>CM053788.1:637295498-637895498 GCA_028749045.1 Cupressus sempervirens
GAACTGTGAGGTTGAATCTCCAGAGAAGGCCGACTTCCTCTTACTATCAGGGTGCACCTAACTACTCTTGGAGGGAAAAAGGGAGAAGGAGAGCATGAAACAAATCTACCTAGCCTAATCTAAAGAGGCGATGCACCAAAATAGAGTGTTCAGACCAATCTTTTCCCATATATAGATTCATTTGTTTATACCCCATGCCAATGTAAAGGGTTTCCTTTTGAGCAAAGATATTAGTGAGAAAAGAGTTGGTTGGATTACAAGAGTGATGGAGTATGATGCCGATATCCAGGTCACTAAGCTGGTAAGAGGTAAAAGATTGTGTCAGTAGATGTTATCATCTCAAGAGCCTGATGAAGAAGTTGTCATGATATTAACAGAAGAACAAGAAGCAAGAAATGATGGCCCAAGGAATTGGATGGATGACATGAAGAATTTCTTATTAGGGAATGGATAACCTCAAGGATTAGACAAAGCTAAAAGGAGACAGTATAGGCTATAGTCAGTTCCTTATGTCATAGTTGATGATATCCTTTTTAGAAGGGATTTTAATTGAGCCCTATTAAGGTGCCTTGATATAAACTAGGCTAAAAGAATGATCAAGGAAATTCATGATGGTCTTGATGATGGCCACTTCTCGGCTAGAACAACTACAATGAAGATCACGAGGGCTGGTTATTACTGGCCATCTTTTTTCCATGACTATCATAAGTATGTAAGGAAGTGTGAAAAATGTGCCTTCTTCAATGGCAAAAAAAGACTTGCAGCTCTTCCCCTCCATCCTATCCAGGTGGATCAACCTTTTTCTTAGTGGGGGTTGGATTTCATAGGCCCTATCAATCCTCCTTCTAGTTCTAGTCACAAATGGATTTTAACTGCTATAAATTACTTTACTAGGTGGATAGAGGCAGTGACATTGAAGGATGCCACCGAATCTTCAGTTGTTGAGGTCCTTGATGGACTTGTGACTAGGTTTGGTGCCCATTCAACCATTATTTCAAATAATGCCAAGTCTTTTGTTGGAGTTCAAATTTGTGCATGGGCAACGGATCATAATATCTATATGAGCACATCCTCAAATTACTATCCTTAGGGTAATGGTTTGGATGAGTCATCCAACAAGAACCTAATCAGGATCATGAAAAGGACAATAGAGGATAATCAGAGGTGTTGGCATAAGAGGCTGAAGACTGCACTGTGGGCTGACATGATAACACCTAAAAGATCAATAGGGAATTCACCATTTGTGTTGGTATATGGTAGAGAAGCAAGGCTTCCAATTTCATTCGAGTTCCCAGCCCTAAAACTAGCTCATTAGTTGGAGTTGATTGAGGATGATGCCATGATAGTGAGAATGGTAGAACTGATGGAGCTAGAAGAAAAGAGAAATCAGGCCATGCAGACCCTAGAGGCACACCAGCAGCAGGTGAAGAGGAGTTTTGACAAGAAGGCTAGGATCAGGATCTTCAGGGAGGGAGATTTGGTTCTGAAGTGGGATGCAGATAGGGAAAAACCAGGAAGACACTCAAATTTTGATGCATTGTGGAGTGGTCCTTATCTAATTATCAGTGGCAAGAAGGCCAATGCTTTCTAGTTAAGCAGGCCTGATGGTGAGATTCTTCCCATCCCAGTCAATGGGATTTACCTTAAGCCATGTTTCTGAAAAGGTTTGGGGTTCCATGTATATAGTTAGTTTAGTTCTATTCTTTTTTGTTCCTTTTTTTCTAAGAAGTGCACGAGCACAGGGTTGTCTCTCTGTGAGATAGCAGGTTTTCAAAATTTTGAAGATTGCAGGGAGTTTTGGTCTCTAGTTCTAGTTGCAGAGACAAAGATTTTTGGGTTTTTCTCTCAGAAGTAGGGTTAGGTTTCACAATGCACAGGATCTACATCTTTTTGAATCTGTAGCCCAATGGACACTTTAGGCCATTGGTCTTATGCATAACAAGCTCGCATCCCCTATGAGTTACCAAAAATGTTATCATTTTTTACGCCCCGCCAAGATTCAAATTTCAAATGTTTTACCCGCCAATGGCTAGTGTACAGAGTTAATATTATTTTAAATACCCAATCAAACCTTATAATATGTTCTGTGGCCTGCAAGTCTTCCATCATCAAATCTAAAGAATATCTACAGTTGGCGTTATCTCACCATGGGAAGTTTCATGGTGGATACGTTAGTGACATAGTGCCCTTCTGCCACATGTTAGGTGGGTCCCCTTTTCCTCGATTGTTTCTCCAGTGCCAAGTTTTGCCAGTTCCATAGTGGGTCCCATGGCGCTATCAAAAAATTTGAGCTTCTCACCGTTAGCGACATAGTGCCTAGACGAAAAGTGATCCTACAGCAAGGTTTGGAAGTACAGTGGGTCCCAGGTGTGCCTATCAGATATCGACAAGGATTTGTTAGACACGTTGGTGGTGGATTCATCTTTTCATTGGCTAAGTATAACTGCATGGAGTATAGGTCCTACTTTCCTTGGCAGGTCGCAGACAGGGGTTTGTCAGACAGTTGGCACGTGGCCAGTTCCTATTAGCTATGCACTGAGAAGTCAAATCTATCTTGCTCTCCATTAGATCAGTTTAGATCAATGATGGGTGCTATCTCGCTATGGAGAAATATGAGAATTTTAACCATAGCGACATAGCACCTCGGTGACACATGGCATGTGGGTCCATTTTTGTCTTGTGGGCTGTAGGATGAACATGTGTCTTGTCCTCAGTGGTAGTTGTCAGACGGGTCAGAATACAATGGCATTTTTTCATTGGTCCATTTAGCTAGCTTGAGATGCAGTTGTATAGATTTGTGGACCACCGTAGATCTAAGGCAGATCTACAGCAGGTGCTATCTCATTATGGAGAACTGCAAAAATTTTAACCATAGTCACATAGTGCCCTTTCGCCACGTGGATCAGGGGGCTAGGTCTCGCAAAGGTATGTGTACCAAGGATTACTAGGTATCATTCGAGTGTGGTGCAGTTTCTGAGATGATGCCAGGTATGATGGGCCTGGGTAAGAACAAGCATAGTATTACGACAAGTCTTCACGATCATTAGATTTCAAGAAGATCAATGATTGGTGTTATTGCGCTATTGAAAGTTGCACACTATATACCATAGCGACATAGCGCCTCAGTGATACATGCCAGGTAGATACCAGGTGTGCTGATAGAGTTTCACAGGCCCAAAAGTTGAAAAGCAAAGCACAGAACACGACGAGTCTTGACGATCGTCAAATTAAGAAATATCAACGATGGGAGGTATCTCGCTATGGAGAACTGTGAGAATTTTAACCATAGTGACATAGCACCTTGGTGACATGTGTCTCGCGGGCTCGACCAACATTGACAATTAATGGCTGGTAGTTAGTGTAATCGTCGCAGCTAGAGTTGGAGGAGTTGGCACAGTTAGTGATGAAGAGATGGTCAACTATGTAGGACTTTCATGAGGTGGAAAAATAAAAAGAGGCTGTTGGTCCACATGGTCCATCCTGCTTACAAAAATAGGTTGACTTGCTGACTCTGCTAATTCACAACCCAAAAAATGAAGGTAATTGGTTTTGTTGCATGATCTGATCTTCATGATCAATTCCAACTACCATGAAATAAATGCAGAATGAGAAGAACACTCCACCACCCATCTTTTGATCCATCTACCAGGTCAGAGTGTAGTTATGGCACTATTTCTATCTTCTTAGGGCCCTATTCCAAATCATTGTGTCTGGATCCGCATCTAGATCAGATTTCCCCTTGATTGTTCTCTACAGAACTTAATGGCAGGTAGCTGCGAAGTCACTTTAGTTGGAAGAGATCTCAGTTATGCCTGAACTATAAAGGCAACTTTTGTAGATTTTGTTGAGGTCAGACCTTTCTCTAGCTTTTCTCTACTATTGCTTTTCAATTCCAGTGTAAATTCCCCTGTGCCTTTGAACTGAATGATTCTCTATTTTATCTCCTTCAACCATTGGTATGAAAGTGCAAGAACTCTTTGCCTTCACCATTGTTTTGTGAAAGTTCATAATCTGTATGACTGTATCTCTGTTGGCTTGTGAATGGTATATAAGTGAATCTCTCTTTCCTTATGACATTCATCTTGATCATCTTGAATTGCATGTGGTTATTTGATTAAAGAAAGTCTAAATTTGTATATCCTTAGTTTTATTCTAGTTCAATAGTGCATATATGGGCAGAGATTGGTCTGAACACTCTATTTTGGTGCATTGCCTCTTTAGATTAGGCTAGGTAGATTTGTTTCATGCTCTCCTTCTCCCTTTTCCCCTCCAAGAGTAGTTAGGTGCACCCTGATAGTAAGAGGAAGCTGGCCTTCTCCAAAGACTCAACTTCATAGTTCAAGTCCCACAGCTTGGAGGTTGTTTCCATGTTTCACTAGCATAGGCTCTGGACAAGGGTGCAAACCTAGGTGACAACAATTTTTGGCATGCTCGATGGGACAACATCTCAAAAAATTTCAAGTCTACTGGTGTCAAAAGGGAAGATTTCAAGATTAATACTGAAGAGATAGTACTGACTTCAGTGTTTAAGCCTTTAAGAGGCACATTCTTCAAAGTACTTTGCAACTCTGAGCTTCAAACACATATCTGGTTCCAGACCAAAGTTGCATTGATTCATGCCCAGAGCTGAGACAAGGATATCTTCTAGAGGTAATTTTCAATACCAAGAGCTTTCACTTTCAAACCCTAGAAGAAGGAAGAATAGAATATCCTTATCACTTGTTAGGAGCTTAGTAGTAACAAATACTCCTGCAAGATCTATCTCTACTCCCCCTGCTGTTAGATCTCAGCCTAGACTGCCATCAGCATGTATCAATAGATCACTTGTCTATATGGCATTTCCTAGAGCTCATACTTTTGCCACCTTTAATGGTGGGAGCCCTCTCTTGCTAGTCCAAAGACATGACATACCAGTAGCTGCACTCAAAAGTATACCAGAATTTACTGGTGAAACTTCTACCTCCCCCTCAGAACACATTCAAGAGGTTGCAAATGTCTGCAATATCCATGGCATTATAGAGGATGATGTTGCAGTTAGGCTCCTAGCCTCATCCTTGAAAGGAAAAGCACTACAATGGTATAGAGGTTTAGCTCATGGTTTTATAATAGATTGGGATGGATTAGGAGTAGGATTGTGCCAACATTTTGAGGATAAGAGTGACTATTTGTCACTTTTAGAGCAGTTGACTACTATAAAAAGAGCCCCCCATGAATGTATGACTGATTTTAACTATAGATTCCAAAAGACATGGGATAGAATACCTACTCCAGTGAAGCCTACCCCTGGTAATGCCTTCTTGCATTACCTTAGAGCTTTTAACAACAACATTGCCACTACAATCCAAACTATGGGAGGAGATACCTTGCCTAATGCTTATGACAAAGAAATAAGGGTGGAAAATATCTTGATACAAGGAGGTAAGTTAGCTCCAAGGCCTCCTATGCCTTTCTTCCTTGATGTTCCAAATCATCAACCAACAATGACTCCCCTTCCCACAGCTTCTATATCATAATCCCTTACTCCAGTCCCTCAAGCTTCCACATCCTCACATGGGATAGATGAAATCAAGGAGATGATGCAATCTATGATCCAGAACATGGAAAAAAGAGACAAGGACCTTGATAAAAGATTGCACAATCAAGGGAGGAAGTTAGAAGACCAAGGAAGGAGGCTGGAGGATAATTTCTCTATGATGTAGAAAGTGAGCAACAAAGTGGTGACTTTAGAAAGATAGAAAGCTCAAGGTAGTAAGCCTCATCAATTGCAATATCAAACTCTAGATAGTGGTAAGCCTCCAAATCCTAATCATTGGAACCATTCTTTTGATCAGAGTAGGCAGGGTGGCTAGGCTTCAACCTCAAATGTAAACCAAAGTAGGGCCATAGTCCATTAAAACAATATGGCTCAAGATCAAGATTTTTGTCCCTCCTATAACTACTCCTATGCCTATTGTATGTGTCAGAAGGCTGAATCTTATTTGGCCTTGACAGTCCAAGAACCTGCAGCAAGACAAGCATACAAGGAGGACCAATTTAAGGATGCCTCAAATATGCAAAGACAGGGTGATTGCTCTTTTATGAATCATCAGATGGAGTACCATTGTAATGTAAACTAGGATTCCATTGCTCATAATACTAGAAGCAAAAGAAGAGCTATGGAAGATGTTGTCCCTCCTCCTCCCAATCAGGCCTAAACTTCAAATATAGTACCTCATGAGAAAGAAACAAATAATTAATCAAGTGCCTTTCAGTAGTAAAGGCAAAACCATGGCAGAAATGATATAAGTGATCCTTAGGCCATCCCATCACAACCTCATACAGTTGCAAACCCTAAGGTTTCTAACAAAACACCTGCTATGCCATTTAGTGTGGTAGAGAAAATGAAGAAGACAAATGTGAATATCTCCATGTGGGATGCTATTGCTATTATACCAATGCAAAGGAGGTTGCTGCAGGAAGAGTTAGAAAGAATTGAACCAAAGGATCAGACACCTAGCATGGAAAGTGCCACAAGCCTAGTACAACCATTGAGGGAGGAAGAAACAAGTAAAAGGGTTAGACCTCCTCCATTCTATGTTTCCCTAATTATAGGAGGCAAACTAGTCCATAATTGCATGATTGATTCAGGGGCCCGTAGTTCAGTGATGCCTAGATGTGTTGCTGATGCTTTGGGAATGAAATATGAGCCCATTGTTAGGGATGTATTACAGTTGGATGGTAGTACTGTCAAGACTATAGGGATCCTTAGGAATGTGGAGATGGCCCTACATGCATGCCCTAGTTGTACTATAACCCAAGATATCTCTATTGCTAAAGTCAAGCCATATTTTGCCATCTGTCTATCAAGAGACTTTACTATCCAAATAGGTGGTTTCATATATTCTAATTGGTCATATATGTCTTTTAAAACAAGATATGGAGCCAATGCTTCAATCAGAGCAGAGCCTCAAGCCCTCCATCATACTGAATCTTACACCCCCAACCCCATCAACATGAATTGCCCTATTCTAGAGATGGATGATAATGACATAGTGAAGGAGCCCACCACTCCCCTAGTAGAGATACCTGATTTCTTCTTGGATGAGTGGGCTAACGCATATCAATTTGACCCTATGTCAGAGATCCTCGAGACAGGTTTTAGTACATATTGTATATTGGAAAAGGATGCCCTAGTTCCCAATCTTGTGGATGCTAAAGAAGATGAAAGTGGGATATGGAGTATGTACTTCGATGGATCAAGGAATAAAAATGGATTAGGAGCTGGTGTAATGTTAATTTCCCCTACACAAATAAGGTATTACTTCTCCTTTAGGCTCCAATTTAGTTGCACCAATAATGTGGCCGAGTATGAATCCTTGATCCAAGGTCTCTTACTTGCTCAAAAAAGAGGAATTCAAGCCTTAAGGGTCCATGGAGATAGTGAGTTGGTGGTTAATCAAGTGAGAAATCAGAATATTGCCAAAAATGGTTTTCTCAAGTCTTATAAACATAGAGTTTGGGATTTTTTTGAAGGTTTCAATGCATTTAATAGCCAAAACATCCCTAGAAAAGAAAATAGACATGTTGATAGACTTGCAGCAATAGGTGCATCTTATGATGTGCCAAGAAACCTTGAGGAGGAGGAGAAGCAATAAATCAGAGTGGTAGTAAGGCCTACCATCCCTAACAATAACACCCACTAGCAAGTGTTTGAGTTTGATGAGCAAATTGTTAGCTTCTTGTAGAATGAGGTAGAATTTTTAGAGAGAAATCAGTCAAGACTGCAAGATCAGTATGGTGATCAAATCATTCATCTTAGTTCTAACAAGCTTCCTAAAGGTCTCATTACTTTAGAGAGTGTTTTCAATCCTGATGATCAAGCAAAGGGCAGGGCCATGAACCTAGCTATTGATGAGGGTGACCATAATCCAGTCATTGTTGCTGATGGAAAATCTTTAAACATGGGGAAGGTATGTTCTAAGATTGAACAAGAAAATTTTATTCATCTATGTTAGGAATTTAATGATATATTTGCTTCGACATATGATGACTTAAAGGGTTTTGACCCAAGGTTATTTCAGCATACCATAGATTTAGTTGATGATGCAAAACCAGTAAGACAAAAAAAAAGACCAGTGAATCCCAATATTGAACCATTAATGAGAAAAGAGATGTCTAAGTTGATTGAGGCCAATATAATTTTCCCTATCAAGCACTCATCATGGGTAGAAAACTTTGTCCCTGTTAGGAAGAAGAATGGAGAAATTAGATTATGTGTGGACTTTAGGGACCTTAACCAAGCTTCCCTTAAAGATCGCCATCCTCTCCCTTCTATGGAGTAGATTTTGTCCAAGGTTAGTGGTTCAAAGAGATTCTCATTTCTTGATGGATTCTCTGGTTACAATAAAGTGCTCGTTAAAGAGTCTGACAGGTACAAGACTGCATTTACCACTAAATGGGGTGCCTATACTTTTTGTAAGATGCCATTTGGGCTAACCAATGTAGGTGCTACATTTTAGAAGGCAATGGAGATGGCCTTCAAGAAATTGATTGACAAGTTTTTCTTAGTTTACCTTGATGATATCATTGTGTATTCAAAGGATGTAAATGATCATTTTGATAATCTCAGACATGTATTCTTAAGATGTAGAGAGTTTGGGGTTTCCCTTAACCCAAACAAGTGTGTCTTTACTACTAACCAAGGAAAATTATTAGGGCATATTGTAGCTAAGGATGGCTTAACCATTGATCCAGAGAGAAAAAAAGCAATACTTGCCCTTCCTCTTCCTAAAAACAAGAAAGGGCTGCAAAGTTTCCTAGGTAGGATAAATTTTGTGAGAAGATTTATCCCAAATCTTGCTACCATGGTGAAACCTCTTACAGCTATGCTTAGGAAAGGTATGGTCTTTGCATAGACCAAGGAAGGGAAGGAAAGTTTTGAAGAGATCAAGACAGCCATAGCCTCAGCCCCTACTCTCATGAACCCAAAATTTGAGAAGGATTTCATTCTTTATACCTTAGGTGGTGAGTCAAGCATTTCTACTTTCTTGACTCAAACAAATGACAAGAATGAAGAACAGCCCATAGCTTTCTTTAGTGAAGGGCTTAAGGAGTATGAAGATAGGTATAGTTATGTAGAGAAGCAAGCCCTTGCAGTCATCAGAGCTTTAAGAAAATTTAGACACCTCCTGTCCCATAACAAGATTCATTTGTTAGTACCCCATGCCAGTGTGAAGGGTTTCCTTTTGAGCAAAGATATTAGTGAGAAAAGAGCTGGTTGGATTACAAGAGTGATGGAGTATGATGTCGATATCTAGGTCACTAAGCTAGTAAGAGGTAAAGGATTGTGTGAGCAAATGTTATCATCTCAAGAGCCTGATGAAGAAGTTGTCATGATATTAACAGAAGAACAAGAAGCAAGAAATGATGGCCCAAGGAATTGGATGGATGACATGAAGAATTTATTATTAGGCAATGGATACCCTCAAGGATTAAACAAAGCTAAAAGGAGACAGTATAGGCTACAGTAAATTCCTTATGTCATAGTTGATGATATCCTTTTTAGAAGGGATTTTAATGGAGCCCTATTAAGGTGCCTTGATATAAACCAGGCTAAAAGAATGATCAAGGAACTTCATGATGGTCTTGATGGTGGCCACTTCTCGGCTAGAACAACTACAATGAAGATCATGAGAGCTGGTTATTATTGGCCATCTTTATTCCATGATTGTCATAAGTATGTAAGGAAGTGTGAAAAATGTGCCTTCTTCTCTAGCAAACAAAGAGTTGCAACTCTTCCCCTCCATCCTATCTAGGTGGATTGACCTTTTGCTCAGTGGGGGTTGGATTTCATAGGCCCTATCAATCCTCCTTTTAGTTTTGGTCACAAATGGATTTTAGCTGCTACAGATTACTTTACCAGGTGGACAGAGGTAGTGGCATTAAAGGATGCCACCGAATCTTTAGTTGTTGAGTTCCTTGATGGAATTGTGACCAGGTTTGGTGCCCCTTCAATCATTATTTCAGATAATGCCAAGTCTTTTGTTGGAGCTCAAATTTGTGCATGGGCAGTGGATCATAATATCTATATGAGCACATCCTCAAATTACTATCCTAAGGGTAATAGTTTGGCCAAGTCATCCAACAAGAACCTAATCAGGATCATGAAAAGTACAATAGAGGATAATCAAAGGTGTTGGCATAAGAGGTCGAAGACTGCACCATGGGCTGACAGGATAACACCTAAAAGATCAATAGGGAATTCACCATTTGTGTTGGTATATGGTAGAGAAGCAAAGCTTCCAATTTCATTGGAGTTCCCAACCCTAGAACTAGCTTATCAGCTAGAGTTGATTGAGGATGATGCCATGATAGTGAGAATGGCAGAATTGATGGAGCTAGAAGAAAAGAGAAATCAAGTCACGCAGACTCTAGAGGCACACTAGTAGCAGGTGAAGAGGAGTTTTGACAAGAAGGCTAGGGTCAGGATCTTCAAGGAGGGAGATTTGGTTTTGAAGTGGGATGCAGATAGGGAAAAACCAGGAAGACACTCAAAGTTTGATGCGTTGTGGAGTGGTCCTTATCTAATTATCAATGGCAAGTAGGCCAATTCTTTCCAGTTAAGCAGGCCTGATGGTGAGATTCTTCCCATCACAGTCAATGGGATTTACCTTAAGCCATGTTTCTGACAGGGTTTGGGGTTCCATGTATATAGTTAGTTTAGTTCTTTTCTTTTTTGTTCCTTGTTTTCCAAGAAGTGCACAAGCACAGGGTTGTCTCTCTGTGAGATAGCAAGTTTTCAAAATTTTGAAGATTGCAGGGAGTTTTGGTCTCTGGTTCCAGTTGTAGAGATAGAGATTTTTGGGTTTTTCTCTCAGAAGTAGGGTTATGGTTTCACAATGCACAGGATCTACATCTTTTTGACTCTATAGCCCAATGGATGCTTTAGTCCATTGGTCTTATGCATAGCAAGCTTGCATCCCCTATGAGTCGCCAGAAATATTATCATTTTTTACGCCCTGCCAAGATTCAAATTTCAAATGTTTTACGTGCCAATGGCTAGTGTGCAAAGTTAATATTATTTTAAATACCTGATCAAACCTTATAATATGTTCTGCGGCCTGCAAGTCTTCCATCGTAAGATCTAAAGAATATCTACGGTTGGCGCTATCTCACCATGGGAAGTTGCATGGTGGATACGTTAGTGCCATAGCGCCCTTCTACCGCATGTCAGGTGGGTTCCCTTTTCCTTGATTGTTTCTCCAGTGCTGGGTTTCACCAGTTCCATGGTGGGTGCCATGGTGCTATCAAAAAATTTGAGCTTCTCACCGTTAGCGACATAGCGCCCAGACAGAAAGTGATCTTTTGGCAAAGTTTGGAAGTACGGTGGGTCCCAGGTGTGCCTTGTTAGATATCGATGAGGATTTTTTAGACATGTTGGTGGTGGATTCATCTTTTCATTGGCTAAGTATAACTGTGTGGAGTATAGGTCCTACTTTCCTTAGCAGGCCGTAGATAGGGGTTCATCAGATAGTTGGCACGTGGCCAGTTCTTATTGGCTATGCACTGAGAAGTCAGATCTATCTTGCTCGTCATTAGATCAGTTGAGATCAATGATGTGTGCTAACTCGCTATGGAGAACTGCTAGAATTTTAACCATAGTGACATAGCACCTCAGTGATGCATGGCATGTGGGTCCATTTTAATCTTGTGGGCTACAGGATGAACAAGTGTCTTGTCCTTAGTGGTAGTTTTCAGACGGGTCAGAATACAGTGGCATTTTTTCATTGGTTCATTCAGCCAGCTTGAGACACAGTTGTATAGATTAGTGGAACACCGTAGATCTAAGGCAGATCTATGGTAGGTGCTATCTTGCTATGGAGAATTGCGAGAATTTTAACCATAGTGACATAGCGCCCTTTTGCCACGTGGATCAGGGGGCCAAGTCTCACCAAGGTATGTGTGCCAAGGATTCCAGGTGTAATTTGAGTGTGGTGCAGTTGCCAAGATGGCACCAGGTATGATGGGCCCAGGTAAGAACAAGCATAGTATTATGATGAGTCTTCACGATCGTCATATTTTAGGAAGATCGATGGTTGGCGTTATTGCGCTATTGAAAGTTGCACACTGTATACCATAGCGACATAGCACCTTAGTGACACATGTCAGGTGGGCCCGTGTTATCTCATGAACCTCAAGGATGATGCTAGGTTGTGCTAGGTAGATACCAGGTGTGCTGACAAAATTTTGCGAGCACAGAAGTTTAAAAGGAAAGTGCGGAACACGATGAGCCTCCACGATCGTCAGATTAAGAAAGATCAATGATGGGCACTATCTCGCTATGGAGAACTGTGAGAATTTTAACCATAGCAACATAGCAACTTGGTGACACATGTCTCGCAGGCTTAGCCAACGTTGACAGTTAACGGCTGGCAGTTAGTGTAACTGTCGCAGCTGGAGTTGGAGGAGTTGGCGCGGTTAGTGATGAAGACATGGTCAACTATGTAGGACTTCTGCGAAGTGGCAAAATAAAAAGAGGCTTTTGGTTCACTTGGTCCATCTTGCTTACAGAAATAGGTTGACTCATTGAATCTACTGATTCATAACCCAAAAAATGAAGGTAATCGGTTTTGTTGCACGATCTGATCTTCATGATCGATTCCAACTACCATGAAATGAATGCAAAATGAGAAGAACACTCCACCACCCATCTTTTGATCCATCTATCGAGTCAGAGTGCAGTTATGGTGCCATTTTTGTCTTCTCAGGGCCCTGTTCCAAATCATTATGTCTGGATCCGCATCCAGATCAGATTTCCCCTTGATTGTTCTCTACAAAACTTAATGGCAGGTAGGCACGAAGTCACTTCAGTTGGAAGAGATCTCAGTTATGCCTGAACTATAAAGGCAACTTTTGTAGATTTTGTTGAGGTCGGACCTTTCTCTAGCTTTTCTCTACCGTTGCTTTGCAATTCCAGTATAAATTCCCCTATGCCTCTGAACTGTATGATTCTCTATTTTATCTCCTTCAACCATTGGTATGAAAGTGCAAGAACTCTTTGCCATTGCCATTGTTTTGTGAAAGTCCGTAATCTGCATGACTGTATCTCTGTTGGCTTGTGAATGGTATATAAGTGAATCTCTCTTTCCTTGTGACATTCATCTTGATCATCTTGAACTGCATGTGGTTATTTGATTAAAGCAAGTCTGAATGTGTATATCCTTAGTTTCATTCTAGTTCAATAGTGCATATATGGGCAGAGATTGGTCTGAACACTCTATTTTGGTGCATCGCCTCTTTAGATTAGGCTAGGTAGATTTGTTTCATGCTCTCCTTCTCCCTTTTCCCTTCCAAGAGTAGTTAGGTGCACCCTGATAGTAAGAGGAAGCCGGCCTTCTCCGGAGAATCAACCTCACAGTTCAAGTCCCACAGCTTGGAGGTTGTTTCCATGTTTCACTAAGTTGTACTCATGCATAGGCTCTGGACAAGGGTGCAAACCTAAGTGACAACAATAACCTTTTTGAGTCTTCAATCAATTATTTTGTGATGCTTTCTAGTTGCTTGTAAGGAACTAAGGTATTATTGTGATTTATCTTTTGATTATTTCTAGTCACTTGTATAGAACTAGTGGAATACTATGATTTTTTGATTTGTACTTTTATGAGCCTAATGTAGGTAATCTATATGTTAAGTTGGGAAGTGGCTTGCAATGGAGGCTAGGGCTAAAAGTGGCTGCTAGGGTAACCCATTGTAAGTAGTTAATAAGTGAAAACACTACACTAAATGAGAGTAAAATGAACCTAATAAGATTCTTTTTTTTCCTCGCCCATGCTTTGAGTGCTAGTACATATTGGGATATGAGTAGAGAGGATGCTTGGTTGCGACCATGCATCATTTGTATGCCTTGTTAGTATGAAAGGATACTAGTGGCACATAGAATCCCTAGGGGCCTAGAGGATTAAGAAACTAGCTGGGTAACCCTAGAGTTGGTTCTTGCGATGACACTTTCCCACTAGTAGTATAGATTTCCTATGTGTCTGTGTTTGCCTCTAGGTCTAGATGTCAATTTATCTTGGAACCTTTGAGTTAGATTACTTTTAGGGTTTTTCTTGACCTAGATATTACTTTTGATTTTTTGGATTGATATCTTATTTGGGACTTGAGACTATCTCCTCAACACTATGGGAGTGGATGTTTTTGGGTTACCATGAGGTCGGGTGGTAGTGTTGTTTACTTTTACCATTGAGATTAGTTCATTGTTGTCGTAGCTAGAATTGCTTGTTTTGCTTTTTCTTTCATTCTCTCTTTGTGTGTTATGATGGATGGTTATATCTATATTATGGATGATTTTACTTATTGTATTGTATCATGTTTCATGGATCCAAAAGGGATGATGTAATCTATTTTATAAATGTATATTCTTTGAGCCTTTCATACCGTGTGACATGTAGAGTGGATGATTGTGCATTCCAAATTTATTTCCAAATGGCATTTGGAACAAATGTATATTATTAAATGGATTGAACTTGTAGTTATTCTTTCATGTGGATGTGTTATTTATTGGACTTAGTATTATTCAAATTTAAATGTGGTTTAATGTCTTGGGATCCTTGAGGAATGTAATCTGTTATGTTTGCTTATGTCTCGATTGTATGTTATTGCTTCCACTACTTTATGATTGTTGTACATGTTATTCTTTAAAAAAAAAGGTTTAACAAACTTAGTAAAACTTTAGGTTAGTTCTTTTGGATCCCTTGGCGGGGCATTATAGATTATATTTCACGTGTTACTTGATGAATATGACTATTTGCATATTAGTGATGCTTTGATGATTCCTAGTTAGTAAATGTGGTTGCTTTTATAACAATGTTAAATGATATGTCTTTAATGATGACTATGTTTGTATTCATAGAGATGCATTATTATATCTGAGCATTTGATAAGTTGACTCATGATTTATTTTGATACTTAACCCATAATTGCATGTATATATTTGTGTGTTTGTTTTACCTTTTTGTCTGACGTGTCTAATGTGGTCAAGGGAGGGGGTTGCAGTCACCTATTGGTCGAGATCTACACGATGTACCACTCCTTTCCATTACTTGATTAGTTTAGATATATATGTGCACATGTACATGCTCATCTTTTATGTAGGATGCAGGTACTGGGCATCAACTTCCCTAAATTGCCAGGATGAGTGTGCCCTATTACAATACTCAAATGGTGAGAATGAGAAGATAATGATTGGGTCCAATCCTAGACATAGCCTAAAATACTTGTCGTGCAAGGAGGACTCGTAACAAACTATCTACCCTTTTAAAACTTGTGAGTCTTTTGTGCATATGTGGTTTGATTCTTGCTTGAGTTGATTTTTCTTAAACATTTCTAGAGGTTTGACTTGGTGAATTGTCTGATAGGCTAGTTATTTATGATTCTTGGATTGATCATTGATATTGAATTTTTAGATGTTATTTAATTTAAAAGTTGAAAAATGTTAAAATAGGATGATCTTACATTTTTGAAATTATTGTGATTAAATTGATTTTTAGTTAAATTAAACGATTTAATTTAAAAGTCCTAATTTTAGAAAACTACTTTAAAAAGATTTGAAAATTAAATATTAAATATTAAACTTTAATTATGGTGTAGCATTATTATTTAATCAATAAAGATTTAAAATTAGTGACATTTAAATAATGCATTAAAGTTATCATTATTAATTAAATACTAAATAAATGCCTTTTTATGAAATTACTTTAAAAGAAAAGTGGAGAAATAAATAAAATAAGAATTAAAAAAATTCAATTAAAAAGTGGATTAAGTGTGCATTAAAGGAATAATTAAATAATAATAATTACAATTTTAGAGCCTGTGAAGACAAAAACTCAAAAATATAATTAGAATTATATATTAGAGGGTTTTCAGGGCATTATGACACATATGAGATTTTAGGGAGCAACTCTAGGATTTGAAGAAGGAAAGTTTGGTGGCATGAAGGGTTTCATTTCAGTAGAACCTTCACCTAGCTATTAGATTTTTTAGCATCATTGTGATGTAGGGTTTGAATTCCTGTGAGTGCATTCTCAATTTGGAAAAGATCTGTTTGCTCTGTGCTTGTTTGGGTGTTTGGAATTATGTTTGTCATTTTGATTGTTCCTCCAGATTTGATTGAATGAAATTAGTTTCTCATTTGTTTACAGAATAAAATTTTGGATAGAAAAATGAATTTTGAGGCTAGGGTTTGATCGAAATATATTTGGAATTGAAGTTTTTGATTTGTTAAAAAAAATTAAAAAGTAAAAGAAAATTGTTAGAGTTTCTCCATTAAATTTTGGTATGAAAACTTGTATTTCTTCTCCTTCCATTTTTAAAAAAAGAAAGAGAAAACCAGTTAAAGATTAGAATGGTATATGGAAATATAATATCTATATGCTAAAAATTGTTTTTTTTTTCTTAATAATTTAGAAGAAGAAGAAAAATAACTTGCTGAAAGAAAAATATAGAAAAAAAAAATTCCACCATAAAATACAAGAGACCAACTATATTTATAATATTAAATACATAAATAAATAAATTTGTAAATAGAAAAAAAAATAAAAAAAAAATAAAAAATATATATATATATACATATGTATATATGTATATATGTATATGTACATATATACATATATATACGTATACATATGTATATATATGTATATATGTATATATATACATATATACATATGTATATATATACATATGTATATATGTATATATGTAGATATGTATATGTACATATATACATATGTATACGTATACATATGTATATATGTACATATACATATATACATATATATACATATGTATACGTATACATATACGTATATATATATATATATATATATATATATATATATATATATATATATATATATATATATATATATATATATGTATATATATATATTTAAAAAGTATATTTACTTTAAGGAAAAAATGAAATTGTAGGAAGCGCTACACATGCATCATGCATTTAACATAAAATTCAATGAGGAAAATGTGCACGTGACTTTTCTTCCCCCACCAAACACGAAAAGTTTTCTATGTAAAGTTTTGTTTTCCTACATATATCTATTATTTGGGGGCAAATAAAAGTTAGATGTATTAGTTACCTTTATTTATATTAATTTAAAATTACTTTAAGTATAGAGTAATTTGATTTGATTTGTTGTAATTATTACATGATATTGAATTTTATTATTATTTAAGCGCATGTATTATTGTTGTTCAATTTTTTTAATTAGTTATATTATTGTAAGTTAGTTTTAATTATTTTTAGTAATAATTATATATGTATATCTATTTTCTTTAAATAAATAAAAGTGAAAGTGTATGAAATATATATTTATTTTAATTTAGAAAAGTTTGTGTAAAAGAGGAGTATGCATATTTATTTATTTATTTTATTTGAGATTATGTAATGATTTATTTGGTTATATTAAATTAGAAGGAAAATAATAATAATTTATGGTCAATTAGACTTCAAATAGAAAATTGTTTGTTATTCAACTAGAATTCAAAATTGTTTTAATTTCTTTTGGTATTTCTTGTTGCATGAGTTGACACACACACACACACACACACACACACACACACACACACACATGGTTGTTTTGGAACTTTTGTGGTTTTCATTTTGTGATGTGTTTTCTTTTGTAAGTGTTTAGTTGGCCAAGTTAGGTGTGCACCAAAGGCTTTTGTATTTTCTTTTATTATGTTTATCTGGTTGGATGTCTTGATGTGCCATGTGATTCACATTGAGAAGTTGTATTTGGTTGAGCATTTATGATTACTTGGGGTTGATAATCAACTTGTTGTTGTTGCCTATTAAGGAATTGAGTTTGATCTTTATGGGTGTTGTGGTATGAGACACAACAGTGTTTTATGTGCTTAGGAGAGGTTGTCTAGGTACATGTCTTTGGGAGTGGCTTGTAGTAGGGGTCTAGGACCTGAAGTGGTTAGTGCTAGGGTAACCTACTATAAGTTATGTAATAAGTGATAATCTAGTAATTAATATTTTTTGATAACACACTAAAAAGACAAGTTAGAGATACTTGCCCTACCCATTCCTTGAGTGCTCCTACAAGCTAAGGATGGGAATGGGATGATACCTAGTGAGAGGTATGACTAGTTTGCTTCATCTTCTTGAGAGGGTATTCTAGTTCTGTATGTCCCACGTTGATGGTTCAAAGTTTAGAGTAACCAATCCAGGGTAACTCAACACTTGAGGGTTCAAGGTCTATTAAGAAATTAATCTAGGGTAACTCAAGTAGTTTGACCATGTGATGACACTCCCTACAATATAGTTGAGTCTCCTATATATATATTTTTTGTACCTTTGGTGGTGTACTTATTGTTGGAATTACTTATTATTGGATTTACTTATTGATGAATGTATTTATCATTTTGGATGTTTTTAATGTTAGTGTTTACCTTCATTGATGGTGATTAGTGATTCATGGATGATGTACTTTTGACATGTGGTTCTTGACTTGAGGTAGATATCTTTCATTGACCTTATCTTATGATTTTGGTGATTTGATCTATTCTTGTTATATGTATGATGTTTCGTTATGCAGTGTTGGTGTTGGATTGAGTGTTCTTTCTTTTGGAGTATCTTATTTTCTTAAGTGGTATGTGTTACCTTTGAGTTAGTTTTTGGATATTAGGTATTCCTTGCATATGAATGTTTCATGATTGATTAGTTGTATCTAGATCGTTCACTATCTTCCACGCACAGTGGGAGTGGAATCCTGACTAAACAAACATGCAGTCAGGAGGTAGTGTCTTCTTACCATTTGGGTCTCCCTCATATTTCCAACTATTGGATGTTCGTTGTAGTGGATGTACCTTTATCATTCTTATTTCTATCTTGGAGACTTCTATTTAGTTGATGTATATATATTATCATGTAATTTTGGTGTACCATATCTATTCTCACATACCTTGCAACATGTATAGTGGATGCTAATTATTGGATGTACTTCCATTGTAATTAGTTGTACTTATGCATTTTCTTATGATATTATGTATGTACTAGTTCTTTATGATCATGAGACATTATACTTGAGACTTAAACTAATTAATATAACTTCTTAATGTAACTCAATGTGAAGGAACCCTTAAGGAATTGAAATTGTATTTATAATTTCTTATGTGAATTTGATGTGTATTTTCATAATGCTTTTGCATTAATGTTATCTTGATGTTGTTTAAACATTTTTTTTAAAAAGTTCAGTAAACATTGTAACATAATAGGTTTCTTTCTCTTGGGATCCCGAGTAGGGCATTATAATTGCTACTACTTTCTTATCTTATTTTTATAGATAGATGAAGAAAGGTGTGGTTTTAGATGATTTTGTTTTATTTTGTGCCTTGCAAGATAATCACTCTAGAAAGGAAATGATAACAACATATTACATATGTGATTTGTTTGAGACAATAAAAATGGAACAAATAAGGTGATTGATTTGTTAGTCTTTACACTTGTTGAAAATTTTGGTAAGCTATCTCAATAACTTTATGTTATACTACATTGTTAGTAATTTATCAAGTAATAATGAACTATTGTTATGTAATTTCAAGTTGATGTTATGTATTGTTCAATTTTCATTTATAATTTACAATTCCAATTTAAACTTTGTAATTTGTATTCTTTTTAATTAAAAATAATAAATTGATTAATGCATTATCTATTAATTAATATAACTGAATATTTATGAATTATTACAACTAATTTTCAAAGATTTAATATAATTAATATACAAATGCATCTTTGTTAGTAAACAAAATTGTCATTATGAATTTGCCTTTATAGTTGACCTTATTTTCCCAAAGAGTTGTGATAACTGTTGTGGGTAAACTTGTATTTATGCATACTTTTCACATAAAAGTGACAAAAGGAGACAAGAAAAATTTAAAGAAAGTGTATAACTAAAACTCTTTCAGTTGACATAAAAATACCAAATAAAATTTCCTATTTGATAACAATTCCAAAGGGGGTTTTATGGTAGATTACATTTTCACATACAATGACAAATAAAAAAAGATGAAAGATCTTAACATGCATTGAGATGAGTAACTATAATTAATTCATACCAAAGTTCGATTGCACTTCATTACATTGATTGCATGGATCATAAGTCTTTCATTAGATGACAAATGATTTCTACATAAACAAAATATGTTAGAAATTTGAGATAAGAAAAATTAGTAATAATAACTTGGAAGTACATCTAGAACAAATGATCCAAATGGGTCCATCAAATTTTTATGAGATTATACAATCTTAGCAACCCTTCTATGCATAGTACTATATCAAAAGTTACAACAAGTTTTTCTAAAAAATTATCTTGAATTTTCCCCTTTATCCAAAAAAGCCCTTAGAACATTCTCCTATTACTTTTATATAGTGTTCTCTTGTGACTATCTATTTTTTTAAGTTAATAACTAATTTCTTCTTTGCATAGTTTGAACAAGGTTATTAACTTCAGAATATTCACACAAAAAGAGCCAATTTCTTAACCTTGACTAAAAAGTGATAAAACTCATTATTTTTAAAAAGACAATTTAAAGTTCATAGAATAAAATAGAAATAAGGTATTATCCATGTTGAAATAATTTTAAGTCTTCATCTACTTCATTTGTACTTGTACAATCATCTCACCATCAATTCTTTATTTTCACTATGAAGTATAAGTACAAGTTGAAATATATGTATCTCTAAAACCAATATACAATCAACTTCAATAATATTTTCTTATTACTAAGGTTATAGATATAACCATTTTTTTACTCAAGCTTGTCAAAACAATCTGTCAAAGACTCCTTAAATGTCACTTGATTCATTTGTATCAGTTGATTTTGTTTAATCCTTCAATTCTTCTTCTTAAGAATACAAAGTTTATCTAAATTCTCCTTTAATGGTTGAACATTATTAATTCCTTATCAATTTATCACACTTAACAATAATACACATTTCAAAAGCTCTACACTTCTACAACATTTTTGATAGAACTTATTAGTACATAGTGAAAAATAAATAATATTTTTATTCAAGGGTAAATTCACTAGTAACCTAACTTCATGTCCATAGTCTCTCAATTGTCCCCACATTTCCTAAGCATCTATTTCATTCAAATATAATATTTTATGAAAAAACAAGCATCTCATGGAAGGCATGATCTTTTCTTGAGTACTTTTCCTCATTACCATCTCAGAGTTTTGATAAATAAGAACACACAATCTCAACAACCCTTCTATATATAGTACTATATCAAAAGTCACTACAAGTTTTTTCAAAAATTTCTCTTGAATTTTCCCCTTTATCCAAAACAACCCTTTTGAAAATTCTCCTAATGCTTTTATATAGTGTTCTCTTGTAAGTAATTTTTAAAAGTTAATAACTAATTTCTTTTTTGCATTGTTTGAACAAGGTTATTAGCTTTAGAATATTCACACAAAAAGAGCCAATTTCTTAACCTTGAATTAAAAGTGACAAAAGTCTCTATTCTTAGAAAGATAATTTAGAGCCCATTCCATAAATAGAAATAAGGTATTAGCCTAGCTGAAGTAATTTTAAGTCTTCATCTCCTTCATTTGTACTTGTACAATCATCTCACCATCAACTCTATATTTGTATTATGAAGTATAAGTACAAGTTGAAATATATGTATCTCCAAAACCAATACATAATCAACGTCAATAATATTTTCTTATCACTAAGGTTATAGATATAACCATTTTTTTACTCAAGCTCATCAAAACAATCTCTCAAATACTCCTTAAATGCCACAACTCATTTGTATCACTTGATTTTGTTGAATCCTTCAATAATTCTTCTCAAGAACATAAATTTCATTTGAAATGTCCTTTAATGATTGCACATTATTTATTCCTTATCGATCTTTCACATAGACAATTCAAAAGCTCTATACTGCCCCAACATTTTTTTATAGAACTTGTTAGTACCTAGTGAAAAATCAATAATATTTTCTCTCAAGGGTAAATTCACTAGTAACCTAACTTCATGTCCACATTCTCTCAATTTTCCCCACATTTGCTAAGCATCTATTTCTTTCAAATATAAAATTTTATGGAAAAAAAAGCATCTAATGGAAGGCATGATCTTATCTTAAGTACTTTTATTCATTACCATATTGGAGTTTTGATGAATAAGAACATGCAGTCTCAACAACCCTTCTATACATACTACTATATCAAAAGTCACTACAATTTTTTACGAAAATTTCTCTTGAATTTTCCCCTTTATCCAAAAAAGCCCTTTTGAACATTCTCCTAATACTTTTATATAGTGTTCTCATGTAAGTATATAATTTTTTAAGTTAATTTAAAAAAAAATAAAAATTCATAGTTTTAAGAAGGTTATTATATTTAGAATATTCGCACAAAAAGAGCTAATTGCTTAACCTTGACTAAAAAGAAACAAAAGTTGCTATATTAAAAAAGATAATTTAAATTCCATAGCATAAAATAGAAATTGGTTATTAGCCTAGTTGAAGTAATTATTAGTCTTCATCTGCTTCATTTGTACTTGTGCAATCATCTAACCATTAGCTCTTTATTTGTACTATGAAGTATAAAAGTATAAGTTGAAATATATGTATCTCCAAAACCAATACATAATAAACTTCAATAATCTTTCCTTATCACTAAGGTTATATATATAACCATTTTTTTACTCAAGCTCATCAAAACAATATCTCAAATACTCCTTAAATGTCACAATTCATTTGTATCACTTGATTTCATTGAATCCTTCAATAATTATTCTCAAGGATATAAAGTTTATCTAAATTTTCCTTTAATGATTTCACATTACTTATTCCTTATCAATCATTCACACTTAACAATAATAGACAACTCAAAGGCTCTATACTTCCCCAACATTTTTGATAGAACTTGTTAGTACCTAGTGAAAAACCAATAATATTTTCTCTCAAGGGAAATTCACTAGTAACCTGACTTCATGTCCATAGACTCTCAAGTTCCCCCACATTTGCTAAGCATCTATTTCTTTCAAATATAAAATATTATAAAAAAAAGCGTCTCATGGAAGGCATGATCTTTTCTTGAGTACTTTTCTTTGTTACTATCTTGGAGTTTTGATAAATAAGAATACACAATCTCAACAACCCTTCTATACATAGTACTATATCAAAAGTCACTACAAGTTTTTCCAAAACTTTCTCTTGAATTTTCCCCCTTATCTAAAAAGCCCTTTTTAACATTCTCCTAATACTTTTATATAGTGTTCTCTTGTGAGTATCTAATGTTTCAAGTTAATAACTAATTTCTTTTTTGCCTAGTTTGAACAAGGTCATTACCTTTAGAATATTCTCACAAAAGGAAACAATTGCTTAACCTTCACTAAAAAGTGATAAAAGTAGCTATTTGAAAGAAAAAAAGATGATTTAAAGTCCATAGCATAAAATTGAAATAAGGTATTAGCCTTGTTGAAGTAATTTTTAGTCTTCATTTTCTTCATTTGTACTTGTACAATCATCTAACCATAAGCTCTTTATTTGCACTAAGAAGTACAAGTAAAATTTGAAATATATGCATCTCCAAAACTAGTAGACAATCAACTTCAATCATCTTTTCTTATCACTAAAGTTATAATTATATCCATGTTTTTACTCAAGCTCATCAAAACTACCTCTCCAATACTCCTTAAATATCACAACTCATTTGTATCACTTGATTTTATTGAATCCTTCAATAATTCTTCTAAAGAACATAAAGTTTGTCTAAATTTTCCTTTAATGCTTGCACATTGTTTATTCCTTATTGATCTTTCACACTTAACAATATTAGATAATTTAAAATCTCTATACTTCCCCAACATTTTTGATAGAACTTGTTAGTACCTAGTGAAAAATCAATAATATTTTGTCTCAAGGATAAATTCACTTGTAACATGAAGTCATGTCCACGTTCTCTCAATTGCCCCCACATTTTATAACCATGTATTTCTTTCAAATATAAAATTTTATGAAAAAATAAGCATCTCATGGAAGACACTATCTTTTCTTGAGTACTTTTATTTGTTATCATCTTGGAGTTTTGATAAATAAGAACATGTTACAATAACTCTTTATTCTTAAAGGTCACTTAAAAAATTGTACCAACTAGATATGGACAATCCCATATACCCAACCAATTAAAAACTCTAGCTTTAGAAATGATCTCTTCCCTAAATGTAATAATCATATATTTCTAAAATATTTTCCAATACTATCTGGAAACATTGTAAACTTTAGTTTTTGAAGACAACCCATATCGTTACATTGTCAGGAAACCATATCTTTGGTTCCATTTTTTGTATGCATGTTTCTACTATATCTCCTAATAACCTTTTATTTATATCACACTTTGATTCTATTCATGTATTTCTTCAATTTAGGCTTTGAGCACATGGGATAAATATAAAAGTTTGTTTTACATCCATTCACTAAATATTCTCCATTCATTGTGTTCTTAGAAACTACACATGTTGGTGGCATTTTGTCAAAAGGTCCATATAGTATTTATACTTCCATTACTTTTGAAAACCCACTTTTTAGATAATTTCATTTTGTAGAACCATTAATACCACTATCTTCTTTTACCCTGTCAATGTGCATGATCTACACTCACCAAGTAATCACATCCATACAATTGACTCAAACTTACTTTGCACTATATTTTTGTGGTTTAGGTGTAAATCACACTAATGACTAAACCTTAAGCTAAATATTAGGGTTGTAAATGTCATGTACCTAAATAGACAAGGTTGATTTACTTTTTAAAAGTATAATAGTTTTCTTAGTGTATGATGTTGAAGGATAGTTTAAAAATCACACACTAAGACTCAAGAGTGACCAAAAGTGTTAAATAGCTAAAATCAACTTTCTTTTTTCGAACTTAATTTTCCCTTAGTATGTATATTTTAAGACTACCATGCTTCTAGATACCACCATCTTCATTATAAGCCTCTCCATTCACATGAAGTTTCTAAAGCCTCAATTTTTGACGCAAGGAAAAAGGGGGTTAAATTGACCAATATCACACTCACCAACCACCTTGCTAGAGTATACACATGGAAGATAATATAAAATATGGAAGAACAATAGTTACATTGATTCCAATGCAGATATGTTGAGACAAATCCACTACAATGTGCTAGGTATACAACCTACCTAGTTGTAGCCATATACAACAAATTTCAATCAACAAGCTTAGAAGATAGAGCTTACAAATCCAAAATCAAGCTTTCTCTCTTCTACTAATCCCGATACTACCTAACCTCATCATAGATCTCAAACATATAGCCTTTAAGACCACAAGTTAGCCTTGAAGGAGCCTTTATTACAAAATATAGGTCTTGCCCCAAAGGAGAATTTAGAGACCAAAAAATTAAGAAAATTAACATATGTGTGCACCATAATAGATACACACATGATCCGAGAAGATATTTCTAGGGCTACAAAAAGCATTGAAATCACATGAACCTTGCATAAGCCAATTATCACATGTCACTCAATAAACTAGGAAATGAACACGCCTTAATGAGAAAAGATAAAGATAACTCTTTAGTGAGATGGAATTAAGTTTCATGAACATGGGAGAATGATTCGAGATAGCTCCATATTAATAATTCTACTGCATAGAAAGGAAGAACTTGAAGAACAATGACTATTCCATAATAATAGACTAGTATAGGAAATAAAAAATATTTTTGGTTCATGCAAGATTGAAAAAGAACCCAAGATTCTCCTGCATCAATTTTTTCCATGCTCTTGAAATTAATTCATTCCATAGAATTTGATTTCACTCTATCATTTTGTCAAACAATTGAATTTCCATGTCTATGAAAGCATGTTTGTGGAATTGGTATTTCTTTAAAGCATTATATGATATAGTTTGAATATTTTATTTTGTATATGTTTTAGCATTATCTATAGATGACATTATTGGTAGTAGGTCAGCATCCTTCACAAGTTCACAACATGATTTAACCACCTCCTATGGTTCTGTAAAATATTGGTAGTATTAGACATTGACATATCATCTTTTGGTGCAACAACAATCCTAACCATTCTACCAAGTGTTATTTGAACTTGGTCATAGGTTTGAATCCATGGAGTGTCCCTTAGAGGGGGATTATTGGAAATGGGCCAACATCTCTCATGGGGCTCATGAAATAGCTTAGCCACCTCCTATAGTTATATAAGAAAATTTTTTGTATTGTGTATTGTGTATTGATAGATAGATAGATCTTTTAGTACAATGACAACCTCTCATAGACATACATTTATATGAAAATTCTTATAAGATTTTCAACAAATATATCTATGCATTTTGTGCAAACAAGACATAATTACATATCTAACAAAGTATTTCCAATCTATTACAAAATCCCATGAGGAAAGGTTGCAAAATTAGATATTACTCTTGCCAGACAAACCTCATCTACATATCATGTTCTATGAGAAGATGTCTCTTTTAGGTATTTGGTGAGACAATTCAATTTATTTTTCCTATGCTCCAACAATTGTTGTGTGCATGTCTGCAACTTCACATTAATTATACTTTGATGAATTCCTTTACCCTATTTAAAATTCCTTGTCCTACAACCACTTTATTTCATTTCTTATATGCTTTGAATTCTCTATTCAAGATTTTGGGCATTAACATGATAAGAGGTTTAATATAGAAAGGGGTTAATTAACCTCAAATTTGAGTTATTATAAAAAAGCTCATTAAGTTATTTGTGATTTTGAAAATTTAAGTAATCTTTGTTGCATTTGGGAATAATTTATTAATGTTTATATTTTTGGCGTTTTAAGAAGTTCTTGCATTTAGTAGGCCAATAAATTTTAAACTTTTCTGGGAGAATAACTAAAAAATGAATAATTTTTTGAAAGAATAAGTTTTTTTTTTTGAAGGGAATATTTGTTAAATAATTTTTCATTTTATCTTTGAATATTTCTAGATAAGACTTAATGCAACTCGATCATTTATATCATAACACTTAAGACCAATGACCTTCTCATTTATTTGTCATACAATATGATTCATATGAATCTTAATATGCTTTGTGAATTGACGCTTCATTGACTCAGGAGTTGTGCTTACAAGTCTTTGATTATTATGTCACAATGTTGTAGGTTGGATTTTTGAGCTCCAAACTTACAAAACATGTGTTGAATCTATTAGAGTGGTGGTTGTCATTGCACCAAAATATTGACATGTCAATGGTTGATACAAACACTACACTTATAGAACATAAGAGGTGATTAGTCCCTTGTCTCAAATCCTAAGGGAGTCCCTAACCATCTTGTCAATAGTCTTCCCCTCAATGTTATCCAAGAATATTCAAACCTATGACCAAGATCTGATAAAACTTGTTAGAGTGGTGGTGTCATTGTACCAAAAGACATGTGCCCGATGCAACCACTAGACTTATAGAACACAAGAGCCAATTAGTCCCTTGTCCCATATCTCAAGGGGACATAATTCATATTTACTCATGAGTAATAACACCAAATCCATTAAATGCAACTTCTATAGTAGAAAGAGAAATGATAGTTTTCTTTCCTAAAAGACTAACCTACCCCAAGATCATATATGCATCTTGTGGTTAATTAATGATCATCTAGATATTTTACCAAAAATACATCATTAAATATCCTTCAACAATGGTTTTGCACTAGGATAATTTTTCTCTATATTATATAAAGGAATATAACAAAAAAATGAGGCCTCATTGCCTAACTTGTGCTCAATTTCATAATTTTTTAGCAAAAATGAAGAGACAAAGAATACATTTTATTGATACCAATGGGCATCAATATTTTTAGATAAAATAATTCTATTATATTCACAAAAAATAAATGAGATTTGTATGGTTTAATATATTATAAAATACTTTAGATATACTACATATAGAATATGGCATTAGTTATAGGAAAATAATACATAACATGCATGACACTATATAAAGGAGTTAAGTTATGGACTTGCAATTTTCCATGTTAAAGTATTGTACATGCTTTGAATATGTCACATCTCACCCTAGAACCCTTTTTCTTTCTTGCTTATGTGGCTATGCCGACTTGGTCAAAATTTAGACTTAATTAAAAGATAAATGAAAGTTGATGTTTTAGATTTCTAAATTGAAATAATTATTACGATGGATATATATGAGATGTTACATTCAATGATGATGTTATTTGATGTAATCAAGATGTGATGTTTATAATTTTGATTCAGTTAATGTTACTCTTAATGATGATTTAAAAAAGTTGTTAACAATGATCGATACTGACTCCTTGTTATGGTTGCGAGTGTCTGAGTGGATGCAAGGATCATTATAATGGAAGTGTGGTCGAGGTAGAGAAGGTTAGCCTCTTGGAAGGGGATGTGTCAGATGACCATGCAACCACACATACTTCACTTAGGATTTATATGATGTTAGAATACTATTACTGTGCATTACTATGTTAATTTTAGATATTAGAATGAATGTGGAAATAACATTTGATTTAAACAAGAGATCTTGAAATAAGAAAATATAATTTAAATTGACAGAAAAGTTTGATCTAATGTTAATTGAGTATATTGTGGATAGCATTAAGACTCTTCTTAGGAGCATTCCTTACTACCATTTCATAACAATAGTGACTATATATGCTTTCTTGTGAAACCAATTGTTAAAAAAAATTTGAGATATTCTCATATAAAGACATTTTGTTAAAAATTTGGAGGATATATTACACATTTCCGCATGAGTGCTAAGCGGGCAGTTAGGTCAGTTGTCAACGACATTTTTGGAAAAAAAACGTTAAGAATAGGGTTTGGAAGAAATGGGGGAGGGGGGGGGGGGGTGGGCAGAGCAAAAAGTGAGAACAATACAGGAAGGAAGGTCATCTATAGCCTTGAAAGTCATTATAGCAGGAGTGGGCCTCAAGGAAGAAAATCGGTAGGAGCAGTCGTGTCAACAAAAGTCACACTCTTCCAGGTTTCCTTTTGATAACATTCTGCCTCCATCTACTTTTTGTATTACTTTCTTGAAAATGAGTTGTTACTGGAATTTTTCATTTTTGATTAGCAATAGTATGAAGAAAAATGTAATCCTTGTTTAAATTGGGTTGGCATGTGTTTGGACGTTCCATGTTTTATAGCTTAGTGAATGTGGAAGCTTTGAAATCCTTTCTCTTTTTGTTTGCCTTAGTAAATGATATTATTTATGCCCTGCTATTAAGCTCTGCTGGAGTCTTTTAACTTTGATTGGTATTATAATTATGCATGTGCTTCTCCCTTTCATGTATTGCTGTTGTATCCCTTTCCTTTATCAGATAGGTTGTTGACTTTTGCGATAAGCTATTGCTATTAAATGCAAAACAAAAATAAACATTATGCTGGAGCAGATTATGATGTTAATAGTATACTCTAAAAAATTTACACCTTTCATTGGAAACTAGAATTGCTGAGTGTGAATAATTTTTACATTTATACGTTTTTCTATGACCAATTTAAACAATAATGTTGTAGCCGGTAAAGTTATGAATGGTTGTGATTGTGATGACACTGTATTGTTACCCTGTTAACCATACTCGATGCTATTAAAGCCATAGTACTATTATTTAATAGAATGATCTAGAGGTGTTAATCTAAAATCTAGAAGTCATGTCGTTAGCGATATTGTAGGTTTCCTTAATACCCCTAAAGCTGGGTTATGCCTTTGATATGATGAACTTTTTTTTTCTTCTGTTTAATACTGAGGTACAATGCAACTCTAAAAGTTAGAAGACAAATCTTACAATAGGGAATGCATGTTTGAAGCCTGAATGTAATCTCAGCTCTTTACCACATTGTAGATAAGTGTTAAAGTTGGACTCTTATATCTTTTGAACATTACTCTTATCAGTACAGGCTAGACTATCTTTGGTCTATGGGTAACTAAAATCTTATGTAAGACATCAACTAACTCACTAATATCATGAGATACTCAAGAACTGAGTTGTATCATTGTACCTACTATTCCTAACCACTTAAACAATGCACTTGGAAATATTGTTTTTAACTTTTACTTATTGATTAGATGGATAATCAGTATAACCTAGTATTTTGAATAAATTAGTACTTTTAAATTGACTGAACTATGTACCTCAGAAGTCTAAAGTGTATAGAGTTTTCCAGTAGTATTGTGTTTGGCTAATATTGAGCAAAAATTTTGAAATTATATGCAAACTTGTTGGTAGCATTAAAAAGTATATCCCCTCATGTCGGGTGTAATGTAATGATTTATGGGATAGATAGGTGGATATCTTCATGTTTAGTTTCCCTATCTACTAGTATTGTAGAATGGTTCCATTTTATTTTTGTTTCTTCTATAGGTAATTTTGGGTTGAAAGTGCTTGGCCAAGCCATTTTATTTTTCCAAATACTATATATGTGGCACATGGTTATACCTATTTGGAATTCTTGTTATTTTACTGCATATGTGTAGATATGTAGTTATTTATTTCCTAGCTACATTCTGTGTTTAGACTACTAGGCACATGGTTGCAATGTAGAAATGTTACATGGTCGCACCAGTTACATCCGATCCATCTTGTTCAGAGAAGCTAGGCTTCTTGTGCCAAGGTCGAGGAATTATTCATGTCAGGAAAAATCTCGGGGGAGTACTTCACTCCGTGGTTGGCGAGGTTAAAGTGCCTGGGCCACACTTCCGTCTCAGGAAGCAGGTGGGAGATGTCCTATAGCTTTTGGAGACTGGAACCACTGGAGAGCTCATTGGAAAGTCATCTCAGTTTGATTGCCTAGTTCATCATTTGAGATGTACTTACTTACAATATTTTAACACATTTATGTTTAGTTGATTATGTTGATGCTCATTCAAAAAGGAAACATGTAACTATTGTATGTTGATCAAGCAAATTGTAATTATATGTAACTGTTGAAATGCTGAAAATTGGATCAGCAAGACTATAATGATGTATGAAATGATATGAATGTATGTAAAAGATTTCATGATGATCAATTTAATGATGTATTAATTATCTTTTGTATTATTAATCTTGAAACGAAGAAATGGACTTTTCCACTTGTATGTTGTCGAATTTTTTTTTTCAAAATTTTTGATTCAAGATGATGTGGCTGAGTTAGTCTAGACTGGTTCTTTATAGAATATAGTTTGATTGATTAGAAAAAAATAATATCATTGGATTTGAAATTTGTATGGAGGAAATAAAAAAAATCTAGGTCTGTCATCTCAAATTTCTGGTTGTCATATGTTCTTTAAGATCACAAATCTACATGGTGTAATCTCTTGTAATGTTGAAATTATTAATATAGAGGACCAAAATCAAACAATTTCTTTCCTACTTCCTAAGTGTGGACTATAGAGTTATAAGGACCCATGTACATACTAGAATAAATGATATTTTTTTGATAATTCTACATCAACCTCTAGGAGTTTATTTCAATCCATACACAAACTTTTTCAATCTACTCACATACATATAACTCTCACTACAAATAAATGTATGAGGTTCATATATCTAGATTAAATTTTATAACTTTCCATAAAATAAGTCACTATTGAGATATACTTTATGGAATTCCAATCCTTGTGTTGTAGCCAAGGAGAATAAAATCCTAATGGAATCCACCTTGGCTACTAGAAAAAAATGTCTCATGGTGATCAAATATATGTGTTTTTTCCATAAGTCAAAATTCATACGTAACAGTAGACTTGTCTATTGTATACCTCTCTTTTATAGGTAAAAATTAATTTTCATATTATTAATAATATAAAAGAGATTACATATTAAGAGTATTCAACATATCACCTTCATGGCAATAGTTCATATATCTTTCCCTTCCCTCATCTATTATATATTATCTAAGCTTAACTAACCACCTTTGTGACATCCTTTTGTATTACAAACTAGAGGTTTCATATTAAAAAATGCACACATATGATTTTCAAATGATAAACCCTTTTGCATATCACACCCTTCTTTAATTATGTTGACTACTTAAAGTATTTAGAACTGATAAATTTACATTACAACCCAACTATCAAAAATATTATTTAAAAAACCCGTTGGAAAATGAACATCTCCAAATTGCATCATACATCATTTTTTCCCACATCTTTAGGCTTATATCCTAGTCACTTGGTGAGTGGAGGTAACCATGTTGGAGTGAGCACCATAAGGGAAAACCACTACAAAGTGTTATGCAATGCCTTCTTCATACTTTTGCAATTCAATTTTCAACTGCATCCAAGCTTTCCATCACTTTTTCATGTATTCTTCCTTTACATTTTACCCATCCACCTTACAAAGAGGATAATCCCATATCCCATTGCATCCTTTTCATTCACATAAAACCCTATGATATCATTGTTGACCCTTGGAACTACCCATTCTAATATAGAGTCTAGCCCAACCAAAATCTCCTTCTCAAAAAATGATTCAGTAGCCCACTCAATTATTCAAATGTTATATGCTTACTCCAGTCCCCATCCAAAAATCATTGAAATAATGTAAATATCCATCCTCCATCTCTATTTTTGTTGAAATTCCTCACCCAAAACCACAAACAATATTTCTACCAACTTCCTTGATTTTATCCTTAAGAGTTCCTTCAATCATTTCTTTTTCACTAGACCCGATAATGGTTTTTGCTACAGTAATGTGGTGATTGAGAAATTTACCTCCATTTCTTGGGACAACCTTCACTCTAGGCTAATTTCCCAAATGTAACACAAAATTATTCTTAACTTTGAAGTAACCCTATTCTTTATTAATTAACTTCATAGGGTTGGAGCAATAATGTTTTATCCCTTCCTCGTTTCTCTACTAGAAGTGGGAAGACATTTCATTTGTTGTTGGATATCTTTTTAATAAAGAAAATCCACCACTTTTATTTAGTCCAAATCAATACAATTATGTGACATAAGGAGGGATAGAATAAGCTAGGGCTGCAAGAACATCTAACTATCCAACCACCTCACTGAGTAAACACAATGGAAGTAAACAACATAGAGAACAACACCAAGGAGAGAAGGAAAAAAAAAAAAATTATTGATTCATAAAATTATCCTCATACATGCTAGAGGTGAGGCCTTATGGTTTATGACCAACAAGATTTATGAAGTCCTAGACTTGGTTCCAAAGGTTCTTCATTCTGACTTCTATCTCTAGACTCCTGAATACCCACTTTAGCCAAACCTAGATAGACACCTTTACTTATACTTTCCAAAATAGCTTATAGAATATTCTAGATCATTACATAATAGAAGGTTAACCTCAAAATGGTTTGTACACATCCCAAGAAAAGATTCTTACATTAAATTCATGACTCATATTAAATACATAACTTGGCTCACACTAGGAACCAATTAGAGACAAACTTGGTCAAAGAAAGAAGTAGGTGTCAACAATTCAATTAGGATCACTCAAAAAATGTAGGAATACTCGGCCAATATTGGATTCTTGAGCACATATATGAATTCTTGGCCAATACTAGGCAACAACTACAACTCTCCAACCACTAGAGCTTGACAATGACTACAACCCAACACATACTGGTAGAATGAACAAAGATGAATAGCAAGAAAACCCAAGATGCTCTCGCATTAGACAACCATGGTTGAAAGAAATGATTCTATTGAATCATGCAAGTTTCATAACCTGAGCTAAATCTAACTCAGACTAAGAAACCCATGTAGCATCTTCCACTAGTCTATTTTTCCACTTTACCAAATATTCATATTAATCTTTTCCTTTTGTGCCCTTAGTAACTCTCTAACCTAATATCTATTCAAATTCTTCAATCTTCTTCTTAGGATAATCATTAGGTACAACAACTTCATCATCTCACTCATGATACTCATACAAATCAGCAACAATGAATATAGGAAATGTATTCATGTCCTCAGGTAATTCAACTTCATATGTATTACCACTGTCAAACCTCCTCAAGATCTTACAAGGTCAAAAATTCTTCATCCTTTGCTTACTATATGGTCCAATAGGACATCTACCTTTCTTCAAATGAACCATCACCTCATCACCAACTTCAATCTCCTTATAGAATTTTCAACATTCTCCTTATATTTTTTATTACTTTGTTCCAACTTCAACTTTACTTCCTCATGTAAAGACTTGATAAAATTAGCAAATACTTCCCCTTCCACACTTATCTTCTCCTCACCAACAACATCCCTCAAATATGATATAGGTCTAGGCTATATTCTAGAAGCAATCTCAAAAGGTGTTTTTCTAGTACTCCTATTCATAGAATTACTATATGAAAACTTAGCTTGTTCCAGAACCATATCCCAATTACTCACCTTATCTCCAACTAAACATCTCAATGAATTACCAAAGCCTATATTCACAACTTATGTCTATCCATCTATCTAGGGATGGAATGTAGAACTAAACTTCAAATAAGTACCCATCTTCTTCCACAAAGTCCTCTAGAAATAACTAACAGACTTGTTGTCTCGGTCAACGATAATGCTTCTCAGCAATCCATGCAATCTAACAATCATTTTAAAGAAAATCTTAGCAACATGCACAACATCTGATGTCTTCTTACATAGTATGAAATGTTCCATCTTATAAAATCTATCTACAACAATAGATATTGAATCATACCCTCTTATTATCTTAGGTAATCCAAGAACAAAATCCATACTTATGTCACTCCAAGGTTTCTCAAGAATATAAATAGGTGTATACAATCTAGTATTTTGACTTACTCTTTTTGTAACTTGACAAATTTCACAACTCTTACAAGCTTTTGAACATCCTTATACATTTGTAGCCAATAATACTTATCCTTAAGAAAACTAAATGTCTTATCAATTCCAAAATATCCAGTCAATCCACCACAAACTTTTCCTTAATCAAATTAACTCTCATAGAAATTCTTGGTATGCAAAATTGAATTCCTTTAAACAAAATACCTTCTTGAATGGAATACTCATCATACTTAGTTGCTTTGATAGATTTGGTGCTCTGCACTCTCTCCATTCCTTAGACAAATTGGGTCAGTATAGTTGGTGTTTTGAAACAACATGATTTCAAATTACCTTGATGAGAACAAGATACATCTAGGGGCAACTTGTTCCCATCTTTAATATATCCTTTCAAACATCAGGCCAACTATAAGGCTTGACCTTTATTCTACTTCAGGCTCTACAAAGCCTAGGTGGGTGTACCTATAGATTCTTTATATGGTACCAGTTGTCAAAGCATACACTAAATCTAAACAAAGTAGATAAAACCCTTATTTCTCCTATACTTATGCAATAACAAAGATGTATAATAGAAAATTACAACTCTATAAAATCCACAAGTTGAGTGAGGGTAACACTCTTTAGCTCTTCAACATGAAAGGGAAAATATTTTGATTAATGACGTTGAATATCAACACAACCAATGTATGCAACAACCAACACATGCAATCTCCTAGCTAATTAGTCCCTTATTCATTGCGCATAAGCTAAATCAAAACATATACATGGATACTTGAGATATACTCATATATTCAAATATTTGATCTATCCATTCACCTTTTAAATAGACATCAATCTTCATAAAAACTCTCATACTTACTGTAATATCCTCCTGGTGAAACTTGCAACCTTGTCAAGGTAAATAAGCATTTATTTGGGTCTTTGTTCCAATAGCAAACCTATCAAGAAATACAACCTTAAGGGATTGCAAATGAGTTCAAGCTTTTTGTTCTTAAACACAAAACATTATAGATAGTAGAGGAAGGAGATGAGAATCAGAATGAAACTAATAAAATTAAGCTTTGTATTAATCTCTTTAAAACTAATACATCATGGTATATGCCAAAAATAATCTATTTTCTTCTAAGAAATTACAAATATTGTTCATAATAGAGAGAAAATGTTAAAGAAAATGTGGTGTCACAATTATGAGAACACATCAAAACTAGAACCCTGGTTTCACAAATCTGAGAACACTCAAGATTGAAACATACATGGTATCATAGCAGTGAGTAATTTTTCTCAAAAAACTATAGCAAACCTCTACAATGAATGAGAGAAAGATAGATATAGAAGGAATGAATTCCAAGATCTACTTTGCAAACACCATGTGTCTACTTGGAAAAATTCCTTAAGAAGCTATAAACATCTCTCTAATCTCTCCCAACAACTGAGAAATCAAATCCTCACTCATTTTGCCTCCCAAAAGTACAAAATATCTCAGATATTTGATGGAAAACATAACTGATTTTGATGCCAGATCTAAGATCAAGGCAAAGGCAAAAAATAAGTCAAATGACCTCTAGAGGCAAGATAAACTTTTCAGAATCATTTTTCTTCACATTCAAGCATCAACAAACTTTCATTTTGTTGGCTCCTAATTTAATATTTTTGAAAATAACTAAGAAACTAAACCAATGCATCTAAGGTTAGCAAATTCTTATGATGGATACACTCAACTGCAATCTTGGGCCAACTATAAGGCATAACTCCTCCTTCACTTTAGGCTCTACAAGACCTAGGAAAGTTAACCTTGAGGTTCTAATATATGGTACCAGTTTAATTAAAACATAAATCTAAACCTAATATCATTAGATGAAACCCTTTTTTCTTCTAATACTTATGCAATGACATAGGAATGAGATAGCTACAAATCATAACCTATGAACCCATAAGCTAAGATAGGGTTAATTCTTTTTAGCCCACTACAAAACATGAAAAACTAAATTGATTTGATTAAAAATATTTGTGCAAATTCCTTTCATCTAAGCTTGGATTTGATTTAGTGATCAGTGCCTTATCCATTGAAACATAGAGTCACTACTAGTAGGATGACCTAACTTGATTGCCTTACAATTAAGTTTGTCAACTGAAATTCCCAAATCCCATTCTTATGAAATATCCCCTTCATACACCTAGACACCCTATTAGAACATTGAAGCATTTACTTATTCCCTTGAGCCAAAAGCAACAACATATCTGATACACAACTTATCCAAGATTTCTTAAATCAAATGAACCTTATTCATTTAATCTCAAAGTCAATAGCATATGAAGAGTTAGGAGACAAAATAAGAAAATCCAAACAATTTATTATAAATCTCATTTTATATTCATCCTTGGAAAGACTGAATACATAAACTAGTAAAACTAAAAGTAATTCAAGATACTTCACATTATCTAGCATCAATTACCATTATCTCAAAGAAAACAATACATGAAATGAAATGAAAATCTACATAGGTGTGGGTGTGTGGCCTTCACTGCTAGAGGTCAGCTCAATAGATAGGAAGGAAAACCATCAACAACCATGGTTTCACAGTATAACACTAGAAACCTATTGGTATCACAAAGAAAACTACCAACTTGGTATTATAGTAGCGAGAAACTTCTCTAAAACTAGAACCCATATAATGAAAAAGAAAGAGAATGATATAGGAGGAAGTGAATTCCTAGATCTAATCTAAAGATGACATGTGTCCACTTGAAATTCCCTCTCCTAGTAGTGAAAAGAATCTCTCTAATCTATCTTTGGAGTTGCATATCAAATCTTCAATCATTTTGGCCTCCAAAAGAAAGAAATGATTTAGATATTTGATGAAAGAACATAATTGATTTTGATACCAGATTTGAACCCAAGGAAACAATAAAAATTGGTTAAAGAATGAACTCTAGAAGCATGTAAAATTTTTTAGAATTTTTTTTAGGCTTCAAAAAACTTCAATATTTTCCTCCTAAGTGATTCTGATGCTCCATGATGAATTCTGCCTATTCTGCTAAGAATGCCCTAGAAAACACAAAACTGCTTGCAAAGCAAACTAGTGAAGACCTGCTTAGGCCTATTCAAAATCTGACCCCAAATTTGAAAATTTTATCTCCTCCTAGTTCCAATGGTATGCTGCACTCTATATTTTGGACAAAAATGGTGCCCCTAAGACCAATTTGAAAATTTGACTCCCGAACTGAATCAAACCATTACAATTGAAATTTTTAAAAATGTTTATAGAGTTGAACTATATAAAACATTTAAATCATTCAAATCCTTTTAAAAATCATTCATTGAAAACTTGGGATTTTGATTTTGATTTTATATTTCATTTCTCCTTACCACCTATCAAAATCTCCCTGCCTAACTACTTGGGTGGACCCTACACTTTTTATAAACATTTGGAAATTCCAAATCAAAATCATTCCCTTCTCTAATATTAAGACAAGCTCCATATTTGTAGTATTGGACATATTGAAGTAAGTCTCTTTGATTTTTTGAAAACTTAAATTTCATAACATACCATCATAGCATTGTGCACCTCAAACTAAGCCTCCCTGATCTCACAGTTTCCTAATGTTACGATGAAAACTTTCCCCGTAATGTCACCCACCTTGGTTAGATGGGCCCCTCCACAAGCTTGCTACACCAATCTTGAACCAACATGTCCTTGAAGACATGTTAACCTTTGAGTGTGTGGGTATTAAAATGATGAAAACTCTCCATTTGTACCTTTTCTTCACTACTAGAGTTTCAAACTAGACCTACTAATCTCTGAGGACATGTGTCGTTGAGTCCCTACCTTGCTATACATAAAGAGTGAGCATGTTTTCATAGTGATGAAGCGACAGCCCTTGATCTCATCTCAATTTGATGGTAGACATTTTAATGCATTTTTAATATTAGAGTGGTGGGACCCTCCTTTATTTACCTTGTTCACTATGTCGCTATACATAAAACCTGAGCAACTTCCCATGGAAACAAAGAAATTATCATTGATTCCATTTTGATCAAGTGGAGGATGTTTGATGTAGTACTTAGTACAAATATGGTGGGCCCCTCCATTTTCTTTACTCACTATGTTGCTCTCCCTAGCATTCGAGCAACTCACTATAGCGATAAAGAAACAACTGTAGATCTGAGCTTAATCTGAGGGTGAGGAAACTACATTACATGCATATAACTATGGTAAGTCCCATAGTCAGCATGTCACGTTGGGTAAACAATGCACATCTTTTTATAGTGACATAGTGATGATCGTTGATATGATCTTTGATCCAACAATTACAATCTTACATTTAATTTCTAACTTGGGCATGGGTCCATGTTACTACTGATGTGAAAACATCCTGTCAACTTGGAATGTAAATTAATATTCAAATCCTAGCTATAACACCATGTGGTTTGAGTCCCACCATGTGCACATTTTCAGGCTAGGCGCTATGTCGCTACTAGTGAGATACAAAGATTTTCTGATTGCGGCATAGCAATCTCTAGTGTTCCTTAGAATTTTAGGTGCATACATGTTTCTCGCAGGATGCTACCATGTCCATGAGATGATGTGGTTTATTTCTGATGAAGCACTTGTTGGGACCTACCTTCTGGAATTGTTGCCACATTCTTATTTTTTTTCAAGGCGCTATGTCACTAACGGTGGAAATTTTTCATTTTTTGATCGTGACATAGCAACCTCTTTAAGGCTTTAGAGATTCCAGTGTTGAGAAAATTTTTTAGTTCCACCATCATCACTGCAATCAATGCCTTTGAAAAAGCAATAAAGTCACATGACCAATATTAATGATAGGAATTTAGGTGCATGTCTATTTCATAATCTCCTGTCTTCCTCACTTTCTAGCAAGGCGCTATGTTGCTACCAACAAGATCCATAATTTTTCCAGTCATAACATAGTGACCTCATAGATACAGATGAAATCTGGTGCCAGGAAAAACTTTCTATTCAATCATGAGTACCATAATTAATACTTTTCACACATTAATGGAAATGCACATCCTCAATACCACTTGGGAACTTTTATGGTCACTAGAATTTTCAAAAGTCATCGTCCTCTATATTTTCTGTTAAGGTGCTATGTTGTTAATGGTGGGATGTAAACTTTTTTTGATAGTGACATGGCGACTCATTGAAAAAGATGGATTCTAATGATGCCATTTACACTTCATTATTCTTGGTCCCTTTTTAGTTATGACAATTTTGACATGGAACAAGTGACTGAAAACGTTTGACACCATGCACTTTCTGGCCACCACACATCCATTTCATGAAATCGCTAGTCAATTTCATAGCAATTGCTATGCCATTGTACATAAAAAAATTGCATCTTCACATGGCGATGATAGGACTGTTGTAGATCTTGTATGGATTAGACAGTGGGAGACAAAAGGAAAAAAGGCACTTGGGGGCACAAAATATTTAAACGTGACATGGAATATTTGAGATTTTAAAAGCTTCGTGCTTGAATAAATTTAAAAGAAATGCAAGACTTAGGGTCTAATGGATTTTTCAAAGGTTATTAAAATGCAAGGCCAAAGAATCAAAATCCCTAATTAGGAAAATAATGAATTCAATTCTAATCTTTAACCTAGGTTTTGGAAAAACTTATTTCATAAAAATCAAACCAACAGTGGCACTATCTAGGGATGCATGTCCCTTGTGGGTATGACAAGAATTCAGATCTTTGGAGGAAGTAGACCACTCAAAAAATTCTCTCAAACAACTTTATTGAAAACAAGGAAACAACTACTCCTACTATTTACACATGATGGCCCTAGGCCACTGAACCTCAACAAAACTTTTACCTCTATCATACACCTAATTCTCATTGACATTTTCTTGAGGTAAATTGAAATTATCTTTCTCATCAATTCCACCAATCAAGTTATCATCTTGAAATACAACACTTGGAAAAACTGAATTCACACCTTCATTCTCATAGCACATGTAAAAATCAACACTAAACTCTTTATCTTGCTCACTATGAAAATATGAATCAGCAGGATCATAACTACTAATATCAAATTGAAACTGATCATCCCTAATTGAATCATGGATACCTTCAACTGAAAACTCAAAAGATTGATACTCTACTCCATTCAAAAAGTTACATGAATCAAATTGTAACTCACCTTATGCCTCCAGATGTAAAGGGAATGAAAAATCTAATTTCTCCTTCTTTGTAATATCAGTACTCCATAAATTAGACTAAACATTTGCTGCAATCTATTCACACTCAAACAATTGATTAGATAAGTAGGAGATAATTTCCACAGCAAGTCAAATTGTGATGTGAATATCAGGATTTAACTGTGTGATTTTGAGTCAAACTCATTGACCCATGTTTCATGAGTAGTGATTCAACATGAATCCATCTCTCATGAGAATAAATGGAACACTTAGCACTGATTGGATCTAGGTGATGCTCATAGAGGGTGAAGCACCGGGACTTCCCGGGAGGTCACCCATCCCAGTACTACTCCAGCCTGGGCACGCTTAACTACAGAGTTTCCTCCATAGTTAAACCCAAAGCTTGCAACCCCATTTGCAAAACCTTCACCAAGTGTTGTGCCTTATGGACCATTCATTAGAAAGCCCCTTAAGCTCATCAATTGATAAGTAGGAGATAATTTCCACAGCAAGTCAAATTGTGATGTGAATATCAGGATTTAACTGTGTGATTGATTAGATACCAAATTACAAGAATCATCATGAAACTGTATGTTCACAATATGCTGATCCATATCAATGTTTCCCTCAAATAACTCACTAGAATAAACCACTTCATTAGTATTACTTTCCTCAACATATGAGCAATCTAAATGTATCTCAACCTCATGGAAACAAGAAGAAATTAAACCAGCAATAGACCTTATCTCTACATCTTTCTTCTCAACATAGAAGTCATCATGTGTATTGATGTATGAATTACCATCACATACACCTCCAAAACTTGATAGAGCATATTCTAAAACTATATCTTCTTCAACATCAAATTTAGGGGAAATGACTTCGCTATATGAAAATGAAAAACATGGCAAAGCACAATCATCCTTGGATAGATTAGCATACCTTTCAAAATCATGAGCCAAAAAATCTGAAATCTCATCAATGCTTAACAAGACTTCATCCCTAGTTTTTTCTCCTTGGTTGTGATTATTATTTGGATGGCTTGATACATTTACAATAGTAGACTTATTAGTAACATATTCCAAAAACCTAAAACTATGATCATCACATACATCTTCTTTAAACAATAGCTCAACAACCAATATCTTGACATGTTCACATTCATCACTAGAAGGAAAACTCTTACTACTGTTATACTTTTCCTCTTCTTTACAATCATCATGATAGCAAGGTGAATCCACATTATGCATGTCATAAAATTTTTGATTACTATCCTCTAATTTATAAAACTAAGACTCTTTATTTTTATTATCATTTTCAATGAATTCATTGCATTGATTAACTTTAGATTTATTAGCATTCAAAGCACTTTCAATCTCCATGACAAAATCTTTTATTTAAATAATCTTTTCTAACCTTTACTTTGGTGATCAATCAATTAAATGTGGCATAAAAAATTCTAAGCGTACCATTGGCCATGAAGACTCCTCAGGTCTAAAAAACTCATCAAGATTCATAACTATTGATTTAAATTTCATGTAAATTTGAAATCCACTAAGACCCTTAATATCACCAATTGTAATTGTTATCGTTATGACAGTCTTATCATGAATCTTTCTTTCTAGCTTAGCAATATTTGCACAAACACTTTCAAGAGTTGGCACATCACTTTCAAACCTAGATTCTAAATCCATCTTATAAAATTTTAAACATCTACCTCTATTTTCTTAGTGCTAAAACCAATAGATGGAGGCAACCATTTTGTTCATTCAACTTTCATGAAGGAAAAATGCATGAAAATTGTAAATACCTTTATGTATTGCTACATTAAACCTCTAATCTACTGATTGACACTATGTAAACATGAAAACCTTCACACCATAGATTAAATCCTTTATAGAGCCACCACCTCCTTAAATAGGAAAATGAAATCATAGTAGTGATTCACCTTTTGAAATCAATTACTTCAATAGATATGAACAACCACGTAAACCATTAATCAAGCACTTATACTTCCTCTTTTCAAACAAACTAGATTAACCCATAAATACTAAAAGCCTCTAATATTACAATAAACCATGCACTGGCATAGAGATTTAGACTAGAGTCACCACTCACACTTGGTGAGAAAAGATCTGAAACAATTTACCATTTGTAAATTCTGAACCAGACTTTCAATATGGAAACACTTGCAGATCACTAACACCTTGAAAAGAGAATACACTTCATAAATCAATTCTTGACTCTAAAACTTCCTTATAGCATATGCAAAAATTAAATTGACTGAAGATAGACTTATAGCAATCATAGAACACAATTTATATCCAATCTTACAACATACTACTATTTATGAATAAAGCTTAACTAGGGAACACAAAATTCAGCAAGGATGTGGAAAACACCTCACAACCCTACTGCCGTAGCAAATTTTTGTTGATGGATTGAATCCTTTTCAAATTCTCAAGGTTTGTCTATCATGAGTCTTAACACACATCCCCAGCAGAGTCTCCATCTTGTTGGTGACTCGGATGGGCAAAACCATATTGAAAAATAGGACTGAAGTATTCAATTTACACCAGAGGTTCTTGTCCTTTTAACAAGATGTATTGCCATCTTATCTCCCCAGCAGAGTCACCATCTTATTGGCTCCTGATTTAACAATTTTGAAAATAACCAAGAAACCAAACCAGTGCATCTAAGGTTAGCAAATTCCTATGATGGATACACTTAACTACAATCTTAGAACAACTATAAGGCATAACTCCTTCTTCACTTTAGGCTTTGCAAGACCTAGGCAGGTTAACCTTGAGATTCTGATATATGGTACCAGTGCAATTAAAACATAAATTTGAACCTAATAATAGTAGATGAAACCCTTTTATCTTTTGATACTTATGCAATGACATAGGAATGAGATAGCTACAAATCATAACCTATGAACCCATAAGCTAAGAGAGGATTAATTCTTTTCAGCCCACTACAAAACATGAAAAATTGAATTGATTTGATTAAAAAGATTTGTGCATATGCCTTTCATCTTAGCTTGCATCTAATTTAGTGATCAGTGCCTGATTCATTGAAACATAGAGTCATTACTAGTAGGATGACCTAACTTGATTGCCTTACAATTAAGTTTGTCAACTGAAGTTCCCAAATCCCATTCTTATGAAATATCCCCTTCATACACCTAGAAACACTATTAGAACATTGAATCATTTACTTAACCCCTTGAGTCAAAAGAAATAATAGATTTGATACACAACTTATCCAAGATGTCTTAAATCAAATGAACCTTATTCATTTAATCTCAAAGTCAATAACATATGAAGAATTAGGAGATAGAATAAGAAAACCTAGATAGTTCATTGTAAATCCCCTTTTATATTCATCCTTGGAAAGATTGAACACATAAATTGGTAAAACTAAATATAACTCAAGATACTTCACATGATCTAGCATTAATTACTATTATCTCAAAGAAAATAATACATGAAATGAAATGAAAATCTACACAGGTGCAGGTGTGTGACCTTCACTACTAGAGCTCAAATCAATAGATAGGAAGTAAAACCATCAACAACCATGGTTTTATAGTAGAACATTGGAACTCTATTGGTATCACAGAAAAACTACCAACCTAGTCTCATAGTAGTGAGAAACTTCTCTAAATCTAGAACCCATATAATGAGAAAGAAAGAGAATGATATAGGAGGAAGTGAATTCCTAGATCTGATCTAAAGATGACATGTGTCCACTTGAAATTCCCTCTCCTAGTAGTAAAAATAATCTCTCTAATCTCTCTCTGCAACTACATATCAAATCTTCAATCATTTTGGCCTCCAAAAGTAAGAAATGATTCAGATATTTGATGAAAGAACATAACTGATTTTCATACAAGATTTGAACCCAAGGCAACAACAAAAATTAGTTAAAGAATGAACTCTAGAAGTATGAAATTTTTTTTAGAATTAATTTTACGCTTCAAAAAACTTCAATGTTTGCCTCCTAACTGATTTTGATGCTCCATGATGAATTCTACCCATTCTGCTGAGAATGTCCTGGAAAAGACAAAACTACTTGTAGAGCGAACCAGTGAAGACTTGCTCAAAATCTAACCCCAAATTTGAAAAATTTATTTCCTCTTGGTCCCAATGGTATGTTGCACTCTATATTTTGGACAAAAATGGTGCCCTAGAGACCAATTTGAAATTTTGGCTCTTGGATTGAATTAGAGCATTAAAATTAAAAAAATTTAAAATGTTTATATAGTTAAACTATATAAGACATTTAAATCATTCAAATCCTTTTAAAAATCATCTGTTGAAAACTTGGGATTTTGATTTTGATTTTATATTTCATTTCTCCTTGCCACCTATCAAAATCTCCCTAGTTGACTACTTGGGCAGACCCCACACCTTTTATAAACATTTGGAAATTCCAAATCGAAATCATTCCCTTCTCTGATATTATGAAAAGCTCTATATTTCATAGTATTGGACATATTGAAGTAAGCCTCCCCAATCCTACGACAACTTAAATTTCATAATGTCCCATCGTAGCATCGCACAGCTCAAACTGAGCCTCCTTGATCTCATGGTTTCCCAATGTTACGATGAAAACTTTCCTTACAATGTTACCCACCTTGGTCAAATGGGCCCCTCCACAAGCTTGCTATGCCAATCTTGAACCAAAATGTCCTTGAAGACATGTTAACATTTGAGTGTACAGGTATAAAAATGGTGAAAACTCTCCATTTGTACCTTTTCTTCACTATTGGCATTTCAAACTAGACCCACTAATCTTTGAGGACACGTGTCGTTGAGTCCCTACCTTGCTACACATAAAGAGTGAGAATGTTTCCATAGCAATGAAGTGACAACCCTTGATCTCATCTCAATCTAATGGTAGACATCTTAATGAATTTTTAATATCAGAGTGGTGGGTCCCTCTTTTATTTACCTTGTTTGCTATGTCGCTATACAAAAAACCTAAGCAACTTCCCATGGCAAGAAAGCGACAATTGTTGATTTTATTTTGATCAAGCAGAGGATGTTTCATGTAGTTCTTAGTATAAATATGGTGGGCCCCTCCTTCATTTCCTTTACTCGCTATGTCACTATCCCTAACATTTGAGCAACTCACTATAGCAATAAAGTGATAGCCCTAGATCTGAGCTTAATCTAAGGGTGAGGAAACTGCATTACATACATATAACTATGGTGGGTCCCATAGTCACCATGTCACATTAGGAAAACAATGCACATCTTTTCATAGTGACATAGTGATGATTGTTGATCTGATCTTGATCCAATAATTACAATCTTACATCCGACTTCTGACTTGGGTGTGGGTCCATGTTACTACTGACATGGGAACATCCTATCAAGTTGGCATGTAAATTAATATTTGAATCCTATTTGTAACACCACGTGGTTTGGGTCCCACCATATGCACATTTTTAGGCTAGGTGCTATGTTTCCACCAACGAGGTGTAAAGATTTTTCGATTGCAACATAGCAACCTCTGGAATTCCTTAGAATTTCAAGTGCATACGTGTCTCTAACAGGATGCTACTGTGTCCATGAGATGACATGGTTTATTTTTGATGAAGCACTCATTGGGACCCACCTTTAGAACTATTGCCACATTCTTGTTTTTCGTCAAGGCACTATGTTACTGATGGTGGAAATTTTTCATTTTTCAATCATGAAATTGCAACCTCTTTAAGGCTTTAGAGATTCTAGTGACAAGAAAATTTTTTAGTTCCACCATCATCACCGCAATCAATGCTTCTGACAAGGAAATAAAGTCACATGACCAATATTAATGACAAGAATTTAGGCACTTGTCTATTTCATAATCTCCTGCCTTTCTCACTTTTTGGTAAGGCGCTATGTCGCTACTGGCAAGATCCATAATTTTTTCAGTCGTGACATAGCGACCTCACAAATACAGATGAAATCTGGCATCGAGAAAAACTTGTTATTTAATCATGAGTACCATAATTAATACTTCTAACACAATAATAGAAATGCATGTCCTCAATACCACTTGGGAACTTTTATGGTCATCAAAATTTTCAAAAGTTGTCGTCCTCTATATTTTCCTTTAAGGTGCTATGTCGCTAATGGTGGGATGTAAACTTTTTCTGATAGCAACATAGCAACTCATCAAAAAGGTTGGATTTTGATGACACCATTTTCACTTCATTATTCTTTGTTCCTTTTTAGTTTTGACAGTTCCAACATGGAACAAGTGATTGAAATTTTTTGACACCATGCACTTTCCAGTCATCACACCTCTATTTCACGACACCACTAGTCAATTTAGTAGTAGTTACTATATCACTATATATAAAACACTTGCATCTTCACATGGTGATGATGCGACTACCGTAAATCTTGTAAGGATCAGACAGTGGGAGACAAAAGGAAAAAAGGTACTCGGGGGTAGCAAATATTTAAACGAGACATGGAATATTTGAGATCTGAAAAGCTTTGCACCCGAATAAATTTAAAAGGAACGCAAGACTTAGGGTTTGATAGATTTTTCAAAGGTTATTAAAATGTAAGGCCAAAGAATAAAAAACCCTAATCAGGCAAATAATGAATTCAATTCTAATTTTTAACCTAGGATTTGGAAAAACTTATGTTGTAAAAATTAGACAAACACGTGTTCCCTCCAACTAATTTTGATGCTCCATGATGAATTCTGCCCATTCTATTAAGAATGCCCTATAAAATACAAATTTTCTTATAGATTATACCACTGAATACTTGTGCAAATTCTAACCCCATATTCTACAAATTCATCTCCTCCTAGTTCTAATGGTATATTGGAGTCCATATTTTGGTTTAGTCTTGCCCCTCTAGCAGCCATTTGAAAAACTAGACTAGGACTATAAAATGGACATTTAAATGAATGAATTTGATTTTTTTTTAAAATCTCTATAGTTTGAACTATAGGAAATTCATCATTTAAAACAAATTTTATAGCTTGCTCAAAACTAGAATTAAAATATTCAACATTTTAATACATCTCCTTATACCTCCCTTAACCATTCAAATGATGCCATGTGTTGCCAATAACTCTCAACATGTTTCTATTTTTCTAGGAGGTCACCATGTCTGCACTAGTGAAATCCTCCCATTTTCTAGTGGTGACATAGAAACCACCAAAATTTGGCATCTTTTTTGATGATTCTTCAATACTAGTCAAAACCATTGACTTTGCCATCTATTAGCCATGACGAGCTCCACCTCATGTGTTTCCTTCAAAAGGTAGTGCATTTTCAAACATCTAACAATGTGTGTGTTTTCACATTTAAATAGAAGAAGGATGATTCAAGAGAAGAATGTAGGACAAAACACATTAAGTATATATAGTGAAACCCTATAGACTATTCACATGCTGGCCAGACACACTGGCTCCACTTCATTTATGGTGCCATAAAGGAGTAAAAGAAAATCAATTGATGGAGGGATTCATGGAAGAAAGGTTTTTCCCTAGCATCTCAACTCGAATCCCTTACTGGTAGTGGTCCCTCTATGGTGGCCTTCCCCTTCAACATGGGGCTCTGCTTCAGAACTATGGGAAAGCTTTCTTAAGAACATTTGGGAACATTTGGGGCCTTGGCAACTACAATTTGGTCAATGAAAGAACCCATTCCCCATATCACAACTTTAACAATGTCTTCTTGAGAACTAGGATTTAATTTGCAAATGACAACATTTTTTGCATTGTCCATTTCTTTAGATGGCTTTTTGACTCTGCTCAAGATCTACATGAGCTCATTCACCAGTATCTTTAATTGCTAAGGTTTGGAGCTACAATGGCCAATAGAATATATTTAATAGAAATCGTGAAATTGCTACCTATTTTTTGTTTTATCCTTTCCAAAGAGTAGCAAGAAAGTTAGGAAAATAAAATTAGATAAGTCCCAAATTTTGTGAATGTTCTTCATTTGGGATTGCTTCCTTTTATGCAATCATTTCCTATTATAATCATGGGGAGGAGATCTACCCTTCTCTTTATGTTTTTCAAATGTTTTTGTAATTTCATTGGGTGTAATCTCCTCTGACAATCTTTCAAATTCCATAGTTGTCAAGTTGGATGAGTTTATTCTTCCTTCAGAATTGGACCTTTTACCTAGGATTGTAAAGCATCCTTCCTTTTTGATTCAATGCAATAGCGATGGGTTAGAAAGATCATTGTATATACTTTCAAATATTACTAATTTAGAATTTGGTGATCCTTTCCCTTTTTCAATTTCATCTTTATATTGACAAAATACTTCTTGCCTTAGCTTAGCTCAAGATGTCTTGAGCCCATTGTCATCTTTACCTACAACTATTTGTCTCTTCCCTTGGACCTTTTCCTTTTTCAATTTCATCTTTATAGTGACAAAATACTTCTTTCCTTAGCTTATCTTGAGATGTCTTCAGCCCATTGTCATCTTTACCTACAACTATTTGTCTATTCCCTTGGAAAACCCTATTTTCAAGCCCCTTCCTTGGTCAACCTCATCTTCTTTTAGGAATGTTTGACACTTCTCCAACATACATCAGGACATTATCATTAGCTTACATGAATTCAATGGACATAATTTCTAGTATTTTGTTCTTTAGCTCATCTTTATATTGTTCAAAACCTTTTCTAGATTTTGGTTTTTGACATGTTTATGATCCTTAAATTTAGCTAGAACTATTGATTTGTTCTGTATTTCACCACTACAATCTGGTTGTTCCATGAGCATTTCCTGATTTATTGATTCACTTGGTATACAATCCTTTCTATTTTTTTTGGCTCCTTTCCTGATGTTATTCTTCAATAACAATACTTTGCTATTCCCATATTGACGTTTGGCACCATTCTAATATGCATTGCCACAATATTTTTGAATATGATTATCTACCTCTAGGAAGAGAGTTACAGCTTTGAAATGTCTTACTACATCATCTCTAATAAGATAGGGTAGTAAATGCTTCCCATCAACCTCTTTCTAGAACTTGTCAATTTCGTGTTAGGGGGCCCCTTGACTAGCTTTAAAAACTAACAAAAATACTTGATTGGGCTTCAAAATTGAACATGTTGATTCTCTCTTCTACATTTTTTTACCTTGTCAAATCTCATCCCATGATGAACTCACAGTCATAAGATATTGATTTTCAAAGTTTCCCTCTCAAAACTACCTGTAAGCAAACATGTTAAAAAATAATAAATCGTGCTCATATTTGGCTTCGAAAACTGGGTAGACAAATACTTGGGGGCACAAAAACTAGGGCATTGTTTCACTATCATGAGAACAACATGAAACTAGGATTAGGGCTCATGACTAATAATAGGATGAAAATGGCAAGTGGTCAAATTGGGCTACTTCGAATTTGCAGACTAAAATACTGGTAGGAAAGTAGTTTTTGCAAATGGAATGGACCTGGGAAAGTGTGCATAAGGATTCATCAAGATTTGAAAATTGGCATACTTAAAGTATTTTTAGAGTAGAACGTAATGGTATAATCTATTCAATCTCACCTATCATAGATTCAACGATATGACATCATGAACAGGGGTACCAACCAATATGCATTTATTGACACCAGTAAAATATCATAAATTGCATTTGGAATTGTGTTCAAAAATTGATTGAATGAATTCGTCATAAGCTCAAAATTGAAACATAGAAAGTCTCTAACCTCTAGAATGAAATTCAAAAAGAATTTTTATCATTTTGGTCAACTGGGTCAAAATTATAACAAGTCAAATAAGGCCTCACAAAATTCTGAACAATTAGCATCAACATGACAACAATAAATAACTAACTTTGAGGGATTCAAAACCTAGGAAAAACATATTGAAACAACTTGAAATATGAAACATAGGATCTATGGTATGGGTTCTAAATAATACTAAAGCAGCGAGTCATGAAACATAATTGGCTATGAGATATTCAATTATAAACATGGCCTCCTATAGTTATTTGTCACTAGGCAAAAATGCAGATTTGGACATTGCTCAAAATAGAACTTCATAGAATGATTCAAAATGGAAATTTATATTCATGGGACACATAGAAATACTAAATTCAAGGTTTTAGAAACATTAAACACCTCTTAGGCCTCAATAGGACAGTCAGGTACACATGCATCAAAAGCATTTATAGGGCTTGATTTTCTGAATGGTGCTCGAAATCATGGCTTCAATTTTGAGTCCCAATAAGTATCATACAAATCCTTCATCTCATCAAAACCAAGAACTTCAAGATTCATCTCAGTCAACAAATAATTTCTTCCACTCAATGCACTCGCAACATGGTTAGTAACTCCACTTTTATGCTTTATCACAAATGGAAAAATTTGTAAATATTAACCCACTTCATATGTCTTTGATTCAACTTATGTTGACTTCCCAAATACTATAAATCTTTAAAGCTTTATGATCAATATGAAACATAAATTACTTAGGAATCAAATAATGTCTCCATTTCTTGAAATCTTGAATAATAACAGAGAACTCTTAATCATACACATAATAGTTATTTTTAGCATCATTCAACTTCTCACTAAAGAAAGCAATAGCTTTACCTTCTTGACTCAACACAACTCCTATTACACTACCACTTGCACCGCATTCAACTTGAAAGACCTTATTGAAATTAGGTAAAGCGAATATAGGTAACTCAACAACTTTTTGTTTCAAATCTCAAAACTCTTATCATCTCCATGTGTCCACTTGAATTCCTTTTTATCTATTCTCATAGTCTTAGTCATAGCATTACCAATAGAACTACAATTCCTTATAATTTTTTTTATAGAAACTATCTAAACCATGAAATTAGCTTACCTCACCCACATTCTCATGCATACGTCACTCCATAATTTCTTTAACCTTCTTACAATCCATTCTCAAACCATCAACTGAAATCCAAAATCCAAAGTACACAATCTCATTTTGTAGAAATGAACACTTTCTCAAATTAATCAATAACTTCTCCTCTTTCAATATCTAAAATACTTATGCTCGAGATGTTATTCCTTAGTCTTATTGAATATCAAGATATAATCCAAATAAATAATCACAAACTTACCAAAAAATATTTTTAGAACATCATTCATCAACCTCATGAAAGTAATAAGTGCATTAGTCAAACCAAAAGGCATAACCAAACACTCATACAAACCATCTTTCAACTTGAAAGTAGTCTTCCATTCATCACCTTCTCTTATTCTAATATGATGATAACCACTCTTCAAATCAATCTTGGTAAAATACTTTGCTCCACTCAAATAATCAATAATGCCATCCATCCTCGGCATAGGAAACCTATACTTTACTATTATGTTGTTAATAGATCTAGAATCAGTACACATTCTCCATTATCCATTCTTCTTAGGTGTCAATACAATAGGTATAACATGTGGGCATAATATTTATCTAATCAAACCTTTCTACAATAACTCTTGCACTTGTCTGTTAAGTTCTGCATTCTGTGTAGTGTCAACCTATATGGTTCCTTTTTTGGAAAAATAATTAGATCCATACAATGAATTATACTTCTTACTAGTGTAAACCATTAGGTATATCTCTAGTAACAATCTCATACTTATCAAGAAAACTATTAATATTCATTGGCACTAGGTTTGTACTACTTTTGTTGTTGTCACTTTGCCTCTACCATATTTTGATGCTTGACCTCTACTAGTTTTTGTCACTCATCCATTACTAGCACAACTTGGTCCTCTAGGAATTATAGAAAAAAATAACATGGGTTCTCTTTATTTCCTTTTCAAATTTCTTTCAGCTAACCATGCAAATTCTCATAGTATCACAATTTATCTCTTCTAGAGACTCAATTAAAGGCAACAATGTGTCCTTAACTCCACTCATCCAAATATTATATTGATTCAATCTTCCATTATACATAACATGTATATCATATTGCCAAGGCCTACCCAAAAAAATATTACAACAACCCATTGGTATAATATCACACAAAACTTCATCAAAGTAATATACAATCTTGAATTTGAAAACACATTTCTCACTTACCAATATCTTATCTCATCCCCAATCCATGAAACATGATAGGGTTTTGGATGCTTCAAATTCTTTAATTACAACTTTGTAACCAGCTCCTCTAATGTCAAATTTGATAAAATTCTACTATCAATGATCACTTTGCAACACTTTCTTGCAATGTTACATCTAGTCTTGAAAAGACTTCTCCTACGAACATGTTCTTTATCCTCAATTTTATCAATACATAGAGTTATCACCGTGAAAATTTCTCTAGCCTTAGTATCACTCTGAGGGTGAATAGATTCACCTTGTATAACAATATTATTGCTACCATTTTCACCTTTACCTAAATACTTGCGCTCAAAGGATCTATGCCCTTTTTCACCACATTTGAATCATTTACCATGAAAACCACCTCTAGGGTCAGCATTACCTCTTTCTTAGTATGAACTAGTACCTCCATAGTAGGAATTACCACCTTTCCACTTGGTCTTTTTTTTTCTCATCACTTTTTCACTCATATTTTCCTTTATCTTGTGCAAAATTGTCAAATTTTTTACTTTCTCCATAAGGTGTACCTCTTCCTCTCTAGAAAATACCACCTCTACCTCTCTATATTTTCTCATGCTTCTTTGTTAAGATATCCTAATCTTTATATGCATACTAGCATGCTTCCTCCTGACTACCCAATTTTACAAAATTTATTTCATCTTGAATTCCAGATCTCAACCCATTTAGGTATCTTGCAACTTTCTCAACCTCATCATCCACATGTCTAGATTTGATGTCTAATTTATAGAATTCCTTGGTTTACTCCTTCAGAGTCATGTGTTTTTGTCTTAAATTTTGCACCTTCCTTAACAAAATAACTTGATAATTAGTAGGAAGGAACTATTCTTCACCTTTTTCACCATTTTCAACCAGGTTCTAATATTTTCTTTCCCTCTTCCATTCTATCATTTAGCAAATACTTCCACCATAGTGAGGGGGACCTTTCAACCTAGTAATTACAATCTTCACCATCCTATTATTAGGAGTGACTTCAAACTCAAAGAAATTCTCCATATCAAAGATCTAATCTAACACAACATTGGTATCCAAATTGACATCATAAGGAACAACTTGCCCAATAGGCTTTGAATGTGCCCTAGCCAAAACTCTCACTAATATTTCCTCATCTTGATCTTCCTCTAGTTTAGGATTAGTGTTTGGTGCCATTTCTTCATCATCAAGGTGCATTCCTCTCTTTTGGCCTATCTCCACAACATCTAATCTAGTTGCAATTTGTCTCAACATGTCCAATATAACATTGTCAATATTTTTTCTACCTCAAACCATTTTTAATAGTTCCTCCAAGGTTGTAACCCTTTACAAGTTATATGTCAAATTTGCAAATATTCCACCCTACAACCAAAATCAATTAGGGTTCTATACAATCCCATATTCTCAAGGATGAACCTCAAGCTTTGATATGACCTAATGTAAGGAGGGATAGAATAATCTAGGGCCAAAGGAATAGCTAACTATCCAACCACCTCACTGAGTAAACAAAACAAAAATAAACAACACATAGAACAATACCAATAAGAGAAGGAACAAAAAATACTTTATTGATTCATCAAATTATCCTCATACATTCCTAGCTATGAGGCATTCTGAGTTATGACCAACAAGATTTACGAAATTCTAGACTTAGAATTTTTTCCATAGATCCTTGATTCTGAATTCTAGATCTAGACTCCTAAATATCTACCTCACCTAAATCTAGACACCCTTACTTATACTTTCCAAAATGGCTTACATAAGATTCTAGATAATTACATAATAGAAGGCCAACCTCAAAATGATCTGCATAGATCCCAAGACAAGAGCTTTATATTAAATTCATGACCCCAATTAAATTGATGTAGGAGAATTCTAGGGTAGTTGGGAATCCTACATTTTGGAGTGTTTTTGACCTTGTAGTTAAGGGACTCAGTCATTACTGAGTAGTCTAGATGTAGTTTTAACCAAGGTACTCAGTTGGAGTAACATTACTTGGTTATTTTCTAGTGGCACTCAATTATTGAAGGTACTTGACATACACTAGGAGACTATTTTATATTGCATGGCTTGGTTATGCTTGGTTGCAGTGTTGATCAAGTAGCTCAATCAATAAGGGGGTTCATTTGATGGAAGACTCGACACATATTGGTGTTTGACAATGCTAGTGTGAACTTAGTTGTTCTTTGTGGATTGTTGATATTCAAAAGTAGTTCTTTTGATGCTCAATAATGTCCTTGTCCTATTTTGATTGAGTTATCTATGTTTAGTTTCTAGTGTGAGCCAACCTTGGAATTCTCTTTGGTTTTGTGTATTTAATTTTGTTTGTAAGTCACCTTGTGGCTCAACAAGTATTTGATGTAAGGATTAATTTAATTTGTAACTTGCTAAGCTAACTTGTGGCTTAGTTGGGTATAAGTAGGGGTTCTTGTGGAACCTTAAGGGAGGATCATCCAGCTTGGAGAAGAGGATGTTAAAGAGGAGAAAACTTTGAGAATGGCTACTAGCTAAGGCTTTGGAAATAAGTAGATGTCTTGGAGGGCTTGTGAGCACAGGTTCAGATTTTCCTTGGAAGTTTCTACTAGAGTGTGTATCTAGACTAGAAATGTTTTTGGGGTTGGATCTTGAGGAATGTTGTAGAATTGATATTGTAATTGCTTTTTATATTTGGTCATGACCTGGAAGGCCTTACAACCAGACACATTGCATGTAAACAATTATTTTATGAATCAAGTGTTGTGAATCAATATCATATTTTACAATATCATGTTTTTATTTTTGTGTGGTTATTTGCTAGGGGCTAGGACATCTCTTTTGGGGATTCTCCTACCTTGTACTGTACCATAAATACATAAGTAATCTCACACTAGATAGACAAAATCGGTCAAAGAAAGATTTGAGCATCATTAACTCAATCAGGCTCACTCAACACATGAAGAAATACTAGACCAACACTAGACAACATGACACATATAGGAATTCTTTGCTAAAACTGGGTAGCAATTGTAGCTTGACAACCACTAGAGCTCGATAATGATTGTAACTTGACACATACTGGAAAAATGAACAAAGATGAGTAGGATAGCAAGGAAACCCATGATACTCTTGCATCATTATGACTCTATCACCCATTACTTTACTCATTCCAACTAGAGAAGAAGAATTTATCTATTCATATATCTCCTCCCTCATTTTAACATATTCTTTTCTTTATGATTGTCCTTAATTAACCCAATCCACTTTCCAATATATCACCAATCTTTAGCTAATTCGATTAAAGAATTATCCCTTGAGATTCCCATTACACCTAAAGTATTTAAATTGAAATTCCCCTTCTTTTCAAATGACATTTTCCACTTTGAAAGTTTATCTTCTTCTTTATTATCTTCCCTAAATATATGAGAAATTTTAAAAATTTCCATTTTTTTAATGTTTTAGTTATTGGTAACACTATACGTTGAAGGTTTCAAATATTTATCTCACCTTTGTCAATTTCTCTTATGATGATAAAATAATATCTTTGCAACTGATTTTTTCTAAATACTAAGGCTTCTACCAATTTGATAGCTACTAAAGTTGATCTCCTCTCTACTACATTGTTTGAACCACTTGGAAGCCTTATTGTACCTAAGGCAAGAGTAATTCCTAGGTGTTGGTATAAATAAGTATTTACTTATTACACTTACTTAAGTTTACTTAGCTTAATGCATTATTTAATTATTTTGCATTATTTTATTATTTTTATTTGTGAGACACTTAGGAGTTTGCACACCTTGTGAGTTGTCATGTAGACAACACAGGAGTACGCAACTCTATTTAAGCATATGGTGTCTACAACATTGTTTTGCGTGTCACACCCTTGTAGGCTTATCCTCACATCACCACACTTACTTCTGTGTTTAATGGAGGATAATCCATATCTAGTGGACATGTGCTTGGTTGTATGACACATCATGATGCTAACTTCTATGCATTCTAGAAGCTCTCCCGAGGCCTTTATATTCAGGCACTCCTATTGTACTCTAATGAACTAGTTATTGAATACATTGTTATTCTGATCATACTCTCTCTCTCTTTGGTCTACTGTGTGCTTGTGTTTGAGTTCTTAGTTCCTAGGTGAATTTTTCCCTTAGGTAAATTCTTACACTAGGTGATCTACGAAGTTAACTCCTAATCATAAAGATCTACAATTCTTCAATGTTGCTCCATAAAGGATTACTTTGATCCATCGCTTTGTAGGTGTTGACCATTTCACCTTTTTTCTACTGATTTTCTTCATTCCCTACCCGACTCTTCTAGTTTTCCTATATTTATCACATGACCAGTTTCACTAACATCATTGGTCCCATTTTGGATAGAGAATGTCTACAAGAGTATTAGATGATGTAGCATTCACAACTTCTTTAAGTTCAAGATTAACTTAGAGAAAAATTATATCTTTTGATTTATTTTTATTTTTAAAAATCCTCCTATTATGTCCTTTCCACAACTCCCAAATTTTGGTTGAGGGATAAACTCTCCAAATGCATGAGTATAGAACAAGGCATTCTAGTTGGCCATCAACAAAAAACATATTTTAGAGTTTTAGGTAGGGGTCCTTGCCACCCTGATTTATCTTGGACCATCTTCCTAACTTCCATGGCTACTCAATAATTTAGTAATAAGTAGTCGGTTGAACCCTCCTCTTCACATAAACAACATCTTGAGGTTTCTTGAATACCAAATCCTAGTTCCTATCATCAATTAGGATCCTTCTTTATGTATCCAACCATGAAAATAAGCATACTTTTTCTAATCATTATTTTCCCAAAACAAGTTGATGGGTTAATTTTCATTTTCCAAATCCCTTGTTAATATTTGATACCCAATCTTTACTGAGTAAGTGACACTTTTTTGTGCACAAGAAATGATTTTGTGTTACACAATAAATGGGGAATACTAAGATCCACCCCTTTAATTATATTTTATTAACACAAAAGGGAAGTTTCATGTGTAACCTAATATAAAATAAGTGAATAACTTTGATTTATTTCCATCTCACTTGCACCTTAAGAGGGTTTAAGTAAGTAGATATGTAATATAGATCTAAAATGATAATATATGATGAGATGATAAAGCATATTGAGATAGAAAAGAGGGAAAAAATATACCTTATAAAATACAAACATGAAAATAAAATGTTAAATGAGCTATAAAATTGTTGATTCCTGGTTTAAGGGTTGAAAACTGTGAGATCTACAAAACCTATAAATCCTTTCGAAATATGATAGGAAAAAATTCTCATGATAATGACCTAAAGGACCCTGATCAATTATGTCTAACCTTGATTTTGATTTTGTAGTTTCCCTAAATGACAAAAAGGGTATCTAAATCTTTGATCTATTCGCCAATCTAGAGATCTAAAACCTGTAAAATAAAGGGTCTTTCTATTTTTTGTTTTGGGGTGGAGTGGGAGAAGGTGGGGGAGGATGGCTCACCTTCCATTTTAGGAATTAACATTTAATTGAAATATAAGTAAAATGCTAGAAAGTAGTAGTAATAGATCCAACACAAAGCAATCTAAATCTATGATATGCTCTTGAATTTAGAATGTGAGAAAATATGTAAATGCAATAGCCTTGACTCAACTTAGAAAAACCTAGGAAAGAAATTCAAAACCTTCATGAATGAATGTTCTTAAAATCTGCCTTAGGAATGAATATAGATCTTGTAAGGATGAATGAATGAATGTAGAAAATACAACAAGTCCCATATCCAAAAAATTAATTTCAACTTAGAAAATAAATTCCAAGTGATTGTATGAGAGAAATGGAGGACCTAGGTGGTTAGATCCTTCCTCAAGCTTTATAGGAGATTTAAAGAGGATTAATTACGTATTACCTTAGTTTTACCTAGGAGAAAGGGAAGAAAAAGGGGAGGAATACAACTGAATGATGAAATAAATTTAAATGGGTGATAAACCATCATTAAATTGAGGTGCTTCCAATTTAAGATTACCCATTTAGCCCCCACTTTAGCGATAGTGTGGATCAATCCTCACTCATGTTAAAGTAGAGAGAAGAAGAAGGAAAGAATCTTATGAATCACAATGAGATAGAACATCACTTAGTAAAAGGGAATAAGCTTCCAATACCAAGGGTCCTAACTCCACATGATCCATGCACAATAGTTGAAAATAAAATAAAAAGGAAACAAATACCAAATAGAAAAAGATGCACAAGGGGTTAGTACTAAAACAAACTAGTGGAATAGACCTTAGCTAAATAAATGTCTCACCCACTAATATCATATTGGGAAAGCTATTTTAGGAGCATAGATGATGACATAATAAATTTAAGAGAAATATCATTAACAACAAATATTTAGGATCTATCTCTACTAGCATGAAAGAACAATAGAGAGAAGGGAGAGAAGAGTGATTACCTCACCCAGTAGAATTCCCACCTTATTGTGAATAATTAAAAGAGATGCTTGTAAAACATGGTGTTGAATATTCTAATTGGGTGATATCCCATTAGTAAACCCACTAAAGTTCCATCCATAGATCAATGTCCTTTGTATCACCATGGCATAGCCCTATAAAATGTGTTACTCGTGTATGAGACTTAGCATGTTGTGCTGGAATGTTTTACCTATTTATGAGATTTAGAAAATTCTTATGTGTTACCCATATATAATATTTATCATGTATGTGTATGTGTTACCTATGTATGGGACCTAAAAAGCTTTTACACATTACTCATATAAAATATTTAGCATATATCTAGATGCATTGCCCATTAATGAGATTCAACAAGTTTTTCTGTGTTACCTATATATAAGATTTAGCATGTGTTCTTATGTGTGTAAAAGAGTGAAGAAGTAATAATGCATAGATTTGAGAATTAATCATAAATAATACAAAGAATTCAAGGCCAAAATACTCTAAGATGTGCTCATAATCCATATTCTAGTCCACCCAATGATTATTGGAAAAAATATGTACAAGGAGGGGGTATGTATTCCCCCCTCCTTATTATGTCTATATACTAGATGTGAGAAGGAAAATAAATAGGATACCTACTTTACACAAAACGGAGATATCCATAAAGAAACAATATGGACTACATTCATAATGATGAACCTTAACTCTTACAATCTAAGAACATAGACAATAGTAAAAAGGATATATTGCATATGGAAAGAGGATCCTCAAAAGGGAAAAATATTAATGACAAGACATCTTCCAAAGAGGAGTACCTAGTCAGAATAACATCTCCAAGAAGAGGGAAGAAGAACAAGAGTACAACTATTCAACCCCCTGTATATAGGTGAAATAGGGATCCTTGAATGAAGAATGATGATCTCCAAGAAAGGGAAAGAATATATAATGAACATAAATATTCTTGATAAAGAAGAGGTGATGAATTAGGACATACACCTCTTGCAAAAAGAGAGAATTTGTAGTCAAGACACAATTCTTCATAAAGAAAGAACAATGTCACATAATAAACAAGTTTCACTTAAGCCTAAGATCCTTAGAAAGAGAGATAAAATAATATACAAGGCCTCTTTCACCCAAAGAATGAGACAAGTAAAAGGAAATATATGGTGGATTCTATGATAAAATATTGGAAGATATAAGTATAAATCACAAGAAACAACTGATAGCCATGCACGAAATCCAAACATGTCATATCCAACAAGAAGGATTATAGAATCAAACTACACCATAGAGAAAATAAAATAAAGAAACACCATAGGATAATCAATTCTAAACAACATAAGATACTAAAAATGATATCACATATAAACTATAGATGATTACTAAATGAGAAGCATTCAAATCCAAGACATGAAAAGATATTTGCTGGGCAAAAACACACAGGCATGCATGTAATAAAGAAATACATACCCATAGATAATAATATTCTATAAAACAATACAAATATATAGATAAATAAAATAAAGGGATGAAAGAAATATATACCCATGTAATGCAAATAGATGTAGAGATAATGCATACAAAGAGGAAAAGAAGATCATCCCCATGCAATGAGAAAATACTACCAAGAACATCATATTGCTAGAAGACAAAAGAAGAGGGGAATACAAATTATAAGAGAGGAAATATATTCCAGAAAATATTGGGATTAAATGATAAAAAACCATTTCTATCACATAATATTTCATGAAATTTCCATGTACATGAAGAAGGGGTCCCTAGAAGAAAATAGAAGAAATAATCCTTGCCCCCCAAAAAAGGGAGAAGGAAAAGAAACCTATTGGGATACTCATTATAAAATAATCTGGAATCCACTCCAATAGGTGAGAGAAAAGACTAAGTGAAATTATGAATAAATTGTAACACCTTGAGTGTATAAGGAATACTCCCTAAAGAACCATTTTCCTTAAGATACAAACACAAAATGATACAATTAGAAAGCATATGAGAATCATCACAATGAAAAGGACATGGAAATTTAGAAAGAGCATCTTCAAGAGGAATGCTATTTTTTTTGGTTGAACAATAAATATTTGAATTTACACCTTTAAGGAAAAATCTTGACAAGTATCTAGATAATCAAGACTAGGAGTAGGAAAGAAAAAATGAAGAGGAGGCCACATAGGATGTTCTTGTGCTATTATAGAAGAAGAATAACCAAGAACATGCTTATCCATCTTAGGTGATATGTGAATATGATTCTTTAGACTATGTTCATTAATACCAAGTCCTAAGAATTTGTAACCTTAATAGTAATAATGTAATATCCTCTAGCATAATTATTCTTCAAATATTCAATAAGAGGATATTTTTCACTAGAATCATGAGAAAAGATAAAGTAAAGAATAATAATAAATGGAGAAATAAAAGGATGCTTTCATTTTCCCTTGAGATCATCATGAGTATAAAGAGGATAAGATCATGTTGGAAATAAAAGATCGATACCTAATGCTGAGAGAGGAAGAGGGTGGGGGTGAATCATTATCCTCTAAATTTTTTCCTTTTACCCAATTAACACTTTCTTTGATCTCACTATTACTTTATTAACATTAAGCATATAATAGTTTACTTGCAATTGAAAGTAAATCAAACAATTCAACTTTAGGAAATAACTTCATGAAAATTTAGAACATAAACCATTCATTTTGGTATTGTAGAAACCCTTGGTCAGAGGGAAAACCATGGTGGGGATGGTGCCCAATAATCCATCACTACTATAGTATAAGGTTCCTTTGTTAGGGCTACAATATTTGTCACTTCCAGTGACTTACGTAGTTAAGAGTATACAATGAGAACTATAAGGATCTACCTTTTACAAGGATTTAAGAAATCTCATCAAGTGTGTACTTAGTTAAGAGATTTACATTCAAGAATATTAAGTCCACCTTTTTCAAGGATTTAAAAAACAACTACAATGGTTAACCACTAGTAGAAATGACCAATAATAGAAACTTACTTTTCTTGATTAGATCCTCTTCTTTTATGTAGTTATCACCTCCGTGTGATATATTTACAATTTATTACAACTCTAATCAGTCTTTATTCTCTCTAACCTTTGATTGTGACCTTGAGTTCTTCTTTAATGGAATACTTCAACAAAATTTGTCTAGTAAAAACTTTGACTAGAAATAACGCAACAATCTTTAAAATTTTCTCAACCGCTCCTTTTATAGTATTCTTTTTCCATTTCATGGCTTAACCTAATTAGGGTTTTAGAACCTTCTCAATTTGATCTTTGATCATGATTAACGGCTCTAGAAACATCCATTCCTTCCTTTTATTTCAAATTTATTTTCATTGATTTATGCTTCCTTAGAAACACAAACAATCACTTCACATTCTTCAAGAAATATTTAAAAATCTTTACCTTAATTTATGTAAACCATTTTCCTTTCTTAGTAGAATTAGGTTGCATTTGAATATGTGCTAATTCAAACTCCGATGTCATCTCTTTGACACTCAGTAAATATATTGTTCTTTTTGTGTTGACACTCGACTGCAATAGTCTTCCATTTCTTCCTTCATTCCTTAGGCATCACAATGACTTATTTTTTTATGTACATTTTGACACTAATAGGTAATACGATTCAACAATTCTCCCCCTTTGACATTAGTGTCAAAAATATTATGTGGACAAATAACTTGTCCTTTATACAAAACTCTCCCACTATACCTATGCTTCCTCTCAACATAGCTTGTATTCTGAAAATTAATTTTGTTTGCAAGTATATGTAGAATATCTCCATGTATTATCAATATATTATTCCCCATTTTTGAACACTTATTTCAAAAGAGTTCTTAACATAGAAAAACACTCACTAGGGAAGTAAACCAAAATTTTCCAAGAAATCTTTATGATTCTTCAATTTGATTTCAAAAGTTTTATCCCAATTGGACTTGATCAACTCTAAGCTTTATGTTTCAATCTTCAACTTGGTCATAAGATCAACCATATGATCAAAAATAGATAGTCTTGGGGATGCTATTAGATCTTTTTCATCTTTAATGGGAGTTTATATAACCTCTAGATGAGGTAATAGAAAATATTGAATCTCATTAATCTCGATTCTCAGATTATTCTCCTCTTATATCAATTCATGTTGAAATCCTTGAATCAATCATATTTGAGTATAGTTTTGTGAAGATATGTAACTCGAGTCTTTGCTTAATGCATCTAAACTAGACTTCACTTCTTCATCTATTTTCTGAAACTTATCTTTGACTTCTTGGGTAATAAGTGGAATGTCACATAACTTTTGAAATAACAATAAAAAAATTTGAACAAAAGTTTCTAGTGTTGTAACAGAAGTAGATAAACTCACTTTCTCAATAACAATTTCTATGGAGACTTTTTCCAACACTTTATCTTTGAACTTATCATTTCTCTCAAGTAGCAATGATCTTGCATCAACATCTTGTTTATTCAATTTGTCTATGGTTTTTACTAGCTGATCCAAGATAGGTGCATTCTCATTCGAATCCATTCTAGGTGCATCTACCAAGAATATATCTTTGACATCATGTAGCACCTACTTTTTTTTGTGCTCCTTTCTCAATCTTACTTGTTCCTTCTTCCTTTCACATAACTCTAAATAAATATCTATTTTTTCTTCATCAAGAGTGTTAGGATCCCATCTTAGTATTATGATTTACTCTTCTAAGGTGACTAGGTTGGACTGAAATGCATGAGATTCCTTCTTCCCTTTAAGCTTCTTCCATTTTCTAGTACTCAATAACACACTTTATGAATTTGGAACTTGAATTTACTTATTTAGAAATGTAGAAATTTTTTATCTATGGAATTTCTTCTTGATTAATTTGTTCAAAATATAATACTTGTGGCACAAATAGCACAAATGCCATGCCTAGTGATGTCTCTTTTTCTTCATTCTTCTTATTAGTCTCACTCAATACCTCTTATATTTTCATGTTAGGTAACTCCAAAATAGTTGTTTTTAAAAATATTAGATCAATTGAAAAACTAGACAATGGACTTCCAAATGTAAGTCCTCTAGTGTTTTGTTTATATGCAACAATAATTCAAGTCCATGCCCAATTGCTCCCTCACTTAGAGGTCTATCGACTGGTCCTATATCACCTATTGTAAAAGTATCTGCATTATTCTCCATAGATTCTCTTGTAATTTGAGCATGTTTATTATCATTCTTCTCATCTTGAGTATTATCTTATGTGTTTTCCCCTTGTGACTATTGAGCTTGTTACACAATTTCACCTTCACATTGTTGTTCCTTAGTATTCGTTGTAGTATCTATAAGCATATACAAGGATCCAAAATGTATATACATTTCATTTTGATCCTTTGGTCTGGGGAACTCTTTTATTTTTTGAATGACTAGATTATATCTAGGTACATATGCATGTGCAAATTCCTCTAATGTTGTTTTCTTTGTGTCTGGCTTAGTAGACATTGTAATATCCTTATCTTTCCTTCTCTCCTTGAAAAGGTCCTTATTAGGAATATCTTCAATAGTAACTCCATCCTTCTAACAATAATATCTTCAACCATTTCATGCACATTATTAGTAAAATCTTATGGGGATATTGTATTGAGCTCATAATCTTGGTTATCAAGTTCAAATGTTTGATCAATTTCATCAAAATCTATTGTGTCATTTGAATCCTTAATGTTATAAAAAAAATTCCATATCATATCAAAATATTTATCTAATTAATTTATTTGACTAGATAAAACATAGAGAGCTCTATGCTTGAGAAAAACCTATTCTCATGTCTCTTCAAAGTTGTAGTTGTATCCTCCAAACCAAAATTAGGCATAATATTTGCCAATGATTTTCTCCTCATTTTCTTCTCAATTTTCAAGGCATACTTCCATCCACCATCAATCTTCTGATATAGCTCATTAGGAATTTGATTACCAATTTCTGAAAGTGTGTAATTGAATCTTGTCATCATTACTATCATTGTGTCTTTAACCTGATTCTTGTGCTCTTCACTCATTGATTCATATTTATAATACTTGAAATCATTGAATCCTTTATAACTCAATATAGTCTCAATTATTTCATCTATTTTCTTTTCTCTATTGGGTAGATGATCTTTAGAGACTCCTTGTTCATCATATTTTGCATGCTCACTATCCTCTACTTCCTCTTCATTGTCTTCTTTCAAAATCAACTTTAGTCTCCTCTAAGTTGGTCTCTTGACCTATTTTCTTGAGGACTCAGGGGATAGGTTTCTTTTCTAAGAATTATTTTCTAGTTTTATAGTTGGATTAGTAATTTTCAAAACACATATCTTTACTATTGCCTCTTGTACTACTTGGGTTCTAGACTATGTGACCTTGGGGCTTGAAGGGGTAGAAGTAGTAGTCCTCTTCTTGCCTTTTGATGATTGTATCTCAACAATAACTATTTCTTTTCATTTTCCTTCTCCTTTATCTCTGCCTTCACCTTTCACCTCATTGACCATTAGTGGTTTGTCTTCATCTTCACCAAATTAAATTTCTAATTTCTTCATTATTTTATTTTCTTTTATTTCCATCTTTGAGATAAGAAGATTCATAGTGATGTTTTTATTAACAACTTCATAAGTCCCAAGCTCAAGTTCTACAAGATTAATAGCTTCATTAAGAAATGGTTCAATTTCTTTGGTGGCTTGATTAATGTGTGCCTCATAGTCCATTGGTTGCAACCATGAAACTCTTGATTTAACTAATTTTATAATTGTGTTATCTATATTGACTAAGAAAGAAATGTCATCATGGTATTTTTCAACTAGGGTAGGGGGTATCTTGTATCTCTGGTGCATTCTCTCCTTGAAATTCTCAAAATATTCATTCATCACACTCTTAAAATTATTACCTAGTGTTTGAATGTACTCATTGATTTGGAAAGTGATAGGGATATTAGTTTTCCAATTTACTTCACTGATACCTGAAAAATGATTTTGCATAAGAAAAAACTATGCATACCAAAAGATAACCAAATTTTCATGTATTAGACTTGGAAACTCATATTTTCTTAATGTTGTCTACTAGTTGCCTAAGCTATAACTCAAAAATGTCATATTTATGACCTTTCTTTAAAATCTTGTAACCTATGTCAACAACCATGCAAGGAACAATGTTAGATCTGGGTTATCCCACAATAATGGGCTCCACTTTTTGACCAATTTTGACACTGAAATCAATATTTTTGTAACAAACATCACGTTCAAGTGACTATATCTCCAAAACTATAAATAATTTCAAGATGACATAAACTAGTGATTTTGAGTACTTTGTTCCTACTCTGTAACCATATTTTTTAATCTTAAAAAAAAATTATTTATGTCAATTTTTTTTATCTCCTCTGAAAAGTGGTACATAATAAAATTCAATATTTTAAAAAGTGACAGTCTGTTTGACACACATAACTTTTTTTCTAGAAATGATAATGAAGTAATTCTTTCGACGTTAGATTTGTAACATCAATATCCAAAGGATGCATTTGGTTTGATTTATTTTAGTTGAATATTATATAGTTTATGAAGTTTTGAAATGACATGAATCGTAATTCAGACATACGTTCCATTTGACATAGATAATTTGAAGTCAATTTATCATAAACCTTTTTTTTTTTTGAATAGAAAGGTATCTCAATAAGCTAGTTCCTCCATATTTTTCAAAAAAAATTTGATCTAATTTACTAATTTTCCCGAGGTGTCAAAGTCGGTTGATGTTCAATCGGTAATGAACGTATAATGAGTTAAACTCATATTTGAAAGTCTTAATGATTAAATTATCTAATAAAATTATAGTCGTTGGAAAGCTTGCTCCGAGCAGCACATTTTGACATTTTTTATTTTACAGTAAGAGATCATTCTCTTGCAATTATGGCAATCAAAATAGAAAAAAGAAAAAAAAGAAAAAAAGGTTAAAAATTTTGTGATTTTGCATGTTCGTGTGAACATGGCGTTCGCGCGAACACGTTTACCATGTTCGCGTGAACGTATGTTCATGTGAACATGCAAATTATGTTTGCGCAAACATATTTATCACATATGTTCGTGTGAACATACGAAATATGTTCACGCGAACATGATTAAAAAAAAAGTTTGCGTGAACACAATAAGTGTGTTCGCATGAACATATGGTAAACTCAATTTCTCATTTTACAATTTTTTTCATTTTTGTTCGTCCCACTAAAGTGGAACCCATTATTGTAGGTTCACCCATCTGATAGATTGAAATATCTTGTAAGCAACTACATATATACCAAATTTAATTTCCAAATCCTCAATCATTTCCATTTTCATTCCCTTATTGTCCCATTGGACTTGTGTTTTCTTCAATTTCTCCCTTGGAATTTTTTCTAATGGTTTTCACCTTGTCCATGATAGGGTATCTGATAACCATATGAATTATATCTTTGGTGATGTTTACTAGTTCATCTAGCCACATAAGCACTCGACTTAGAACAATCCTAATCTAGCTTTCTTTGAAATCCTTGGGAAAATGTAGGGTATGAATGAGTCTCTCTGGCTCTAATGTTTAAAATCTTCTTTTAGATTTATTTCCACACACATTTGATCATAAAACTCATGTAGTTCAAGGTCTCCAACTTCTCCAATTTCATGATGGTAGAAAGAATGCACATCATTCACAAGAAAAACCCTAGGTGGTATAGTAGATAAGGCACCCACCTTATCAATTTGTGCAGAAATATCTCGATATAACTTGTACTTTAGTTCCTCACATGCCTCATTTCAAATCAACTTGACATGATTTTCCTTCACCTTTGTTTTACTTTTCACATTTTTGGAGTAGGAAGCCATTTTCATGTAGTAGATTTTTTAGCAAATATTAAAATGTTTACTTGGTTACTTCTAAACTCCTTGATGCTTAAATTCACTCATAAATGCACACAAAAAATCATCTATGAATAGTTCTTATCTTAAATCACTCAAACTTGCTCTTAGCTCTTGAAATATAGGGTGCAATAAAAAAATAAATCCTAATATATACAAAAGAGTTACTTTTTTACCATTAGGGCACAATAAATGCATTGTACACCACTATCTATTGCATTAAGTGAACTATTTTATGTTTAGTATCTTGATCACCGCATACTTCTATTATTACTTGGGTGACATATTAAAATTGATTCTAACTCGGGTAAAGTATCTTCACATCATTGGTATAGCTAACTCGGTAACCACTATTGAAACATAGTTAACGACATGCTCAGTTAAGCTTAACTAATTACATTAATTTCATACTTCAAAAATTATCCTAGTGCATCAAATTTTATGTAGATATGGAATTCTTTCCACTTGATTCTAGGAATTGGTGTTTGATTTTTCAATGAGAGTGCAGTTCCTAACCTCCTTATGTGTTTTAGTTAGAGATGGAGGTTTCACCTAATCCATTGGATGAGGCATCCTGATTTGTTTCACTTTCTATCTCATTTTCTTTAGAATTCATTACCCACATCTTTTTCATTTTTTCATGAATTTCATCTGTACACATTTTTTGTTTACCTTTTTAATTTTCATTATTTTGTGCAGAGACCCAATTTCTATAGTTCCTACTTAGATGACCGACCTTGTGCGAATTATAAGATGCTCTGCCAGTGTTTCTCCAATTACTAGATCTTCCTCCAAAATATAATATCATGCAATTTTTATAAATATGACCATACTTTCCATGTTTAGTACATGAATACCATGTTTTGTAATCCTAATTGATAGAATTACCCTTCTTTCTTGGTTTCGAATTAGAGTTCATCTATGATCTACAATCTTGAGACTTGTGTCCAACATTTTTACAATTTTAATAGTAACCATTAAATGCATACTTCTTAGGCAATTGGATAAAATTGGATCTATAGTAAAATGCTTCATGTCCATACTTATCACAATGATAACAATAACCATTGAATTTGGAAGTAACATTGATCTTATCAATTTTTCCCCTACCATACATTCATTGCGTGTCCAAGCTTTCCACAATCATAGCTTGTTGGTTTCCTTAACTTTGGATTGGTGTTCTTATTGCTTTTCTAGGTCTTCTTTGATGATTCACCTTTCTCAATAGTAGAATTCTTGGTATAGCCCAAGACATGTTTTTCTCTATCTCCTCTATGCTCTGAGTTTTTCATCCAATAATTTGATACTTTCTTGTGATCTGTTTATTTTATTCATCAAATCTTTCTCAAATTTCAATTCACTCTTCATTCTTTTATTCTTAGTCCTCAATTCAACAATTTCTTCCATCTTCCTACCAATTTCATGGTTTGCACTGAATAGTTAGTATTTCATATTGTTGCCATGAATTTAGTCCCCTATTCTTAAACTTCTAAGGTTGATATCAAGTCAAGGATTAGGGTCTTGTTTGGTTCTAGTTTTCCATTTAGGTCTTCTTCTCTCATCTCTTCCCAAAGTTTATATTGGTGGGAATCAATCAAGTTGAAGTGCATTCAAGTCCTGCTAGGTGATTTAGGTAGGAGGGTAAGTATAAATCCATTCTTAGATGAGAGGGAAGGAGATCTAATTCTCTAAGAATTTCTAACTTCATGGTCAAAGGTCTCTATCTAAAGGAAGGATACATTTAAAAGAGATCAAAAGCATATTTACAGAAAATGGTAGTGGAGAACATTGAAAACTGAGGCTAAATGATGATATGCAAATCATGAGAACAAGAAAGAAACAATATCAGTTGAATTTGATGTAGAGTGAACACTAAAAGATGCATAAATAGCAAAGAATTAGACTAAAGGTGGTATGACTCTTGTTACAATCCAATCAATGACCTATATTTAATTTGCACATTTACATAGCTAAGTTGACAGGTCAAATGGCCTAGGGATTAAATTTAGATCATTAGATGAAGATCAGATCGATGAATGAAATTTTAAGATGAAATTATAAGTACTCAATAATGCATCTCCTCACCTATTAGATCTCACAAAGATCCATAGTCATCATTATGTTGCTATAGAGAGTTTCACAAAAGATAATCATAGTGACATAATAATAGAATGATGTGTGTTCCCATGGGCTATTTCCTGTTATGACTGGTCTGTTATTAAATGAAGTGACAAGTATCTTTATTTGATTGGTTCTATACAAGATAGAGTCAGGGTTATGAAGAGATTCTTTTTACCATTGATCTCTGGATCAATCAATGGTCATCACTATATCATTATAAAAGGTTGCTTGATCATTAATCATGGTGACACAGTGATAGAGAAATATGTGTCATGACGGGCCCATCACTTTCTATAGTCATCAGATTCTCTAGGCAATGAAATAGTTCCACCTATCTACCATGATGTCAATAGCTAGAAAGTGGACCCACATTGCAAACCAAACAAGAGATATTTTTCACAATTGTCAAATCTTAAAAGATCAATCTTGTCATTATGTCACTTACAAAATATTCATGGAAAATAATCTTAGTGACATAACAATGATTCGACACGTGTAGCTAGGTGGACCCATAGATAAAATCATAAAGGGAAATGATTGGGTTTTAATCATGATCATTGGTTTAAGATCAACGACCAAAATTCAAAATCATTGTGACTATTGAGATACAAATTATATGGATTTGGCACCAATAACAAAATATGAAGGAAACAAAGAGTTTAATAGGGTTTTTTGAAGCCACATGAAGATGAATGGTTTCTAGGTGTTCTTAGAGGTGCAATGGAATAAGAACATCACCGAGAATGATTTCATGCATCTATACCATGCTGAAGATTAGATATTTTTCATGTATTATTCATATTTTCTTTCTATTTTATGACTATTGCTCTACTAGAACTAAGGGATGGTAGAAAACTATAAATGTATTTTCTTTTGATAATATAGAGGTCAGCAAACTTGATGGTGAATTGGTCTAAAATTCCATTTACCTTATTTTCTTGTCATGTTTTGTGGTCCATGTGTAGAGTAGTTTTGTATTAAGAGTTGAAATAAAATCATGTATGATTTTGTGAATAACTAGATGAATTCCATTTCACTTTGATGTTCACAGTATAGTGATTCCATTTACTTTATTAATAAATGGTTATGTCTCTTCTCTTGTTAGTTTCATAACATGTTAGATAGTTTCATTGGGAAATGAAAGGTAAATGTGTATGAATCTATTAGTTATTTTTTGGATTCCATTTCATTCAAGGCTGATAGTGATTAAAGAAATTCCATTTTCCCTCATGTACATATCTTCTTCATTCCTCTTCTACATTTAGATGGTTAATCTGCATTTAGAATAGAAGTAAGGGTTAGAAATATCAACATAATCTACTACAACCATTCCATTGAGTGTGATAGGTTATTCAAATCCATCTTGCCTAAATTGTTTGTACCTACAAACAATTTAGTTATCCTTTATTGCTCATAGGTTAAGAGCTTATAATGTCAAAAATTTTGATCTCATAAAAACAAATTCATTTCATATCAATTCAAATCATAGGGAGCTATACCTAATAATTCAGAGGGTAGTGATAGAATACACACACTGACCCATTTTTTGGTAAACATCATTTTGTCTCTCCAAACATTGGGTATCAAAGATTTAGGTTATAAAATCTAATAGGAGGACAAACTATTAACCAACACATATTAGATTGATTTTGTGTCAATCTTGAAATCTCTTCATCTTTTAGATCTAGCCTTCTATCAATTTGTCTCTTATCTTCTACAATAATATTATTTTCATCTCCAATTTTTCTTTTATGATCCATTAATTCATAGTACCTCATGGAATCAACTTCATGTTCCTTTCTCAATACTTTCACTTGTTCGATAAGGTTGTGATTCTTTTCAAGTAGATCAGCAATAGTAATATCAATTTCATCATATGTGTTTCTATCAAATAGTTCTTCAATATCTTGCTCTTTGTAAGATGTCTCATTAGTTTGTTGAGAAATTTATTTTCTCTTGTTCAAGGATAGCTTTAGATTATTCTTTAGCTCATTGATTTGACTCATGGCCATCCGTAGTTCCAATATGTAATGTTCAATAGTCCTACCCAATCTGTACTTCTTCATGACTTAGATCTTTTACTCTTAGAAAGTAAAACCTTAAACAAGAGAACACAAATCTGATACCAATTGTTGGAAATACAAGATAGATAGGATACTGGGAGGGTTGAATAAGTTATCCAACTATTATAACAATTATCAACCTTATTAGTCCTTAACCATGTGATTAATACAATCAACAACCATGAGATGATACTTATACACAATAACATAAGATATGTTAACCAGGGAAACCCTTGATCAGAGGGAAAACCTCAATGGGGATGGTACCCACAAAATGATGTACTAATATAAAAGTTCATTGTCAGAGGATTGACCCTATTAGGAGTCAATGAAATACATTCAATACATATCAATCCCTATTAGGAGACTTTGAATCCCTATTAGGAGTTGTGCCAACCCTATTAGGAGTTGTGTCAACCCTTCTAGGTGTTGTAGAAGGCAGATGGACCCACTATCCAAACATATTTAGGGGTAAGATCACTAAACTCAATGTCAAACTAATCTCTATATTATTCCTTGCAAAATAATAGAATAAACTATACATGAACTTCTTCTTTCTTTTTTCTACAAACCAAACTAATCCTCTATCATGATCTTGATACCAGATCACCAATTTCGCATCCAATAATCTCTTGGATCACTTACTCACATTTACCAAATACTCTTCTCTTGTTTTCAAAATCCACACTTGATGCATATTTCTAAACAAGGAAAATATCCTTCCTTTATACCATTTCCTTAAAAAAATTCCTTGAGTTGACCTTGAGGATTTCCAATTAATTATAATATGACCTTTTAAAGATAATTAATTGTTTTACAATTACACAACACTGTTGGCTCACGGTCTTTACAAATTCTCACACATATGACCTTAGACCTTGCACACTTGCCAAAATCATCATTAGTTTGTCTACTATCATTTTTTACCTTTGCATATTGTGATTCTATCTCTTTTAGGAGATACAATCCAAATAGTAGAAGCTTCTTTTTAGGTACTCTATTTGTAAATTGTCTTCTATAAATCAAACACATCTTTTGCATGTCTTCACATTTATGTATGTGCATTTAACCCCTTCATAAAGGCAGGCTTTAGAACATTTCCTTAACTTTTCTTGACTTGATCATCAATACTCCATCTGTACAACCTCGTTCTCTATATGCTACTCTGCTAGTCTTCACATAAATAATGCTATGTTGACATCAATGACAAACATAGTCATGAATGCAACATGTCAATCATACCAAAAATCTCCTAAATACTTAGGATAATCCCCCAAAGGAATACCATCATTTTTCATACTGACAAGGGGTTGTATCAATATCCTCTAAAACTTTTTTTTTTTACCCAATTAACACTTTTTGTGTTATCACTATTACCCAATTAACATTAAACATATAACAATTTTCTTGCAATAGAAAGTAAATAAACTAATTCAAATTCAACATATAAACTCATTAAAAATTAACATGTAACACATTCATTTTGGTATTGTAGAAATCCTTGGTTAGAGGGAAAAATGCGGTGGGGATGGTACCCAAAAATCCATCACTACTATAGTAAGATGTTGCCTTATTAGGGCTACAATGTTTTTCACTTCTAGTGACTTACTTAGTTAGGAGTATAAAATGAGATTCATAAGGATATATCTTTTACAAGGATTTAACAACACTCATCAAGCATGTACTCAATTAATATATTTACATTCAAGATAATTAAGTCCACATTTCTCAAGGATTTAAGAAACTACTACAGTGGTTAAATCATAGTAGAAATGACCTATAATAGAAACTTACTCTACTTGATTACATCCTTTTATACTTTGTAATTATCACCTTCCTATGATAGATTTGTAATTCATTACAACTTTGATTGACATTTGTTCTCTCTGACCTCTCATTGTGACCTTGAGTTCTTCTTTACTACAATACTTCCTTCAACAAAACTTCTCCAACAAAGACACTGACCAACAATAGAATCAAAAACCTTAAAAATTTTCTCAACTATTCCTTTTATATTATTCTTTTTCCATTTCATGGATTGACCTAATTTTGGTTTTACAACCTTCTTTATTTGATCTTTGATTGTGATTAATGGTTCTAGAAACATTCATTCCTTCTTTTTGTTTCAACATTATTTTCTTTGGTTTATGTTGCCTTGGAATCATAAAAGATCACTTCACATTCTTTAATAAAATCATAACAAATCTTACCTTGATTTACATAAACTATTTCCTTGCTTGATACAATTAGGTTGCATTTGAATCTATACCAATTCAAGCTCTAATGTCATCTTTGTGAGACTCAGTAAGGACATCATTCTTTCTGTGCTAATATTCAATTTATATATTTCTTAGTGACCATTAAATTTCTTGGTATACCTTGTAAAATCTTGACTTGGGTAAAGCTTCTACTCAGTAAATACTATATTATTTAGTTTCCACTAGAGCTCAGGTATAACTACAATAGTCTTTCATTTCCTCCTTCATTGCTTAGGCATCATAAAGACTCATTTGTTATGTACATTTTGACGCTAATAGGCAATATGATTCAATAGGTCCATTAAGGAATCTTGTAACATCATCATCATAAATTAAAGTTTGATATTAAACATATGTTTGAGAAGTGCTAGGTAATGAAGAAGAAGGAGGGTTAGGAAGATCATCAAATAAGGTTCTCACATAATCCAAAGAAGAAATAAGCCAACCACATAAAGACCTAACCATAAACTTGAAAGAAGGGAAATTTGTATTCATTAATCTCATAATAGAATAAAAAAGGAGAGAATGAATGCCCATAAACACTATGAAATGCATGAAACTCTCATACATATCATAAGTGCTATAAATAGATGTAAGAAAGAGAATATTAGGAAATATAGCCATACACCAAAATATCTTCATAATGTAGGTGTTGCAATTATAAGAGGAGTAATTGAAGGGGGAGGGGTGAATCAATTAGCACAAAACTAAATCCAAGATCCCTTAAGATGCCAATACTATACAAAACCAAAATTATGTTGAAACTAAAATATTGTTGTAACTCAGTTAACATGGGAACACTCAGTTTACACTAAGAAATATTGCCACTTGGTACACACTAAAATAATCACTTGTTAAGATATTTAGTGTTTTTAACCTTAATTAACTTAGTTGCAGAATGATAAAACAAATAACATGAACGCAAGAGACACCAATATTTAATGTGGAAACCCAATTTGGGAAAAAAGCCAATTGTAACTAGTTACTATTTTTCACTTTTCTAAAGTGAGCCTTATTAGGATCCAACCCTATTATAGGTTACAAAAAACATAGTTAGGTGTGACCCCATTAAAGGATTTAATTCACCCTATTAGGAGTGGCCTTGTTAAAGGTCTTCATACACTTCAATCTAGAAATGCCACCTTGTTAGAGGATTTATGAAATAGCTATTAGGCTAACTCTTTTAAAAGATTTGATTCACTGCTACAATTATTAGAGAGTAACAATAACTTGACTTGATTGTTGATCCAACTAACTTTTTTGATTTCAGATCTTAGTTTTGGCTTGAATACTTGATCCTCCTTGATTAGATTTAGCTTTGTAGCTTGGTCAACTTTGGATACTTTGTTATCCTTCAACTTCACTTCCTTTATTCATCTTCTTCTCTTTCCCTTATTCCAATTATTCAATCCTCAAATTGACCTTATATTTATATGATTTACCTTGTCAAGTTATCTTGAATACACTTTCAAACAAATAATATTCATCCCTTGAGTCAACTAGAATTAACCAACAAAAATGATAGATCTAATATGTTGATACAGGAAAATCCTTTGTTAACTAACCCAAGTTAGTCAACACTAAGTCAAAAAAGAATTTTCTTCAGACTTCATTTGGTAATTGAGTGCCAGATTTCATTTGATAACCAAGTGAGCTCGATTAACACTAGTTCCATGCCAACTTTCCTTCAATAATCAAGTGAGCTCGGTTAACACTATTTACCTCTAATCTTTCCTAGAATGCTCAACATATGCAGGAGACTTCCTTCAATGCTCGAGTGATCTTGGATGATAGTGATTGCTTCATAAAAACTTGACATTTGTGTAACATCAAAGATGATATACAATTAAATTATTGTATTAAAAAATCTCCCTCTTTGGCATTGATGGCAACATAACATGTCATGATAGAAAGAAATCTTTTTAGAGCAGAAATAGAAGTAAGCATAATATCCTTAGTTTCATTATGATTCTCATCCATGAGAACTCCCTCTATTAGTGTGAACTCTCTCTGACATCAATCTCTCCAATTTCTCTGATTTCTCTTACTACAATTTCTCCTTCTAAAAACAAACTCTCCTCTTTGACATCTAACTCAAAATTTCTGATTTATGATTATGAAAAACTCTCCCTCTTCGACATCTTATGCCAAAGACAAAAATCAAAGTATTTTCCATGTCCCTAATGTACTGATTCATATGCAATCTACTCTTATAAAATTGCATCAACTTGTTTGATCTTCAAAATGCTTGTTTGATGCATCACTAAAATTTGATTAGTGAGCTTTAGATAGGGGAATGACCCCTAGCGTACCTCTTATATATAAAAATTCATCCTTACATAGTGGCTTGGTGAATATGTCAACAATTTGTTATTTTATACTCACATATTCCAATCTCACCTCATTGTCTTGCACCAATTCTCTAAAGAAATGATACTTTATTACAATTTTCTTGGTCTTGGTATGCATCACTAGATTCTTGGATATGTTTATTGCACTAGTTTTATCATATAAGATAACAACTAGGTCCTTGATCTCCTCCTTCATAATTGACAATATTTGTTTGAACCAAACAATGTTGGAACAATTGACTACTGCTGCAACTTATTCTACTTCTGCTATAGATTGAGAGATAGAATTTTGCTTCTTGCTTGTCCAAGATACTAGGATTTTTCCAAGAAAGAATGCTTGACCACTAGTGCTTTTCCTATCATCAACACTTCTAGCCTAATCAACATCAGTGAATGCTTTCAATTCAAAGTTGCCTCATTTCTTATACCACAAACCATAATATTTAGTACCTTTTAGATATCTTATGATTCATTTTATTGCCATCATATGATTTTCTTTAGGATTAGTAGATAATCTTGCCACCATACCAGCTACTAATACAATATCAGGCCTTGTGTGTACTACATATTGAATTTTTACAATCATTGATCTATATGTAGTTTGGTCTACCTCCTTCGAATCATCATTTCCAAATCTGACACTCCTATCATCATAGTGTTCCAAGTGCCCAAATTTAGATTTATCACTAGTCATGTGGTGAGAACAATCACTATCTATGATCAATGTATCATTCTTACTAAAATGAGAAATGAGGGCTATCTTGTCACTTTCATCATATGATTCATCCTTAACAACAATGGAAACCATTTCATCTCCATCACTATTGTTAGAATCTTCATCCATGTAATAAGATTTATTACCTTTATCCATGTAGTCTTTATAGCTTTTGAAATATTTCTTGCCTTTTTACTTGTCATGCATAATTTCTTCTTTTCCTTCTTTTTTTGGACACCTTGTAGTAATGTGACCAACTTCTTCATAAGAAAAATAGATCAAAGGTATTTTGCCTTTGTATTTTCCTTTGCCTTTGGAAAATATTCTTGCAAGAAATGCTTCAATGACTTCAAGATCATCATCAAACCATCTTCATCTTCACTATCATACTTTTTTCTTTTAGATTTTGAATCTTTCCTTTTGATTGATACTTTAGCTTGAAATGCAAACTCAATGTTACTAGAGTTAGGAACATAATTATCAAAATTATCTAACTCAAAGGTTGTCAACCTTTCCACTAATGTGTCCAAAGTTATATCATTCTTAGGATCACATCTCATTTCTTGAATAGATGAAATTCTAATTGTATAAATAGGAAGAAGAGTTATGAGCACCTTGCTAACCACTGTTACATCATCAATTCCCCACCTGAGGCTCTGATTGCACTCACACTAGCTTTGATTCTTTCACTATATTGTGTTATGTTCTCATATTCTTTCATCTTCATGTGATCAAACAAACCTCTAAGACTCTTTCTCTTAGCTCTCCTCACATTATCATCACGTCCATAGATATCTTTCAGCTTGTTCCACATTTCATGAGCAATAGCACAATTTATGACTTCATCAAATTCAACATAATTAAGAGTAGAAGCAATGTCAATCATCATTATGTTATGATTCTTATTCTCCACAATCTGATCCATAGACAAAGGTTCAACATGTGCCACATATTTTCTCTCTAGATATTTTAGGTCAGTGTCACCAATGGTTTCCAAATGGAGCCTCATGAGTTCTTTCCATGCTTGGAAGTTATCACTATTCAGCTTAGGAATATCCCTTCTATAAGAGATCTTGATCTTTAGCTAATGTCCTTTAAAATTTCTCTGCAAGCACCAAAAGATTTGATACCAATTGTTGGAAATATAAGAGGAGTAACTGAAAGGGGAGGGGTGAATCATTTCCCACAAAAAAAAATTCAAGATCCCATAAGATATCAATACAATACAAAACCAAAACTCTATTGAAACTAAAATATTGTTATAACTCGGTTAACACAAGAACACTCGATTTACACTAAGAATTGATGTCACTCGGTAAACATTAAAATAATCAATTCTTATGATATTTAGTGTGTTTAAAATTAATTAACTTGGTTGTAGAATCATAAACCAAATAACATGAACACAAGAGACATCAAGCTTTAATGTGGAAACCCAATTTGGGAAAACCACCAATTGTAACTAGTTACTATTTTTCACTCTTTTGAAGTGAGCTTTGTTAAGAGCCAACCTTGTTAAAGGTTACAAAACACACTGTAAGGTGAGACCCTATTAAAGGATTTAATTTACCCTATGAGGAGTGGCCTTGTTAGAGGTCTTCAGACACTTCAATCTAGAAATGCTAGCTTGTTAGCGGATTTACAAAATAGTTGTTAGGCTAACTCTGTTAAGGGATTTGATACACAGCTACAATTATTAGAGAGTAACAATGACTTGACTTGATTGCTGATGCAACTTGCTTTTCTGATTTCTAATCTCAATTCTAACTTGAATATTTGATCCTCCTTGATCAAATTAATCTTTTTAGCTTAGTCAACTCTAGATACTTTGATATCCTTCAAATTTACTTCCTTTATTCATCTTCTTCTCTTCCCCTTATTCCACTTATTTAGTCCTCAAATTGACCTTATATTTATATGATTTACCTTGTAAAATCATCTTGAACAAACTTTCAAAAAAATAATATGCACCCCTTGAGTCGACTAGAACTAGCCAGCAAAACTATCAGATTCAATATGTTGATACAGGAAAATCCTTCGTTAGCTGACCCAACTTAGTCAACACTAACTTAGAAAAGACTTTCCTTCAAACTTCCTTTGGTAACTAAGTTATCTTGGTCAACATTGGTTTCATGCCAACTTTATTTTGGTAACCAAGTGAGCTGAGTTAACACTATTTACCTACAAACTTTCCTGGAATGCTTGGCATACACAAGAGACTTTCTTTAATGCTCGAGTGAGCTTAGTTGACGTTGATTGCTTGGTAAAGACTTGAAATTTGTGTAACATCAAAGACAACATACAATTAAATAATTTTATTCAATAGTAAGATGTAAGCTAATCAAGAGCACACAATAACCTAACTCTAATAAAATGATAATGTAAAAAGTTGGGTTTACCAATTAAGGTGGACACATAATGAAATGCAATAATGTAAATCCAAAATTAAAAGATGAAATGTCTAAAATCAAGTTCACGAAAGATGTTAAGGGGGAAAATGAAAGCACCTACCATATAAATAATTAAGGGGGAAGACCAACATCCACCCCTTTAATTAGATTTGATTGACACAAAAGGGAAGGTCAATGCATAACCTAATGCAAAATGAGTGAATAACCCAGATTTATTTCCCTCTCACCTCCATCTTAAGAGGGTTTAAGTAAGTAGATATGTAATATAGATATGAAATGATAAGATTATAAAGTGTATTCAAATAGAAAAGAGGAAAATGATATACCTTATGAAATAAAAACCTAAAAATTTCCCATTAAATCATCTATGAAATTGTTGATTCCTGAATTCTAGGCTGAAAACTATGATATCTATAAACCCATAAATCATTCAAAGATCTAGTGGGGGAAACTTTCTCACAAAAATGACCTCTATGACCCTAATCTACATAAGGGTGTCCTTTTCAAACTTGATCAACTATTTTTTACCTTAATTTTGATTTCACTATTTTGCTTAATGATAAAAAGTGTACTTGAATATGTGACCTATTTTCCAATCTCAAGTATGAAACCTACAAAATAAAGGTTTTTTTTTTGTTTGGGGGCTGGGGGCCAGGGGTTTTCCTTGGCCAAACCCTACTTTACGAATTAACCTTAAATAGAAATAGAAATAGAATGCTAGAAAGTAGTAGTGATAGACCTAACATGAAGCAATTTAGATATATGAATATGCTCTTTGTTAGTGAACAATTTTTCCCATGGATGTTCATATATCAAAACTGAGAAAAGAATGTAAACTAACAAATGAATTCCTACTCGAATAATTTAGGAATTCTCTGCTTAAAATTTCTTCAAATGAAACAGGTGCAGCTACCTTTATTGCATTGAAAGTTTTAACTAAATAAACTCAACAGAATAACTCTCTAAGAATGTAATATGTTGGAGATGTTGAAACAACTTATTTTATCTCATCAATATGAAACAAACCTTAATGTAGAAGAACCACTTGACTTTAATTATCAAAATGATCCGCATAGTTGAATAATTAAATTGTCGAGTAGGAAAATTTCATGAACTCATTTTCCACAGAATTTCCAAATTCAAAATTCACAATTTCAAAATTGATAACAGGTGCAGCTAAAAGCTTAAATAGTATCTATAGAAATACTAAAAATAAGTAGACAATAGTACCCACTTACAAAGCTTTCAACCCAAAATCAAACTATAGAGTTTCAAGTATCTGTTGAAGTTCTGAAATGTTACTTCTAAACTGGAAATAAAACTGTAAACAAAAGTAGTTCTATCTACCAGTCTGCTGAAGAAATTTGAACCCCTCAAACAATACTAATTATTACATTTATAGGCATGGGGTTGGACTTAAGCCAAAATTACCCCGCCAGGAGTTAATTGTCTTTTGGAATATCTAATAACTGAAATTGCAAGAAAACCAAATGGTAAAGAAACTACAGCTAAGAAGTTCTTGATTAGTTTGGACTGTCACCACCAACTGCTCCTCTTGCCAACTTCCACGTTTCATAGGTAGCTGAAAAGGCAGAAATAATGGATTGATGTAGAAGACCAATGTAGGTGAGCCGTTGTTTCCAAATTTCTTTCATCTTCTTTAATTCAGTAACCTTTTCCTCGTGCATCTCCAAGTGCTTCAGGTTGATAATCAACATAGCTTCAGTGTGAGCCACGTTGGAGAAATCCTGCTTGACTGGTGTCCTCTTGTCCTGCCATTCCTGAAATTTCTTTTGGACTTCTTTGATTATCTCGTCTGATTGGGCAATGGAGTCATCTTCTCTTTCCATGAACTCTTTTACAAACCACTTAAGGTCATTTTGAATAATCTAATGTATAACCTTCAGTTCTTGCAATGCTTCTTTGATTTCAGATACCCCTTGTACCAATGCTTCATTTCGCCATTCGATGCAATCTTTTATGACATACAAAGTTTTTTCATCAAGACCTACTATAGAACATTCAGCTTGAAATTTTTGCAACTTGAATTCTTGCACATCTTCTAGCAATATTACCACTTTTTCCCAGTTATTTGTCATGTCCCCTATTCAAATAATTTTTTAAAAAATAAATTTTGCTAAGGCGGGCAAGCTCCAAAAAGGTGAAGTTTCGGAAAAAGGGGCTAATCTTTGGAAACCAATGGACTAATAAATAAAAATTATTATTAAATTATATTTTATTAACCCCTCTTGGACGTGAGTTAGGGTTATGCCCTCTTTTAAAGGGGTTTGGAGGCATTTTGGGCTCATTCCAGAACTTGATTTTTGCTAATTTTCTTGTTGTTCTTCAGAGGCTGCCAAACATGTGGAGAAGGAGACCCAAGAACGGGAGTTTTTAGGTTTCCAAGAAGGCTAAGGATGGGAGTTTGAAGCCATTCCATGTGCATGCTCATATAGAGTTTGCCTTTGTGCTGAATAGTGTCGATTTGTGGGTTTTCGGGGTTGTTTTTGGTTTGAGTTTGGTGTTTTCAGTTGAGTGTTTCATATCAGTTTGGGTTGCTGCTGTATTTCAGACTTTAAGATGTTAAAATAGAGCTTAATATATGTATTGGGTCGTGATTAAACTTCTGAGATAGTTTATGAGTGTTTTTGTGGTGTTTCCAGGCATTGTGTGTTAATTTCGGGAGCCCGATTGAGCATAGTTTTGTCCTACATTTGTGAGCTGTTGTGTAAAGGCTATACAAATCTGGAAATTTCATTTTGTAGGTTTTTATGCTGCTGAAATTTTTGTAAAAATGTCCATTCTCAGATTTATTAATAATTTGTGAAGTTGTGAAGTTTTTTGGCACTAATTTGGACATACCCGATTTGGGTTTTATTGGGAAATTGGCAGATCTTTGTAATATTGGTTGTTTGATTTTAAAGATCTAATTTGAGGCTGGAAATACCATGTAAAATCAGTAAAGGGACATTTCATTATTCTTCTCTTTTTCATATCCATCATTGCTCGCCTCCACCTTTTTAGTAATATTTGATATCTCCTTTGAGGTGTGATCTAAATGTCCAATGTGTTTTATAGTATTAAGTAGAACATCTTGTATCCATTCACCTGCTACTTTGGCTATTTCTTTGCACTTGTGTAAATTCTCCAGCGATTGCTGGCTGGTTGCAGAGGATACGTCAACAATGGCTAACATCTCACAGATCGGCTTGGCTTCAGGATGTAAGATAGTGTTAATATACTATGCCATGTTCTCAATCATTTCCTTCATTTCTTGCTTATCTTGCCCGTCTTTCCACACCCTTTCTGCAATCTTCTTGTTGGATACCTCAAAGAATTTCATATCTGTCTCACAGTTTGCCTTTCCAAGGTCAACCTTGGTTATCTGGTAATCTTGAGGAGCTATGGAGTCTTGAGCACTTCCATCAGGTGGTGTGGCTATCTCTACCGCCCACTACCTTGAAGTTTTGTCAAATTTGATCCTCGACTCTGTTCTCGCTTTCTTCACTTTAGGCATCTTACCAAGGCACTTGCTAACCAGGTCATCAATTGGCATGGATATGGGAAAAATGCTTCTCTTCTTTTCCATTGATGTCTCCAGCCATTTGGGAGTTGCCTGTTCTTTTTCTGTAGTGGAGGAAATATTGACTAGAGTGAGGTTACCCTGTTGATTGTCGGCGGTCACTGACAAGCTCTGAGGCTCTGGTAGATTTTCTGCCATGGGTGGGTCTTCCGCTACCTCGAGGTCCACAGGTATGGTGCCCTTACTTTTAGCGATCAGTGCCTTCTTCGTACTCGAGTGAGTTATCCTTTTACTTTTCGGAGTCTCCTCTTGAACCTAAAGTTGAAGTGTTTCTGGAACTACTTCAAGTTCGACTTCAAGTGGACTTGCAACAAATTTAGGGACACTTTGATTAGTTCACTTTTGGGTAACCCTTTTATCTCTACCCCTTGAAGATTTCTCAAAAAATCTTGGAGTAACTGCCGCCCTTGATTTTATCCATTTGGCAGTTCTGGCTCACATCCTTGGTACAAGCATACACATCATTCTATTCTCTTTTCTCCCAGTCAATTTTTGGAATAGGCATGCATTCAATTTGATCTATGTAAAATTGATCAACTATTTCCTCAAAATCATCATCCTTCAGCCCATAAGTATCCAGCTCCACGTTGAACATGATGACCTACTTAATGGTTAAGCGTGACCAAAGGCTCTTCCTCACCTCAAATTCATTGTGGCAATTCGCCCAGAAATCCTCTAGCTGTGGGGAGTGAAATAGAGCAAATGCATTTTTGACATTGTTTCTGGTAAAGCCGGTGTAATCAAAATCTAGCCGAGAGGTGAAAGGTTTAAGACACAAGCGGGTCAATGACTTGGCTGACAATTGAGATTCTTTCACACTAGGGCATCTATAATGTCCAATTTCAATTGGGAAGAATACTGAAAAGGATTTTTTAGAAATTTGAAAGGACTCAACAAGAGAGGCAAACTGTCTACACATTTCTGATAACACCATAGAGTCTGAATAGTAGCATGGTAGTTTCAAGGGCTCACTAGGAAAACCACCTACTCTAATATAGGTAAATCTGGGAAACTGAATAAAATAGCAACCATAAATTTGAATAGATTGCTTGGCTTCCTCTGACATCCTATCATTCTCTCAACCTTGCAGTTCAAAAACCAATTTCCCTAAAAAGACATCATTGATTTTCTTAAACTCTTTGCATACTGTGTCTTCTTGGAGATCTCTATAATACTGATAGATAGGCATGTCATCCATCCAAGGTGAATGCGGGAGAAAGTCCCAATCTTTGGATGCCGCTAGGATGTAGATCAAGTAAGAAGACAAGAAGAACGGACCGCAGTTGGTCACATTAATCAAGCCCTTGTGCAAGTTCTCAGCTATGAGGTCTGACCAATCAATGAACTTGACTCCCTCAACTATCTTCTGTATAAAGAAATACATCCAAGATTCCCAGTGGAAAGCATGCTTGCTCCCTTTAATTCTATTCAATAGGAGGACAATATCCACAATCTCTTTGATGAAATGTTCAATAGTCAATGGTTTAGGCAACCTAGAACCCCCCTCTACGGGCTTCAAGAGCCAGGACTAAGCAATCTTGGTGTCATAGCTGCTTTTGTTTGCTGCATACAAGTGCTCAACCTCCTCGAATGTCTAAGGCTCATAGGATTCTTTATGAGGGATCCTGAGGGTGGAATTTACACTAGTTTTGTTTATTTTGACAACTACTTCCCCTGAGGCTTTCTTAACACACCCAGAAACAGGGTCGAAATGATTTGCACACTCAAGGATACATTCAGGGTATTGGATAGCAGCGAGAAAAGTGGTGGCTTCTAATAAACCACTATCAACTAGCCTCTGGTAAATGGGACTTGACAGAGAAGCCTTGGCTCTTTCAATGACTTCAGACAAACTTCTATTAACCAAAAACGTATCACGAATTTTAGGCAAGGAACTGAGTAATGGAGACTTCTCCAATTTGGGCATTTTTGGCCGAAAAAGTGTCATGATTATTATGACAGCCAATCTACAGAACCAAGTTTTAAAATGCTTTCAAAATGAAGCAAAGCACAACCAAAATGCAAAGGGGAAATGGAGATGCACTTATAGTTTGACAATGACACAGCCCGAAATTCGCCTTTCTTACCCAAAAGCGTTGAGATTTTTCTGGAGAAAATGAGATGAGTGGGAAAGGGTAATTGCATGCATTTAAAGAATGACATGGACAGAGGATCATGGACTGATTTAGCAAGTAAAAATCATGATTTCTCATTTGTGTGACATTCATCGGAAAAGGTGTCGCGGGTGTTCTTGTTTTAAATACCCTGTCAAATCCGCACACATCTTCCAATAACAAGTAATCATGAAATGACACCATTAATACTCCATTAAGTATTGTTCAAATTGAATATGTGCTGCTTTAAATTTCTTTGCATATGACTTCAGGTGCTTTGGGAAAATATTATGCTGGGAACCACCTTGGAATGGCTCGGCAATCTTTAATCTGCATACAAAAATCGTTAGCAGACAAAATCAACACTGTAATTGAATTTGAAGTTTTGAGTGATCGGCTTCAACATCAACTTGGACTTCAAGCTTACAAAGGTTGACTCGATAAAACTAGTGCGCTTATTACATGGTAGACCAACAAGACTTTGAACCTGAAGTTGAAGTAAATTACGACTTCAAGTTCAACTTCAGAGAGATGACTTGGGACCAAAATTTGATAGGTGACGACTAAGATTACAAGCTCTAACACTCTTGAATTTAGAATGTAATCAAATATGTAAATGCAATAGCCTTGAATCAACTTCAAACCTAGGAAACAAAATCAAAACCTTCATGAATGAATGTGATTAAAGTTCACATTAGGAATTAATGTAGATGAATGTAGATCTTGAGAGGATGAATTTAAAAGATACAAAAAACTTGATCTTGAATGTATCCAATGAGATCTTGAATATTGAAAATGTTAGATCTTGCATAAACTCCTTTAGTGGCTTGAATGCATGAATATTTGATCTTAAATGAAGAGATTTCTTAAATGCCTTCAATACTTGAAGAATTATTGAGAACTTGATATCTTGAGTGCGTGATATGATTGATGGATGTTTAATGGAGAAAATGGATTGGTTTATAAAGGGATCAAAAAAAAAATAATTCCCATAGGCCGACTTGCCTAAAAGTTAACACCCTAGAACAATTTAGAAGTGGGACCCAAGAAGTGGACCCAAAATAGGGTCAACGAAGCGATGCACTACATCCCTAATTAGCCTAGTAGGGGCACACTATGCCTTGACTAATTGGATAGGGGCGCACTATACCCCCATCAACTAGGGCCCAAAACCCTTTAGATTTCTTTAGGGTCCTAAAATAATTCCTAGGTCCTAGAAGTCAGGTGTATAACTCAAGATTCATCTCAAGGTTGAAAATATATTCCATGTGATTGGATGACAGAAAGAGAGGACCTAGGTGGTTAGATACTTCCTCGATATTTGTGCCATGAAAATAGGAGCTTTAACAAAGATCAATTAGGTCTTACCCTAATTCTACCTACAAGAAATGGGGATGAAAGCGGTGGAATGAAAATGAATGATGAAATCATTTTAAATGGGTGATAAACCATCATTAAATTGAGGTCATCCCTAAGAATCATCCCTAGAACTTGGTGTCCTCCCTAGGAATCATTCCACAACTTTTCTTGCTGCTCATTTCCCATCTACCAAGTTAAGTGATTAGTACAACAATACATCTACATTTTAGAATTAAATTATAGATTAAAAAATCTTGAGGTGGGTTTCTCATAGTTAAAATTATGTTATCCTCGTGGCTATCTAAATTTTTTCTCTTAGCACTCTTACCCATAATATTTATGGGTTATTATAAATTGTGCATAATAATTTGGCCCCTAAAGCTTCATTCATTATATTCCAATTACATAACCCTGCACCACCTTGAGGTTTTGGCTTGCATATTTTATCCCATGCATATAATGGTCTCTTCTCCTCATCTCCTCCACCATTCCAAAAAGCCTTCTCATACATTTTTATATTAATCTAAGGATCTTCTTAGGAATTTTCATACAGATAATAAAAAAGACTAGAATGATAGATATTCAAGATTTAAGGAGCATAACTCTATAGGTGTTGATGTGAGCCATTTAATTTTCCATCCCTCCATTCTCTTGACAAAACTATATACAAAATCCTTCAATAGTATCACCTTTGAAGCTCCTTCAAAAAGTGGGATTCCCAAGTATTTACTTGGTAAGTGACCCACCCTCACTCCCAAAACTTGACTAATTATCCTTTGTAAATGCATATTTGTGTTAAAAATAAATATCTCTATTTTGTGCCAATTTACACACTATCCCGAGGCTTTTCTAAATAAATCCAAGAGAGATTTTATATCCCATTACCCCAAATTTAAGCCTCACTTATTAGATAGGTATCATCTATGAACTGCAAATGTATAAGAGGATCAATCCATTCACTATCTCAATGACCTTCTATTTCCCTACTTTTGTAGATTTATAAATTAATATTCCAAGGACTTCAACCATTATATTAAAAATAAATGGAGATGGAGGATCCCCCACTCTCAAACCTTTGATGGACTCAAAAAAATTTGATGGTTTCTATTGACCAACACCAAAAAATGGGAGTCAAGATGTGACTATCAATCCAATTGACCCATTCTCGAAAAAAAACAAAATAGTCAAGAACTTATAGAGGAAGCATTTTCTAACTTCATCACATGCCTTTCTTATATCTAATTTTATCACCATCTTCTCCAATTTGGCCATTTTTTCAGTATGAATAGTGTCTTGAGATTTTATAAATCCTTCATAGATTGATTGATTTGGTGAAAATCCACTCAGTTCTTGTGAGATAATAGAACTTAGATATTTTAAAAACCTATTTGTAATCACCTTGGTTATTATGTTATAGTCTACGTTACATAAGGAGATAGGGAGAAAATCATCTAAGTTAATCCTTTCCTCCTTTTTGGGTATGAGAGCAATAAATGTGTTGTTAAATTGCTTAAGCAAAAATCCTCTTGCCCTTGATTCTTTAACTACTTCTACAATCTATGACCCAACTATATCCTAGAGTGTTAGAAAGAAAATAGTATGAAACCCATCGAACCCTAGTGCTTCCCCCCCCATAATAAGCACGATGCCTTTAACCTCATCCACTAAACTATGGGCAAACAACATTTGATTTTGTTCTTTTATTATTATGCAAGGGATACCCTCCAAGATATCTAAATCTACCTCTGACAAATCCTCATTTACGTTAAAGATGTTATGGAAATATCCTACCACTTCAAGATTAATTTCTTTTGGGTTAATTAATCTTACCCCATCCCCACTATTAATAGAGAAAATCTTGTTGTAGGAGTATTTAACTTTAACTAAAATATGGAAAAAATAAATTGTGTTTTAATCCCCTACAACCAACCATGTTTCTTGGGACTTTTGTCTCCAATATATTTCTTCTCTCCTAAATATTGTTTATTCAAGGTCACTTCTTGTTGATACTCTAAATCATCCATTCTGAATTCTATAACTATTGAATGTAATGAAACCAATTCATTTTCCAACTTAGATTTTTTAGTGAAAATATATTGGAATAATCCCCTATTCGAGATATTCAATTAATCTTTAATGAATTGCATCTTTTGGGGTGTATCTACTTTGGTAATGATGCCAATTGAAAATACCCCTTTTTATTGTAGAGATCATTTCATGCAATTCAATATGTAAAAAATAACCTTAACTAGTGTCACCCTAACATGCAATTTTTATTTCATGAGAATTAGATTCTTTATGTTTTTTCCCATTTTGGGTTTTCAACAAAAATCCTAATATTGAATGAATGTTAGTGTGCTTGTGCTTTCATACTTATATTTAGATTATAGGAACTTATTGTGCTTTAACATAAATATCTTAAGTGGTTGTTGAAGATTGTTAAGTACGTTAATAGACTATAAGTGAGTGAGAATAGCTAATTCACCTGTCTCTCAGTTATTCAACCTATTCAACATGACTTGATGTCTTATAACGTCCCAAAATATGTAATGCCCCGCCAAGGGATCCAAAGAATTTCACTAAGTTTGCCAAACAATTTCATTTATTTTTAAACATGAAAGTAAAACCATTCATAACATTCGCGGAAGCAATAGTAACATCCAACTGAAAGTAACATAACATAACATAACAGTTACATTCTTTAAGGATCCCTTAACATTGAATCACATCTAATCATAACTTATTCATCTAACATCACATCCTTATGAAATAACAATGATACATCCAATGTTCTTAAACATTATACAAGCATCCTTTTAGTAATTACATTTTATATTGCTCAATCATCCACTGTACATGTTACAAGGTATGAAAAGCTTAAAAGAATAAACATCCATGTAAATAAAGTACATCATCATACTAACTCTAATCCATGATGCAATAACATAAATAAAACCACAAATCATACATCATCACATAAGATATAAACATTCATCATAAGAGATAACCATACATCACAAACATAAATAACTAAGTGCACGGTTCCTCCCAATCGTAAATAGCATCATTAAACCATCATGGATCCTAGCCATCCCTCCGTGTGTAACATCCCAAAGCACCGAAGAGATCATCAGCTATAAACATAGTAGGAATGTCACTCCTAAAACATACTACATCATATGCAGAAAATAATCCAACATGCAAAGTAAAACATAAGATAACATCATCTAACATATGAAAATCATCAATGTAAGAAACATACCAGTAAATACATCCATCATAAGGTATATCATCAATCATAATGGTCCAAGAACATAATGAAGATAAATACCAACCAAGAATACTCTAGCCACGGTGTCTCAGACGGATCTCAAATGATAAGAGTGGAAAAACACTACCACCCGACTGTGTGGAACCTAAGTGGTCCACTCCCACCATGCTGAGGAGATAATCTCAAGTCCCAAACAGGCTATCAAAATCACATAGCATAAATCTCTATAAATCCAGGAATCCTAAAAGTATACTAACTCAAAGGTTCCATCACACAAAATTGACATCTAATTTTTAGAGGCACACAAAGACATGTAGGAAACCTACTATGCAAGCGAGAAAGTGTCATCGCATTTATCATGTACAAGTTACCCTGGTAGTTAGCTAAACTCCACAGGTCCATACTGATCTCATGCGGCCACTAGTATCCTCTCATACTGACGAGGCATACTATGGAATGCAAGGTCGCAACCATGCGTTCTCTCTACTCCCATCCTAATCTATAGAAGCACTTGAGGCATGGGTGAGAACATCAAAACAATTATCTTTTTAGGTTCATTTAATCCCTATTTAGTGTGTAAATGTTATCACTTATTAACCAAACTTACAATGAGTTACCCTAGCAGCCACTTAGGGCCCCGACCCCCATTGCAAGCCATTTTTCGACACTACAAGTAGATAACCTACCCTAAGCTCATGGAATTATAATTCACCATAGTCCTGTACAAGTGATTGTAAAGAAAATCCAAAAGATAAATCCATAAAAAGAATCATCAAATATCCATGATAAAATCATCAAATATCCATAATAAGAATCATCAAATCTCCATGATAAGAATCATCAAATCTCCATGAGCATCTGAAAAGCATCCATAGAAAATCATGACCACAACAATTCTCTATTGGCAACTAAAGGCATCACTGATAATCATAAGTATCCATTGGTTCTCAATAACCAAAATATATCTCAAAATAAATCACAATATCCATTGTTTCTCAACAAGCAACCAAGAATATCTCAAAATCATACTAATCAAAGACTCCAAAATGGTGGAGTCAAACATGTCACAACATGACATCATCAAGAGATAAATCAACATTTTAGTCCCATCATGGCGACTAGAAAATAAACCAAGGATAACTGATCGATGACTCAAAAATGATTAGCTCAAGTGTCTCATACACATACATCTCAGCTTCACATATGAAGACTGATAAACAATAACAATTAGTAAATACAAACATTTCATAGAGCATATGATCACATTACCATGGTTGGGTTTATAAAGATCAAGACCAAATAAGATCAACATGCCAACACATCTCATAACCCTCGAGCCTCTGGTAACAACCTAAGACTGGTCAACAATCTAGTCAACCCAAAAACCCAAAACAAGAAGCATAGAGAATACACAATGCAAACACATGTTTTGGTTTACTAATATCACATGGATGAATTAAGTGTAGAGGTTTCCAATTTCCATTTCAAGTATACTTCAAGTGTCTTAAGTTTCATCATTTGACCTACAAGTCAACCCGTTTGTTTTCCTGATAGCATTATCCTTCCATTATTTAAAATAATATTCTAAGAATAACTTAAGGGTAAATATTTACTCATTAAACTAATCTTCTTTGACCATTAACTAAGTTAAATAATTGGCTTCATTTGCTAAGATCCATGTTACTAATTGAATAATTCTTCTTTAATGTTACTTCAACTTCTCAACATAATTAAAAGATCATTATTTGTTACATTATAAGAGAGCCAATTATCAATCTTCGAATAAGAAGATTATAACTTTATTAAAATGATCAATTAAATCAATCAATTAACATAGGTACACAATCCATGACCTTTTTATATTCTACTAGTTCTCAACTAGATATTACTAAGTCTTCACCATTAAAAATATCTAAGGTCATTATGAGGGTACAACTTGTCAACTTCGTTGTAAATACTTATCAACTTCACTAAAAGAATTGATATTAACATATCAACTAAAACTCTATTACATAACTTAATTATTAATTTAATTTAATTAACTCTATTTAATTAATTTAATTAATAATTACATAACCATATCTATGACCCAATGAATAACTATCCATAATGTGTAAGTTAAAGGTCAACCATAATCCGATACACAAATATTCATATTCATAGTTCAATCATAATAACTTGTTAATATTTAATAACAAGCTATATTGGAAATCTTATTAATAAAACTATAATGACCACATTCATTTTTCTTGAATGAATACTAATAATCCCTTAACAAATTCGTATTATCGATAATCATTTCAAATAAGACTCTATCCCACAATTTAATTATTAATATCATAGTTATAATATCAATTCAATGAATATCCATTAAAACTCAACTATACTCCAAATCCAAAAATTAATATCTTTTACGAAACTTCAATCATTAAATAATCTCTACTAGATTAACTCTAATCGAATTATTTGGTAACTATTTAAACCATTTATATTATTATTTATTAATAGTTTGTTAGACCCAACAAACATTAATAAATAATAAACTTATCAAAACTATTATTAATCGATCTAGAGAACCTTCCATAAACTTCCTTAGTTAATATTTAACTAACTCTTAACGCCATTAAGGAATATCAATAATTTATTTAATAATACATAACGTATTCAAATCGTAGTAATGTTGTTGTAATGCAACAATGACTCCTTGTCAATTAGATCTTAGATCCCATATCATTACATTCTCTAAATTTAAATAATCATCATTGAACATCTTTACATAATATCTATTACCATCTCTTAATTATTTAATATATATTAAATAATATTTAATATACATTAAATAATTAATATTAAAAGTCAACCATTAGACTCAATTTTTAAATTGTTCTAATAATATTTTGTTTATATAAACGGTGTTTGAAAAAGACCCCTATCAATTCCAATAATCAAATAACAATTCTAATGAACCCAATATTATCAAAACAATGATTGCATAATTCAAAACTTTGATTTATAATTTCAAAAGCCCCAAAAATAATTGATGACTTAAATATTTAACTAATTCTAATAGAATTCTAACTATATCACTTATTTGAAATTTAATTGCCTAATAATTAATTACACTTCTTCTACTATTAACTAATCTTAATTAAATTAAATTTAATTGGATTAGTTAATAAATCAGATAAAACTAATGCATAGTAATAATATTCTATTCAAAATTGCTGCAGTGGCAGAACATAGAGCTTATGCGACAAGAACTCTAGTTGCGACAAGAAGATAACATACAAAACTATAAATCTAGAATCGCATCGTGACAGGAAGTCTCGTGGCGACAGGAGGATGGCATACAGAACTATAAATCCAGAATCGCATCGCGATAGGAAGTCTAGCGATGACGGGAGGATAGTATGTAGAACTATAAATCTAGAATTGCATTGTGATAGGAAGTCTAGCGGTGACAGGAGGATAGCATACAGAACTAGAAATCTAGAATCGCATCGCGACAGGAAGTCTAGCAGTGACAGGAGGATAGCATACAAAACTATAAATCCAGAATCGCATCGCGATAGGAAGTCTAGCGGTGACAGAAGGATAACATACAGAACTATAAATCCAGAATCGCATCATGACAGGAAGTCTAGCGGTGACAGGAGGATAGCATATAGAACTATAAATCCAGAATCGCATCACGACAGGAAGTCTAGCGGTGACAAGAGGATAGCATGTAAAATTATAAACATTCACATATATATGTATATATATACATTTAGTATTTTCAAAGAGAACATATATTTACTTTTACACCAGAAGGGCTTTCATTTCAATGAATTAAGGATGGTAATTGTTCTCTAATTTTATCCATTATTTCTCTAATAGGTTTGACTGTAGATTTAGAAACCCTTTTCAAATCCATTTATCAATTTGATCCTAACTCAACCCAAACCCGATTTAGATCTAATTTTTTCTCATTTGGAACTAAGGTTTTTTATTGTTTTCTTTGCAACCAAATAGATACATATCTAGATTCCAATTTCAAATTACAGATTCAATCATAGAGAAGTTTCAAACACATATAACAGACACGATGAAGATAGGAAGAGAAAGAGTGCAAATATATTATTATTAAAATGAATATTGTCACATTCCAAATTTAAACTTATAACTTTTATTGTCAAATTTAATTATTTTATTTAATTAAATTTTCAATTAATTAAATAAAATAAATATTAAAATATCATATTAAATTTTCATTAAATTAAACCATTAATTAAATTTTTTAATTAGGCTTAATTAATAGAAAATACACCAAAGACTCACAAGGTAAAAATACGAAAAATCCATCATAGCCAAAATACATACAAAATCAAACTAAGGGTTAATATCACTAATTACGTCATCCAACGTATTCAGAGGGTACTCAACTCAGATACTTGTCCTAATTTTCAATTAGGACAAATGGCTTAAAGTGTTGGGATTTGAACTTGAGAATTTATCTCCCCTCTCTTATCATTGAGATAATGTGATAGGGTATGCTCATCCTGGTAATTCAGGGAAGTCGATACCTGGTACTTGCAACCTGCATAAAAACTATGCATGTACAAAGACAATATTTACTAAACTAAATAGGCAATGGCAGGAAGTGGTGCATCGTGTAGATCTCGACTAGCAGGTGACTATGACTCCCTTCCTTAACCACATCAAACATGCCATACATAAAGAAAAAAAACACGCACACCATACACATGCAAGTATGGGGTAAGTATCCATAAGAAAACACATATGATAATAAATCATCTAACTAATCATCATCAATAATTGCAAACACTGTAATAATCATCATGCATACATGAAATGTTGTGTCTAAGTAATCTCATCACATATCAACTGAATCCATAGCACAATATCTGATAGTTTCAAAACAATGCTACTATCCATCAACATAAAACTAGCTCTAAAAGAGTTTGGCAATGATAACAAAAAAATGCAACCTAGGGGCAGGCACTACAAAATACATGTATCATAAACTTGATCAAAAGTTAAGCCTTATGTCACTCACTCTAATTACACGCTTGCATTTGTCATAAAATCTAATATAAGAAACTCACATATTTTATAATGGCGTGATGATATTAGATATTATCTGCTCTTACAATTTCTTACAAATATATTTTGAAGCATTTGGAATATGGCCAAAAATGCCACCTCTAAGCTAGTCACCCTCTTTCCTATGTGAAATAATAATAATATTTAAAAGGAAACATTGAGATGGAAAGTTGAGTCACCCTTCATAACATTTTGATCATATCATTAGTTTTTATGGAGTTTGATAATTGACACATTTGTTCTTCCAAAATTGACATATAGATTGATTTTCATGTATGAGATACTTTAAATCCATAAACTTGATCTCTTATTAACAATTGTTTATTATATATATCTCCATTTTTTATTTATGTAGATATAAAAAAGTCAAGGGGAATATAGACTTAAGAAGTCCATATGTGGTACTTTTATGTGCTCTTGTTTTATGCCATTTTTGGTTGGTGACATTCATGAGACTCTTTTTAGCATGTTTTTATTTTGTTATTACATAAATTGACCACAATCATTCCAACACTCTATTATACATGGATAATTTGATTAAACATATTTTCCACATCTTTAATTATACTATCAATAACTCTAAACATGAGGATTGATCATCAACATATGCACAAACATATTTAATTTGTGTCCAAGACATAGATCTCAAGAAACCATCCTTAGGTCAATTTTGAACATCAAAAAATATTATATAATAATTAGAAAAATATATTTACACATACGTCTTGAATATTTTACAATTTCAAATTAATGGTTACTCTTAGTTTTCACTTAGTGTTAAGGATTAACTAAGGCTCAAGAAGTCCTAAACTTCAATCTTAGTACAATTATCCCCACAATGCTGCCCCTAACTATAACTCCTTGTTTTCTTTATATATCTTAGTTGAATAGGGATCGCATGCACCATAGTTAAATTTTTACTTATAACAAATAATCTATAATCTTGAATAGGATCACGCTACCAAAAGATGAAGATTTCTACAACAATTTTGTGTAGACACTCATAGTCATAGGTTTCAACCATCTTTTGTTCCATGTTTCATAATTTAGTCTCTAATCTTAATATAAATATGTTAATTTTAGGCATAATCATATAAAATTTACATTACAATTTTATTTAGAATTGATACTAAATGATAATTCCAGACATGAACTTTCTATTGTCCATGTTGATGTGATTTTAACTTTTGGTTTTGAGTGTGTTCTTTTTCCCTTAAATGTTTTGAGCCATGCTCTATATTTATCATCAAAATTGACTTACAAGTTTGATTAAATTATTATTTAACCTAAGATGAGATTGCAATTTAGTGTAAGTTAAGCTCTGATTTTGAGTGCATTTTATTTTTTCTCATCAATGTTTCAAAACATACTCATCATTCATCATCATAATCTTGATAAATCATAGAGTATGATTTCAAAAGTTTTTGAGGAAAGATCCTAATGATGAATCATAGAGGATGGTTTCAAAAATTTATGAAAAAATATCCTAATGATGAAATATAGAAGACTATTTCAAAATTAGATGAGGGAAAAAAAAGACAAAGTTGATTGCCACAATGAATTATAAAATAAAATTTAAACTATTGATAATAATAAAAAAAACAAAGTCAGATCGCGAAATTCAAATTACACTCAAATTACAATCTCATTTAACATTAAATAATGATTTAATCAAACTCAAACCCATAACACCATAAATTTAATGTGCACATTTCAAAAAATCATTTGATTTCCCTCTTTACATCCTAGATTGAATGTGAAGTTCCAGCAAAATATATGTGAAGTGCCAACAAGATATCAAGCATTTAAAATAATATTCATCGTGATCTTATCTGTAAAAATAATAAATTGAGCGACCTAATTAGTCTCAATAATGGATAGCTCTAATGTCATTATAGTTCGCGCTGTAGATTGGTAGGACTGATTAGTGTCTATCTTGGATTAATCTCAAGTCATTATGATTCACACTGTAGATTGATAGGCATTTCATCACGAATAGCTGTAAAGTAGTTATGGTTACATCAATAAATACAAATTATAGTTGATGCAGTATTTTCACAACTTACAATCAAATTTGTCCCAACTCCCTCTACTTGTCATCTTCATAGTTATCCATCCAATCTCTTAATCTTATTTAAATGAAAATACTAATAAAATATGAGCAAAACATTGACCTGCAACACTATAACCGATGATTCTGCAACATCCAGAATTGTTTTGTGCTGATTGACAAAGCCATAATCTTGACATGATGACACGTGTGCCTTTTCTTTCCCCTCCTATGGAATTTCGACTTTCAACCACGTGAAGTGGGAAGAAAAATATTTGCTAAAAGAGGGCTGATGACAAAGACAAATTCCTCAAGATTCCATTAAAAAAAAAGACTAAACATCAATCAGCACTGGGAAAGACAACCCAAACATGGAACGAAGTGATATAAATAGAAATATATCTGTAAACAATCAATGTGGTGGTGCCATCTGCCGACCATTTACTGTTGTCAAGATTTGTTGAGATCTAAAGTAGAAAAACAAAGCATGCGCACTCACTCAGCATTCACACATCCTTCAAAACAAACAAACAAAAAAAGGGCACAATTTTACCATCTATAGTGACTTAAACAACACTGATGATATGCATATAAAAATTTAGTGGGTCAATTATTCTAACGATTTATTCCAATTATAGGTGTGGCTGGCCAGCTGGAACTGCTTTATTCTGCCCATCACTAATGTTTTTTTAACCTGTAATGGGGTCCCCTATTGTTCTCATGTGACTTGTACATATACTGAGGACTTGTTCACAGGTTTCCTTCACTGTGTATTTCATGATATGGGAAGCCTCTGATCTTTCATAGCTTGGAATTCTCAAAGGATATGGTGTGCACTTGCAGGTTTGCTTGTTGTTGCATCAATGGTGAAGAAGAAGAGGAAGAGAAAGAACAGGGGTTTCCCTAAACCTTTTGATCACCATTCATAGATTTACAATGTAATGGTGATTTGAAGGGAACATTAATTCGGCAAGTCAGCATACAACGGCAAGGGAAGGCCCATGCCTTTCTCTCATCTCTTTCTTTTTGTTAAATCATGTTTTGTTTGCTTCTGTGCCACCTGAGAGTCTTAAATATGTTGAGACCAGTGGCCTTGGATTTACAATAAACTGTGGGGTTCATGCTGTACCCAAACATTATAAATAGTATGTGTTTGAAGTGATTTAAGCACTCTGTGGAACCAAATATGTTTATGGCAATGGTACTGTGTTTTGGTATAAGATTATCGAGCTAAACATATTAGGTTTTAGGTTTTGAGACAATTTGATGATTACATCCCTGATGCGTCTGGAGAATAGTAAATCAGAAATGTTTAGTCAGCAGTACATATCAGCTTCACATATATTACTGTTTTCTAAATGGTAGCAGATAAGAGCTTTGATTTGTCTTGGTATTAGTTTTTTCAGTCCATTTTGTATAAGGAGCTCTGAATTGAAGGTTGGTGTCTAATTATTGCATTCATTCTTGCAGAACAGTTTGAAGCCTTATACTTCAATTAGTTCTAATTTTTTATTATCTTTGCTAACATGTGGCATAATGTACAAAAATTTAAATCGCCATTGATATGCTAAATACAATGTAGAAACAGTTTACAATGCCCTGATGCACTTACCATAGATTCACATCAAAACTGCTGAAACTAATTCAGCAACAAATTAATACATACCATACATTCATTGTTCAATGATGGGTGTGGAATAGTTCGTATCAACCTTAAAGGACATTCTTTGCATGATACAATTTAGGGTCTGCATATAATGAAATGTATTTCTACTGTTCTTTCACTTTTTCATGTAATTTAGAATTGGTGGCTTGCAGCTTTTGAGATATATGTAAATTATGATATATACAAGGATAACTTATGCATTGGTTCATTGTAGAAATTGAATATCCGTTTCTTAATTTATATGTTAGAAGATTGATAAGTGGGAGATATTTTCTACAGCAAGTCAAATTGTTATATTGCTATCAGGATTTAACTGTCTAGTTTCTGAGTCAAACTCATTGATCTATATATCATGAGCAGTGATTCATTGACCCATATAACATGTTAAAAGATATTAGATTATCCAATTGTCTCTTCTTGTTTCATAGCAAAATGAGCAATGTTTCTTTGTTTGTTGTTCAGCCATTCAACTAGTTATTAGTTTGGCTTCGAAACATCTGGCCTAACATTAGAAGAATTGCAGTGTTGAAACTAATGTTGATGTAAAGCACTCGAATAGAAATTTCAAGAGGAGAACATGACTTCTTGAAGAGTGCATTGCATCTTCCTTTCCGTATGTGAGTGGCAGTGAGTTTTTTTATAATTGCAAGATAAAAATGCATTAGTATTAATTCCTGGTAAAACAGTTTTCCAAGTAAGTGGACACTCAAACACAACCGAGATATATTTTGAAACAAATTTACCTTGAAGGCACACTAATTAGAAATCTCCAAATATGCGCTTAGCATGTTCAAACAGGTCATAGAATAGACAAAATAGTAGTTGAACATGAAGAAATGTGATGTAAGAGATAATACATTTTCACAATTCATGAAATCTGTATGTAGTTTTTGGATTTGATTGTGTAAGTATTTTGGTATTAAGGATCACTTTTCCTTATGGTTTTCATTCTTTCATCCTGATGATGGATCGCAGAGTATGATCTGAAACATTGATGCAAAAATACTTACACAATCAAATCCAGAAACTACATACAAAAATATCGTGTTTTCTAACTGACAGTTTGTGATGTAAAGAATTTCGAAGCCAATATTTGAAGAGTTGAACTTTGCTTAGATCTGTACAAATAAGAACCAAGCTTGGTCCAGTAGTTGAATCTACAATGCCACTTGATGGTAAGACAAGAAACAAGGGGGGAGGTGGGAAGTGATCAAAGCTAGATCCGTTTAAGAGGAAAGAGTAGAAAATGACTAAAAGAATGTCATATTTTTAAAAATTGGGAGCTTGTAGATGTTAGCTAGTATTTGGTTTTTTTTATTTATCAGATTCTCTAGTTGAGCAACTCTTTTGATTTTGTCACTTTCACAAAGGGATGGAATGGCCTGCTGAAAGTTTGGCTAAATGAGCTTTAGAGCATATACAAGATTGGAATATTGTCCGCAAGAAACAACTGCTTCTGATTCATCTCATATTTTAGATCAACTAATTACTTGTGATAGGGTTTAGTAGAGCTTTCTATTATGTTCTTTTTGTATTGCTTCTCTTCTTGTTTAAATAAATTTTTACCCTGTCTTTTAGTGAAAAAATCTTTAAGAAAATTACATTAAATAAAAGAAAAGAGATTGATGCACAACCTAGGGAGCTAAGAGACAACCAAATCAAATTAAAGTGAGCGAAGGGTAAACTCGGGGGAGACTAGAATCTGTGACCAACCCCCTGCAACAGGGAAGATTTAGCCAACCAAGCTAGGGCCCTCACCCTAGCTCGATAATTCTAAACTAAGTAATTCCAAAGATCATCACTTAAATAGCACAATTGACTTTTCCAAAGTAGTAGTTTGATTAGTGCTAGAAGCCATGCTCTGGAAATTTGTTGTCAACATTATTTTTTTCTAATTGAGAGATTTGGCAGTATGTTTTCAAGCTTTCTACATGTTGTTCAAGACAACAAAGCTTTATCTTGGAAGCACAAAGTTTAAAGAAACTTGTATTATCAATTGACATTGAGGCATTTTCCTCTCACCAAGGTAGTGGGGACCTTGTGATGAATAATGACCTTCTAAGGTTCATCCCTTCTAATTTTTTGAATGATTTCCACTTAAATATCAAAAATGTTGCTTGAAATCTTATTGTACTATTTATATTCAATTCAAAAGAATTATCTAATTAATTTATAAAATTCTTTATAAACTATTTTATTTCTTTATAAATTATTTTATAGATGTTATGGAATATGGGAAAATATATGAGTTATCAAACAATGTATTCATCATTTGAATGTGGTTTATAAAGGATAACAATTTGCATTTTATTTAGCAAGGATTTTGAAAGGGCTTAGAACTTTGTGCAAAGACAAAGGAAAAAACAATATAGTAGTTAAGCCACTACAAAAAAATAGGACATTGCTAAATATTAAAAAAGACCAATCCAAAGTCAGGGTGGTCTAATTTAATTTTCTTTACCACAATACAAGGATCCCTGTTTCCAAGATTTATTTTCTTATACTTGTATAAACTACAAAATAAACCCTTATCCAAACTCAAAACATTAAAAGATGTGTCAATATAGAACATAAAATAAATAAAAATTGTCTTCTTTTTAACCTTCTATACCTCCTCAATAATATTGTTAGATTTTTCTAACATTTATTTTATTTCTTCAAAACATAATATACCTTTTTTTGTTATCCTTCAAATAAAGAATATAGCATAATCTGGTTTACAACAAGAATGACAAACAACAAGAAAGCCCTCAAAATTGATTTATTGGGCCCGATTACCATATCTTCAAAATTAGAACAAAACTCACAAAAAAAAAACCAAAAAGTAGTATGTATTAGTCGAACACATAAATTTGCTTTTAAAGCCCACTGGAAAACCTTTTATAGATTAGAAAAGATTGTGTCTACACATTGTTGGGTTTTCTCAATCATGATATATTTTCTTATATTGTTAGACTGGAGATCTCTCTATGCTAGGAGAATAGACTATGGCTAATTTTCTACAGAACATCTAGATATTTAGTTTTTTCAGACAATTATAATTTTTGATGGCATGAATCTTAATGTTGTTTTTTTGTATTTTAAAAAAAATTATAGTAATATAACACTTAGCTTCAACCTTTTATGCATTAAAAAATTTATGTATGCAAATTGTTGAGTTTTCTCAACCATGCATGAAAAATAATCTAAGAACAAGAAAACTAAGAAAATCACTAGTTAGGGAATCCTCAACTAACCAGGAAGAATTTCAAATATCAAAGGATGCTTAAAAGGTTTTAAAAAAAGATAATAGAGAGCTGTATTGAACAAAAATATGACTTATAGGTATTCATCTTATAATATATTGATGAGTGTTACTGATGTTGTTGTGATCACTAAGATTCAAATCTATATTTATCATTATAATTACAGAATTGTACTTTAATGACTCATTATGCTAATAATAAACATCATCATCGATAATTTGAAATGAGGTCTCCTATTTATAATTCACCAGCTTATAACTTTGAATCAAACAAATTTCAAATTAAAAAAATTACCATACATTTAAATAAATATAAGTTTATAACAAACAGTTTATTAAGAAGCATTTTTAATTCAAACTTAGAGAACTGCTTTTTAAACCGGCCAAGATTTAAACACACAAAACTGTAGCAGTCCTTAGTCCTTCATACTTATTCAGCGGGTACCCCACTCAGAGCCTTAAAATAAAAACCTCTGTCTGAAGGTGTTATTCAATTGTTTGTCCATCTACCTATAAAGAGTCTTATCCATGCACAGATGCTCTTATTCCAAATGCTTGAAGTGGTTACAAATGCTCTGATTCCAACTGCATGAGGGGGGTTATAATGATTCCAAAATACACCTATTAAAGTAGCAATTGACACTCACTGATGGTACAGTATTTCTTAGATAAAATGGCAATCTTAAAAGTAAATGGGACCATACATTCCTTGTATTAGGAGACACAGAATATGCCAAGCCTTGTGTCAATAGGACCACCACGTTTACCCTATAAATGGATTCAAAACAAAATATGGTGCAATGATACTAGAAAGGTAACCTAAGCAATTGGGACAACTCACTATAGAGAATGGAGGAACATGGAAGTAGTTCACAGTAATAGTGAATCATTGCTTGCATATTTGCCATGTATTAGCCTTATAGTCTTAGTGTAGGGGCTTTGCTTCTGTAAATTATTATGTTGACTGAAATGTTGTAAGATTTTCTTGATGGAAATGTTGTAAGATTTCTTTGGTTTTGGGAATATTGGATTGATTTTCAGATTATCTAAAAGATCTCATTTTTAGAAATTTCTTCAATAATCTTGCTTTCTTATCGGCAAGTTTCTATATTTTCTCATATTTGTATAAAATGTTTAAGATGTAAATGGTGAAAATGTATTCCATGCACTTTTGATTCGTCTTGATAGTAGTTTCTTCAGTCCATTTTGCATAAGGAGCTCTGAAATGAAGGTTGGTGTCTAATTGCTGCATTCATTATTGGAGAAAGTTTAATTTGAAGCCTTATACTTCCATTTTTTTATCTTTCTAACATGTGGCATAATGTACAAAAGTTTCAATCAGCATTGATATGCTAACTACAATGTAGCAACAGTTTACAATGGCCTGATGCACTTATCATAGATTCACATCAAAACTGCTGAAACAAAATCAGCAACAAATTAATACAAACCTTACATTCATTGCTCAATAATGGGTGTGGAATAGTTCGCATCAAACTTAAAGGACATTCTTTACATGATACAATTCAGGGTCTGCAGATAATGAAATGTATTTCTATCGGTCTTTCACTTTTTCATGTAATTTACAATCGATGGTTTACAGGAAACAGCCATCCAGCTTTTTGAGATATATGCAAATTATAATATACAAGGATACCTTATGCATTGGTTCATTCTAGAAACTGAATATCCATTTCCCAATTTCCTATTCTGTTAGAAGATCCAGTGGTCTCTTCTTGTTTCATGGCAAAATGAGCAACGTTTCTCTGTATCTTGTTCAACCATTTATCTACTTGTTGGTTTGACTTCAAAGCATAAAATAATGTTAATGTAAAGTGCTTGAATAGAAATTTCAAGAGGAGAGCTGATGGGGAGCTTCTTCAACTAAGAGCTTTCTTGCTCTTCCCAGGCTACTCCTAGTCTACTTAGGGTTTTCTCTCCTAATTCTAACTTAGAGGATCCCTCTACAATCCCCTTTTTCTAAGAAGCTCTCCCAACAATTTAAGTTTCAATACTATTTTCTCCAATTTACCAAATATTCATTCTTTGGCCTACAATGCCAAAACTTCACTATATGCACCAAGTGGCCCAAAATCAAGTTTGAACCTTTTTATTGAGGTTCTTGACCCATCCCTTACCATTCTGCATCATTCTTTCATGTTTCCCATTCATATTTCTCCAAATTGCTTAGTTATCCCTTGTAGCCCCAAGAGCCCCTATTAGCCCTCCTAGAAACAAGGAAAGTGCAATAACTCACAAAAACCCTTAATAAGGCCCCTTAGTGTGTTCAAAACTTTTTCTCCCTATGACCCAAGCTTGAAGATTTTTCAAGTCTTGGGCTCCTAGATTGACTGTACAGTATGACTTTAGAAAACCCTCTTTTCAAGGGTTTCAAAGGCAATGTTAATGTATCCTTCACCACAGGCGTCAAACTCCATCCCCAACCTCCTCCTTTGAGTTTTGATCCCTTGACATGCTACTCCTATAGTATCAATTCAAGATTGACTCATGTCAATTCAAGATTGACTCATGTCAATCTTTTGTTCACCAAAAACTCCATTACATGCATTTCCTTGCACCTTGCCAAGCTTGCTTGCTTGCCTAGGGATCACTTGTAAAAATAACATTTGGCCTTCTGCAAACCCCCAAAAAAATTATTTACACTATATACAAAGGTTATTTCTTGGTCTCCAAAAGCCATGATTTTTTGACCAAGGACACTCAAGCCATAGCCATTTTTACACTTGCACTACAAAACTGGGCAATAGGATTCCTAAACCAAAATAATTTTGTAAACCCTATCAAATGCTTGCTTGAAATGAAAAAAAAAGCACACAGATTCAAAACATGATTACAAGATGCTATTCCATCCAGAAAAATAGTTTTTTTCAATCCAAACACTCTATTCAATCTTCAAAAATCACGTTCTAGTTCACAGTATTGCTCTATTACTGGCGATGTCCATACACCCAACCATCCAACCCTTGAAAATGAGTTGGAAAAGTCTTAAATAGATTGTATGCTCCATTTTGGCCTTTAGTTCAAACCATAACTACCCAATTAATTTTCTTTTCCAAAAGTGCACAAAAAGTTGCTAAGCAGCTTTGCAAAATTGAAATGTTGTCAATGCAACTTTTTGATAACTTTTGCAATTTTGCTCATTAGACCTCCAAAATTGGTCAGTTTACTCCCAAACCTCCTAAAATGATCTTAGTACACCTAAGGACCCCTCTAACACAGTCCTTTCCCCTTCTTGAAGCATTTTACCACATTTTTCCACCTAGAGCACTTTTGAGCAATCTTGCCTATCAAAACCTAATTGAAAAGATTCTCCTCCCATTCTACATCATACCTATTCAATCCACCTAAACTCACCTTGGGACTTTATAGTTAGTCCTTATTACCCCAATGGTTGGTTAGATCATCTACAAACCAAAATTTAGATTAGGGCTTTACCTTACCCTATGTGCTCCCACACCATTCTCCCCCTGCAAGACAAAGCCTAAGGGACTGTTGGAGATAAGAACTACTTGTTTATGCCAAGCTTCTTGAAATCAATCTTAGAAATTCAAATTTTCTCAACCTCAAGTAAATCTATCCATTTCACCAAATTTTCCTTGTAGACTTTGTTTCTGGTGCTCTTCTTCACCCTAGAATCCAAAATTTGCTCAACTTTTGGTTGCTTCTTTTCAAGTACGTTCAAGTGTGATACATCCTTGCTCAATTCTTCTTGATACTTTATGTCTGCCATCTTAGGACCTTTATAGGGTACTGGGTCATTAACATTGAAAATTGGAGAGAGAGCCACGTCCTTTAGTAAATATATCTTGTAGGCATTGGGTCCATTCTTATCAAGGATTTTGCATAGCCCAATCTTCCTCATCTGCAACTTGCTAGGGATTTCATTCTATAACTTGGCCTTGTTCAAGTACACCATCACCAAATCTCCCACTTGAAACTACAACTCTCTTCTCCCCTCATCCTTCTTCTCCTTCAATTTTTGGTTTGCTTACATCAAATTTTGCTTCACTTGATCATGCACCTCCTTCATTGATTGAACAAAGTCATCAGCTTGCCCAATGATCTTTTCATGTGAAGGTAGGTCTCTTAAATCCATGATAACACTTGGGTGATTTCCATGTACACTACTTGAAAAGGGCTAAACCCTATTGTCCTATTCTTGCTATTATTGTATGCAAACTTAGATTGGGGAATGACTTGCTCCCAACGTTGCCCATACTCTTTAGTGAGACACCTTAATAGGTTTCCCAATACCCTATTGATGACCTTTGTTTGACCATTAGTTTGAGGATGGTAGGTAGAACTATGTGCTAGATTTGTTCCAAACCTCTTTCATATGATCTTCCAAAAGTGCCCCATAAACTTGACATCTTGGTTAGTCACTATGCTCCTAGAAAATCCATGTATCTTAACCACTTCTCTAAAGAATAGGTTGGCAACATTACTTGCATGATGTGTGCTCTTGCATGGTATGAAGTGGCTCATTTTACTAAACCTATCTACTACTACAAATACACTATCTATCCCTATCCTTGTCCTTGGTAATCCCACTATAAAGTCCATGTTGATGCATTCCCAAGGCCTATCAGGAATGGGGAGAGATTGGTAGAACCCTGCATTTGATGAAGTTCCATTTTCCTTCTGACATATATTGCACTACTCCACATACCTCTTGACATCTCTTTGCATTTTGGGCCATTAATAGAATCTCTCCACGAGGTCTAAAGTCTTGTTAAGACCAAAGTGACCACTCATACTCCCATTTTACTTCTCTTGTATGAGATTTTTCCTCATGGATCCTCTTGGGATACACAACTGTTTACCTTTGAACAATAGTTCATTTTGCACAGTGTATTCAAATAAATCACTATCAAAATGTTTAGCAATGTCAATATATACCTTGTAAGCCTCTGAAAAATTAGTGTCCTCCTCATAAAGATCTTTGAATCCATCCAAGCCAATGCTCTACAACTTGACTTCTTGCATTGTTAGTGGCCTCCTACTCAAAGCATCTATCACCTTATTGCTTGTCCCCTTCTTGTTCTTGATAGTGAAAGTGTAGGATTGCAAGAACTGTATCCACTTGATATGTCTCAGACTTAGCTTCTCCTATGAGTTAATGAAACTCAATGCTTGGTTATCTGTGAAAACAAAAAACTCCTTAAGAAACAAGTAGTGCCTCCACTTCTTGAGGGCTTGGACAAGTGTACAGAGCTCTAGGTCATATCTTGAGTACCTTTTCTTGGCTTCATTAAGCCTCTCATTGAAAAATGCTACTGGTCTACCCTCCTGGCTCAAAATTGCCCCAACTAATATGTTGCTACCATCACACTCCACCACAAATGGCTTCTCAAAACTAGGTAGAACCAAGATAGCTTGGGTTGCCACCTCTTTCTTCAATCTCTCAAAACCCTGATCCACAAACTTGGTCCACATGAATTTTTTTTTCATGCCCCCTTTAATGGTATCCATCATAGGTGCACAAATTGCACTAAACCTTCTTACAAAATTACTATAAAATGGTGCCAATCCATGAAAATTCCTAACCTTAGTAGAAGATCTAGGGGTAGTCCAACTCAAAATTGCCTCTACCTTATCCTTGTCCATCTTAAGACTTCTTTGGGATACTACAAACCCAAAATATAGTAGTTCCTCTTTAATGAACTCACTCTTTTCCAAGGTTACTATCAACTTTTCCTCTTGGAGCTTTTTCAACACCAATTCTAGATGTTTCATATTCTCCTCCTTGGTCTTACTGAAGATGAGGATGTCATCTTAGTATACAACAATAAATACCCCTATGTAGTCTTTCAAGACCTCATTCATGACTCTCATGAAGGTACTTGGTGCATTGGTAAGGCCAAATGCCATTACCAACCACTCATAGAGACCTTAAGTAGTCTTAAATAAAAACTTCCATTCATCCCTTTCTTTCATCCTAATTTGATAGTATCCACTTTTAAGATCAATTTTGGAGAAGTACCTAGCTCCACCTAGACTATCCATCAAGTCTTCTATCCTAGGAATAGGAAATCTGTACCTAATTGTGATTCTATTAATTTCCCTAGAATTAGTACACATTCTCCACTTACCTCATTTTTGGGTGCTAGGACCACTAGTATGAAACATGGACTAATGCTCTTCCTAATCAACCCTTGATCAAGTAGTTCTTGAACTTGCCTTGCAATATCCTTGTTCTACTCTAGAGTCATCTTGTATCCAACCTTGTTTGGTAGTGATGCTCCTGGTATGAAGTCAATTTGATGACTTATGGCTCTCTTAGGTGGTAGTGTTGGTAGTGCTCCACCACAGATGATATCTTTGAACTGATCCAATAACTCTTGCACTTCTATAGGTATAGGTGTGGATGAAGATGACTTCTCTTCCTTAGGTTTCACCATAATAGCATATCCAATTCCTTCACCCTCCTTCAAGTCCTTGAGGAACTCTTTCCAACTCATGAGAAATATTTTAGCAGTAGTCTTTTTCACCTTGTCTTCTTCCACTATGGATTGGATCCTATAAGTGACTCCATCCTTCTTGAAGGAATACTTGTTTTCCTTCCCATGATGCACTATCTCCTTGTCATACTACCAAGGTCTTCCCAATAGCACGTAATAAGAATCCATGGGAAGCACATCACACAAGATCTTTTCCTGATACTTTCCAGTGGTGATGTCTACCCACACTTGTTTATTTACTAGGATATTCTTCCCTTTATTCAACCAAGTCACCCTATATGGACACACATGTGGAATCTTGGTCAAACCAAGCTTTTGTACTGTCTCCTTTGAGAATACATTATCAGTAGACCCTGAGTCTATAATCAGTTTGCATACCTTGCCCAATATTTTGCATGTTGTTCTCAACAATGCTCTTCTATGCTTTGACTCATCTTTGATTGGCTCCTTAACCAATACTCCTCAATATGAGGTTCTCCCCCTTCTCCATATCAATATCTACTTCTCCTACCTTATGATTATCTTCTTCTTGGATGTATGTGATTATATTCTCCCTATAGGATGATGATGTCTTCTCTGGAAATTTGTATGCAAGGTGTCCCAACTTACCACAATTATAAAACTTCATATTACTGAAGTGTGAGCCTTTGCTACTAATTCCATACCTCCCTCTACCACCATTGTTGGACCCTCTGCCTCTACTAGATCCTCTCCTCTGATTGGTCTCACTGGCCTACTCATTCCACTTAGAGTCTCCATAGGTTCTTTGTTCATTATTCCTGCCACTAAAACCTCCTCTTGAGCCACCTCTAAAGTCCTTACCTTTGCCCCTATTCTTGGAACTTGAGTCCCCTTTCTTTCTTAGTTTGTCTTCCACCTTTCTAGCCATTTGAAAACAACTTTGTAGAGTGGTGAGACTGAATAAGTTCAACTTTACTTGGATTTACCATTTAAGGCCATTTAGGTATCTTTCCACCTTGATGCTCTTTTCTTCTTGCACCCTTGATCTTACTTGGCCAATTTATGAAACTCCTCAGTATAGGTAGCCACATCAAGATCCTTTTCCTCGAGATTCTGCCTCTACTTGTGAATGTGAATCACATAGTCTTCTAGTAGATAGGTTTCTTTTATCTTTGCCACCATAGCCTTCCAATCACCATAGCCTTCCTCTTGCACAAACTTCCACCATGTCAATGCTTGACCTTTCAACCTAGATTTTGAAAACCTCACTTTTTGGGCCTTTGTTGTCCCTTCACACTCAAAGTAGTTCTCAATGTTCTCAAGCCATTCTAGAACTACCTCTATGTCCATATTACCATGGAATAGGGAAACATTCTCTAGGCTCTTTTCCTACAAATGCCTTAAGGGCTTTAAGGAATGGTTCTTGCTCACCAAGTGGAGGATCTAGTTTAGGTATCTCATCCTCCAAACTCACCTTTTCTTTACCCTTTCCAAAATCTTCATCTTCATTAGCTTGGGTTGCATCCTCTATCTCTTTCAATTTATCTTTCACCTCTTCTAGGGCTTCATCAAGAACCCTAGTCTTCTCTTCTAAGAGCTTCTTTTTCTCATCTACCTCCTTTTCTAGCTCTGCATTGGTAACCATCTTTGTTGACCCACTTGAATTAGTGGAATAAAACATACCACCACAACCCTTAATCTTATGGCTTAGATACCACTTTAATGGGTAGCTTCTTCAACTAAGAGCTTTCTTGCTCTTCCTAGGCTACTCCTAGCCTATTTAGGGTTTTATCTCCTAATCTTAACCTAGAGGATCCCTCTACAATCCCCTTTCTCCAAGAAACTCTCCCAATAATTCAAGTTTCAATATGATTTCCCCCAATTCACCAAATATGCATTCTTTGGCCTAGAATGCCAAAAATTCACTATATGCACCAAGTAGCCCAAAATCAAGTTTGAACCCTCTTATTGAGGTTATTGACCAATCCCTTACCATTCTACATCATTCTTTCAAGTTTTACATTCATATTTCTCCAAAATGCCTAGTTATCCCTTGTAGCCCTAAGAGTCCCTATTAGCCCTCTTAGAAACAAACTACAATGACTCACAAAAAACCTTAATAAGGACCCTTGGTGTGTTTAGAATTTTTTTTCCCCTTTGATCCAACCTTGATCCTAGATTGATCATATAGTACAGCTTGAGAAGACCCTCTTTTCAAGGGTTTCAAAGGCAATGTTAATGTATCCTTAACCATATGTGTCAAACTCTATATTCTTGGCCAAGCTTGCTTGCTTGCTTAGTTCTTGCTTAGGGATCACTTGTAAAAACAACATTTGGCCTTCGAAAAACCCCAAAGAAATTATTTACTCTATATACAAAGGCTATTTCTTGGTCTCCAAGATCTAGAGTGTTTTGACCAAGGACACTCAAGCCATAGCCATTTTCATGCTTGCATTACAAAACTAGACAACGAGATTCCTAAACCAAAACAATTTTGTAAACCCTATCAAATGATTGCCTGAAATAAATAAAACATTCACACAAATTAAAAACATGATTGAAATATGCTATATCATCTAAAACAATAGTTTTTTTCAATCCAAACACTCTATTCAATCTCCAAAAACCACGTTCTAGTTCATAGTATTGCTCTATTATTGGTGATGGTAGTACACCCAACTGTCCAACCCTTGGAAATGAGTTGGAAAAATATTAAATATACTTTATGTTCCATTCTAGCCTTTAGTCCCAACCATAACTACCCAATTCATTTTCTTTTCCAAAAGTGCACAAAAAGTTGATAAGCAACTTTGCAAAATTGAAAAGTTGTCTATGCAACTTTTTGACAACTTTTGCAAGTTTTCTCATTAGAACTCCAAACTTGGCTAATTTACTCCAAAACCTCCTAAAATGACCTTAGTAGACCTAAGGACACCTCTAACACACTCCTTTCCCCTTCTTTAAGCATTTTATCACGTGTTTCCACTTAGAGCACATTTGAGCAATCTTGCATATCAAGACCTAATTGAGAAGATTTGCCTCACATTCTACATCCTACCTATTCCCATGGTTGGTTAGACCATCTACAAACCAAAACTTAGATTAGGACTTTACCTTACCCTAGGTGTTCCTGCACCAAGAGCATGACTTCTTGAAGAATGCATTGCATCTTCCCTTGTAGATGTGATTGACAATTACTTTTCTTATAATTGCAAGAACACTTGCATTAGTACCAATTCTAGGTAAAATAGTCTTCCAACTAAGTGGGCAGTCAAACAAACACAAGAAGGTATCTTTTGGAACTACTTATCACTAAAGGTAGACAAATTAGCAATCTCAAAATATGCACTTAGCAGGTTTGAGCAGGCTATAGAATAGGAAAAATAATGGTTAAACATGAAGAAATGTCACGTGTTTTCTAATTGTTATCTTGTGATGTAAAGAATTTTGAATCCAGTATTTGAAGTGTTGGAATTTTCTTAAATCTATACAAATAAGAACCAATCTTGTCCCATTGGTTAAATCTACAATGCCACTTGATTGTAAGACAAGAAACAATGGGGAAGATTGTAAGTGATTAAAGCTAGATCTACTTAAAAGGCAAGAGTAGAAAATTGCTAGATGAAAGCTAATGTAAAATTTTAAAAATAGGAGTTTATAGATGTTAGCACTTGGTTTTGGTTATTAATTAGATTTTTCAATTAAGTAGGTTTCTTGATTTTGTCATTTTTACACATCTCTTAAGAGTACAATTGTGCTACTAAAAGTTTTGCCAAATAAACTTCATAGCATATGAAGGATTGAAGTATTATTAATAATAAGCAACAGACTCTGATTTATGTCATATTTTAGATCAACTAATTGCTTGCAATAAAGCTTAGTAGAGCTTTTTGTTATTCTTTTTTCAATTGTATTTCTTTATGGTTGAATAATCTTTTGCCTTGTCTTTTAGTGTAAAAATATTTAAGAAAAGTATATTGAATAAAAGAAAAAGGATTGATGCACAACCTAGGGAGCTATGAGACAACCAAATTAGATTGGCATGAGTGAATACTTGATATTAAGAATTTTAACCTAAGTAGTTCCAAAGATTACTAAATAGCACTTAGTTTTCTTAAAGTAGTAGTTTGATTGGTGCTAGAAGCCATGTTCTAGAAGTTTGTTATCAACATAAATTAGCTATTTCTTTGAATGAAGAATGCATGGAATAGTTTTTTTTGATATTAGTATTTTCTAATTGAGAGATTTGAAAATATGTTTTCAAGCTTTCCACATGGAAGCATGGAATTTAAAGGAACTTGTACTGTCAATTGGCTTTGATGCATTTTCCTCTCACTAAGGTAGCGGGGAACTTGTGATGAATAATGATTTTCTAGGTTTCATCCCTTCTAATTTTTTGAATGATCTCCATTTGAATATCAAGCATAAAAGATTGTTTAAAATCTTATTGTACCATTTTCTTTAAACTCAAAAGAATCATCTAATTAGTTTATAAAATTCTTTATAAATTATTTTATAGGTGTTATTCAATATGGAGAGATATACAAGTTACTAAAAAGCATATTAATCATCAGAATGTGGTTTGTAAAGAATAAAAAATTATATTTTATTGAGAAAGCAAGGATTTTGAAAGGGCTTAGAATGTTGTACAAAGAGAAAGGGAAAAAGAAAATAATCGTTAGCCACTACTAAAAATAAGACATTGTGAAATATTATAAAAGACTAACCCAAAGCCAAAGTGTTCTAATTTTGTTTGTTTTACTACAATACAAAGATTCTTCTTCCTTAGATTTAATTTATTATGCTTGTTTCAATTACCAAAAGAAACCATCATCAAAACTCAAAACATTAAAAGATGTGTCAATTAAGAGAACATAAAATTAAAAAAGTTTCTTCTCATTATCAACCTTTATATACCTCTTCAATAATATTGTTAGATTTTTCTATCATTTATTTTATTTCTTATAAAAAAATTTTTTAAAAAAAATCTTTGTTATTCTTTAATTAAGTAATAATACCATAACCTATTTTAATCTTGTTGATCAATATAGAGTTCTTATGGAACTCTTGTTAGAGAAAAAGGCTAATTTAATTTAATTTATTAAATTACCTTTTCTCCCTTCTTAAGATTTCACTTTATGCATTGTTTTAGCTTTATCTATTTAATAATTATTAAATATCTTTCACCTTTAGGTTACCCTTTTTGGGTTTTGATCTCCTTTTATAAGGATTGATCTCTTTGTAATTATTATCTCTTTAATCTATTCTTATTTTGAATATATAGTTTGCATGTTTTTCAAATCAAACCCTTACCTCTTCTTGTCTTTTTCTTCTCCATGATAGGTTTTCTACATGTAGGTATTCTTGGGTTTCATGGATTTGATTTGCATATTTGCTCAAATCCTACATGGTATCAGAGCCAGATCTATTGTAGCTTGTTCGATATTTGGAGAAAAAGGGAGAACAAGGGTTTGACATATTAGATTTGATATTTTTAAAGTATTTCTTAAGAAAATAGGGGGGTCACTAATTTTTGAAGTAGTTTGAGGCCAAATAGATGTCACAGATGCATCTAGAAGGTGTCAAAACCCTTGTTTCCATATAAAATTTGTTCGATTTGGACAACGTTGATTTGGGAGGCAATTTTTTTTGTTTGGTAGGGCCGTACGACCTCTACATCCACTCCAAAATAGTGTTTTGGGAAAAAAATTGAAAAAAAACAAAATTTTGGTAGTTTTGATCACCATGGTCAACTAACTGCTATAGTTACCATTAGCAGTCATCGCTTAACAGTCCACCTAGTGGTTTTGCAGCGGCGTCGCTAGTGCTGTCATTGTGGCTTTGCCCACTGGCCTCTTTTTGAGTGGCTCCACCACCCACCTACCACCTGGTCACTGCTCTGCCGATGATGTGAGATTTAAAAAAAATCAATGCACTTTCAGAGGCCTTGTTGTTTTTTCTCCATAACTTGAGCATACAAACACATTTTTTTGATCCAAAAAATGTGTCGAGAAGCTAGTTCTGAGACAGAGACATTGGTGTAGGTGTTTTTGGGTTTTGATGCTGTTTGGTTGCCTATTTTGGCAATCAAAGCTAGATGTTTAGTTTTCACTCCAGAGGGCATATCTTGAGCATCCCATCTCCATTTTTTTAAAATGTTATATTTTTGGAAGGATGTTTCTATCTACTTTTTAAAAATGATGTAATTTCTTCTAGATTCTATTCCATGCTCTTTCTATTATGATTTTTTCTTTTTTGCTCTATGATGAATATCTTGGTTGTTTCAGATCTAGGGATCATTTTCTTGGCATGGGATCTCTTCTTTTGGGCTATAGGGTAAAATCACATATCTGTGTCACCATTTATGATACCAAAACATGTTTTGGTCAAATCTCATTTCTCTATCAAAACTCAATTTTTTTCAAAAACTAAAAATACCCTTTTATAGATATCAGATTCAATATCATCATTATATAAATTTTTGAGTGTTTTGATTAGTTATAATATGTTATAATCTTAAAATATTATAAGTTGATTTTTTAACATTTCAAAAAATGCTCCCTCAAAAAAGGAAAAAATAGTATCTCTAGAGGAGAGAATCCTCTTCACAAATATGTAATTATTTTTTAAGAAGGCATAGATTTGATAGGGAAGTTTTGACAGGAGGAAAAAATTGTTGGATTCTGATAAGGTCAAACTTGAGTACTTATAAGAAAGAAAATATACATCAAAAATAATTATTTCTTTTTTTGTTCCCTAGCTATACATGTCATCTATAAGATATTTTCAAATTAGAAAAAAAGAAGATGATTTGCATATACTTGTTTGACAGGAACTATACCCTATATTTTTTACAGTTTAAAAAGAGACTTCAAAATAAAAATAAAATGAATAGATTCTTACTCAAAAAAATTATAAAAATTATAGGCATAAAATTCATCCAATTCTACACATTTCATCAGTTTACATCATCTACATATTCTAAACACAAACATCATTTTTTTGTCATTAATGTTGAACTATCACATTTTGATATCCTGTTTCTTTATAAAAGGTGACACAAGTTTGTGCTTTTACCCTATACTATCTGTTGTATCAGCTTTTTTCCCTTTCTAATCATTGTTGGTATCATTTGTAAGCATTTTTATACAAACACACTATGATAAAGTGTCGCTCCTTGCTTTTTGGGATCCTTTTCATCATTGTGATTTATTGTACTCGCACTATATTATAAAGTGCCATGGGAGGATAGTTGATTTCCAGTTAGGCCCTCTTCCTTTGTCAAGTGAGTGTCCCTTCCATGATGTTAGCCCCATGATGTGTTAGTGACATGTTCCTTTATAGGTGTTTGTACTCCTTCGTCACTCTCGATGTGCCTAGTTCTTTATGTTTTGTAGGATATTTTTGGACCACTTTCTTAGCTACCTATCACCTTACCCTTGTCTACATTAGGGGGAGTTCTTCTATTGTTCCTAATGCTTCCTTGGTTCATTGGAGTGAGCTATGTATTCAACATTTAATCCTATGTACTAGGTGATTGCAATGGCTAGATACCTATCCATTTCGGTGAGATGGATCATCTACCATACAAACACTCTTCTTTTCATTCTATTTTAGAGGAGGATCTATGGATCAGCAGTTTCCTTTGGTAGAGTTTGTGGCTTCTTCATGCTTTAGTGGTTTCCTTCATGATCTCTCTTTGTTCCTATTTTTTGGAACATTCCTCTAGTTGGAGGCTTTTGCTATCCTTCACTAGATTTTTTGCTATCTCTTTTTGGAGTAGAGTTTTCTCCATTGGGTTTTCTTTATTTCTCCATTTTATAGAGATTTTTTTATAGTTGGGTACCTCATCAGGCCTTGTTACTGAGACCCAAATTTGCTTTCAGCATTGCATTGCAGTTCCTTGCTCTTTCTGCATTATTTGTAGCTACATTGTTGCTCACCTTAAGGGGGGGTGTTAGAGAAAAAGGCTAATTTAATTTCATTTATTAAATTACTTTTTCTCCCTTCTTAATATTTCACTTTATTCATTTTTTTAGCTTTCTCTATTTAATAATTATTTAATAATTATTAAATAGCTTTCACCTTTAGGTTACGCTTTGTAACTTATTAGGTTACTCTTTTTGGGTTTCGATCTCCTTTTATAAGGATTGATCTCTTTGTAATTATTATCTCTTTAATCTATTCTTATTTTGAATATATAATTTGCATTTTTTTAGATCAAACCCTTGCCTCTTCTTGTCTTTTTCTTCTCCATGATAGGATTTCTGCATGCAAGTATTCTTGGGCTTCATGGATTTGATTTGCATATTTGCTCAAATCCTACAACTCTTCTTTTTTAATCTGTTTTTACATAAATAAATTTCTACCTTGCGTTTAGGGAAAACAAAATGCCAAACAACAAGAAAGCCATCAATTTGCTACACTTAATTACCATATCTTCAAAATTAGAAGAAAATTCATTAAACAACCAAAAGAGAGAGAGAGAGTTTGAATTTATCAAACAACCCAAAATATTCATTAAACAACCCAAAAAATAAAATAAAAGAGAGTTTGAATTTAGCAATGGAATACATAAATTTTATTTTAAGCCCATTGGAAACTACTTCTACATGTCTAAAAGACATCTCATAAGCTAGATACCACATGATAACCCCACAATTTATTTTCTTGTATTCAACAATAATCTAAGTTGGAGTGGGTAGCCTTTGTAAACAAAAACTCAACTTTGTTTTTTGAAAAATCTGAATTAGAGGTAGAGCAATGAAGATTTGTAATTTCAATGGCACTAGAAATTCTCTCTGAGTTACTTATTCCACAAGTCTACTAGAATGGAGGCCAAATTGTTCTTTCATAATGACACTTCTAGGTATTCATCTTATAATGTATGTTGCTGATATCATTGTGATCACTAAGATTCAAATCTCTTCTAATCATTGTGATTGTAGACTTATATTTTTGTGATCTATTGTGCTAATAAAAATTTTTAACATCATCATTGATAATTTAAAATGAGGTTTCCTATTTATAACTCACCAGCTCTTAACTTTGAAACAAATTTTTTTTAAATTGAAACTATTACCATAATTTTAAATAGATATAATAAATTTTATTGAGAAGAATTTTTAATTCAAACTTCACAATTTCTTTTAAAACCACCAAGATTTAAATACACAAAGCTATAGTAGTCCTTTGTACTTATTTAGCTAGTACCTAATTCAAAGCTTTAAAATAAAAACCCCTATCTGAAAGTGTTGTTTAATTGTTTGTCCACCTACCTACACATAGTCTTATTCATACAAAAATGCTCTGATTCCAAATGCATGAGGGCATTTATAATGATTTCAAAACACATCCATTAAATTAACAATTGACACTTATTGATGGTATAGTATACACAATCCCCTCTACACTTGATTTCACTTAGATAAGAAATAAATCATAAAGAAAATGAGACCATACATTCCTTCTACAAGGGGAGACACAATATGCCAAACCTTCACATCAATAGGACCACCATGTTTACCTTAAAAAATGGATTGAAAACAAAATATGATGCAATAATACTAGAAAGGTAATCGGGGCAATTTAGACCACTCTAAATTTGATGAAGTAGCATATTAAAACTCTTCAAGAACCCCAAATCAACCATATATTTCAATGATCAACACAATTTCTCCAAAATGATAAAGGTATTAACACATGTGAAATAAACTATATTCTAGTCATGAAAATATAGTCATAAACAGTCACCAATAACTCTTCAAATATTCATAATCAAGCCAATCTCACCATTCTTATTGTAGAATGGATAATTATATATCATGTATCTAATTTATAGAAAGATAAAATGGTGCAATTAAAAGTTATGATTTTTTTCCCAAAATTGGTCACTGTGAACCAAAGTTTTGGGCAATTATAAATGGTTTTCACCAAGACTTTGATAATTTCCTCAATATTGAATGAAATAATTTCAAACCAAAATAAATAGAAATATTATTCAATGTACTAAACTAACATATAGAAATACACTTGTTTCTAGGTTTTACATGGTCGTACAAGACCTAAAAACAAGAGAAAAAACTTTCAAGACAACAAAACAATAGATTTAAACAATAAAAATATGATACCAAAATGCTTCCAATGCTTTCCAATCCTTCTCCAACTTTACATCATGCTTATGAATGACCATTACAAAGGTTTTATAGAATTTACACCTTCATGTGGAAGTTATAGCTACTCAACTTCCTCTTATGACCATCTAACTTCCCATTTTATCTTTTTACAACTTTTGCAAAGTTGCATTTTACAACTTTTATAGTATTTGTCTCAAATGACTTTACAACTTCACAAGAATATCCAAAACATATTAGAATGGAATAATAATAGATTTTATCATTATTTTACTACTTCATGGTTATTTTATACATTATTTTATCAAATAACCAATTCAAGACCATAGTAGGATAACTCATTACAATAGGCTCTTTTAACCTTTAATATTGATGACATTACTAATGCAAACACAATTGAATTTAATTATGAATACTATAAAATACTTTGATGTATTTTCTTTTTGTTCCTACACCATACTCCCAACTTTGAAAATTTTCCAAATCCCTTGGAAACATGCTTGGAAATAACCTGCAAGAATTTTGTTGAGTGAGATCTTCAACTTTGTCTTCATTAGTCTTTCTCGTTTCATGCATCTCTATTCCTCTTTCATTATCTATATGTTGTTGCAATATTCCTTCAATTAATCTTCTTGTGAATACTATCCATGGAGAGTGTATATGGTTGACATCCATGGTACTTCACCAACCTCATGTCCACCTCTTCATGCTACATCATCTCACCAACAACCACTTTTCATCACCTAGGAGTTCTCCTCTTTGCATCTCTCCTTAGTCTCTTGGCAACTAATAGACCATCTCCTATGGCCTTGGACCATCTCTTTGGCCCTTGAGATACCTTCCATGTATACCTTCTTGTAGCTAGATGGACAATCACCTACAACCATAATCATTAGCAAAAGCCAAATAACAAATCCTTCTTGAGCTAAGTCCTAGTGTGGATTGCCTCCTTCAACACTCTACCCACACACTCAAGACCTTCTAGCTCTGATACCAATTTTATACAAGTAGCATATTAAAACTCTTAAATAACTCCAAATCAACCATATATTTCAATTATCAACACAATTTCTTCAATATGATAGAGGCATTAACACATGTGAAATCAACTCTATTCTAGTCATGAAAATACTGTCATCAACAGTCACCAATAACTCTTCAAATATTCATAATCAAGATCGCACTGTTCATATTGTGGAATGGGTAATTCTATATCATGTCTCCAATTTATAGAAATATCCAATGATGCACTAAAAAGTTATGTTTATTTTCCCAAAATTGGTCATTGTGAATCAGAGTTTTGTGCAGTTACAAACTATTTTCACCAAAACTTTGATAAATTCCTCAATATTGCATGAAATCATCTCAAACCAAAAGAAATAGAAATATTATTTAATTTTCTAAACTACCATAATAGAAATATACTTGTTTCTAGTCTGTAAATGGTCATACAAGACATGAAAACAAGAGGAAAAAATTTCAAGACAACAAAATAATAGATTTAAACAATGAAAATATGATACCAAAATGCTTCCAATTCTTTCCAATCCTTCTCCAACTTTACATCATGCCTATAAATAACCATTAAAAAAATTTTAATAGCCTTTACACCTTCATGTGGATGTTATAACTACTTGACTTCCTCTTATGACCATCTAACTTGTCATTTTGTCTTTTACAACTTTTGAAAAGTTGCATTTTACAACTTTTACAATATTTAACTCAAATGACTTTACAACTTCACAAGAATATCCTAGACATATTAGAATGGAATAATAATATATTTTATCATCACTTTACCACTTCATGGTTATTTTAGACAAATTTTATAAAATAACCAATTCAAGACCATATTGACTTAGTGGTCTATTTAGGGAGTTAAATGTGGTAGGAATCATAGATAGTTTTACATAAGTTTTAGCTCTTTATTTTTTTTGAGATATCTCTATGTTAGGAGAATAAAGTGTTACCTAATTTTCTTAATTTTTCAAAAAAAAAATCTAATATAACAATTGGCTTCAACCTTTTATAGATTTAAAAAAATGGTGTCTACACATTGTTGGGTTTTCTCAACCATGCATGAAAACTAATTTAAGAATAAGATAATTAACAAAAATCATTAGTTAGAGAATTCTCAACTAATCCCAAAGGATTTATTAGATGTAAAGATACCAAAGGATGCTTAAAATAATAGATAACAAAGCTACATTGAATAAAAATATGATTTACAGGTATTCATCTTATAATGTATGTTGTTAATATTGTTGTGATCACTTAGATTTAAATCTCTACTAATCATTGTGATTGTAGACTTATATTTTTAGTAATCCATTGTGCTAATAACAAATTTTAACATCATCATTGATAATTTACAATGAGGTCTCCTATTTATAACTCACCCACTCTTAACTTTGAATCAAGCAAATTTTAAATTGAAAAAATTACCATACATTTAAATAGATATAACAAAGTTTATTGAGAAGCATTTTTAATTTAAACTTCAGAATTGCTTTGAAAACCACCAATATTTAAATACACAAAACTATAGCAATTCTTCATACTTATTTAGTTGGTACCCGATTTAGAGCTTTAAAATAATAACCCTGTCTAAAAGTGGTGTTCAATGGTTTCCCATCTACCTACAATTAGTCTTATTCATGCACAAATGCTCTTAATCCAAATTCTTGGTGTCATTATAAATGCTCTGATTCCAAATGCATGAGGAATTTTATAATGATCCCAAAATACATCCATTAAATTAACAATTGTCATTCACTGATGGTACATTATAAATAGTCACCTCTACACCTAATTTTTCTTAGATAAAAGAGCAATCTTAAATTAAATGGGACCATACATTCCTTCTATAGGGGGATACACAATATGCGAAACCTTCTCATTAATAGGTCCACCATGTTTACCCTAAAAAAGGATTGAAAACAAAATATGACACAATGATGCTAGAAAGCTAACCTAGCTATAGGGACTCAAAATGGAGGAACATGGAAGTAGTTCACACTAATAGGAATTTACCATTTATTAAGTCTATAGGTTATTATTTTGATGGAAAAGTTTTTTTTTTTTTGGTAAAGTGGATGAGACCACATATAAATATATTAATAACAATATATATCAAAATTTCTTAATTTAGGGAAAGAACTAGTAAGAAAACCCCAATTCATCCCTCCATTATAATATGGAAATATTAGAAACATTGAAGATATCCTTGTGAAAAGACTAGTGAAACCCCTTGACTCAAATGATGCTCTAGTGTGCTCAAGATCCTTAAATTTCTTTATGCCCCAATCTTTGGTGGAATGTAAAATAAAAATGGAAATAAAATTGATCATGTGGTTTAACCCAAAAGAGATTCTTGTAATAAGATCCACATTTCCCTTGACATTGATAGGGAATCCAAACAAAATTTTCTAGATGTAGTTGAACAATTTGGAGAGAAATATTATTGAGGAGAGAATCCAAACAAATTTTTCTTTATGGAGTTCAACAATTTGGAGATAAATATTTTGGAGGAGAGAATAAGAAGTAGCAAGGAGAAAGAGAATGTAGCACTCCCTATCATTACAACATTTTGACAAAAATGGTTTAAGACCTCTTGCTTCTAATGGTAAAGATGTACTCCATGAACTTTTCTAAGAAATGTAGCACAAACTTATCTTAAAGGAACACTCTTCACATTCATCTAGGCAAGCAGTAGAAAGTCTTTTATATTTATTTATGTTTTTTGATTAAACTTGTTAATTGATTCAATGCATGGGTTTGCCATCGATTAATTATTTTATAGTGAGAATATTCTAAGTTTAGCATCACTATGTATGAAATAGAAGAATTTTTCTTCTAATAAATATATATCAAATGATTTGTTATTCAATCTATTTATTTAGGAAATTGATGTGGTGGTGTTAGAATATATTGACTATTCCTCTTTTTCCTTGTTAGTATATCTTCACATGTAAAATATGGAATATTTTTTATCATCAACATTAAAAGAGGGTTAATTTTTTTATTAAGACAAGAAGAGAAACAAAACGGAGAGCTCAACAAAGAGCTCTATCCCAAGAACAAGGTCATCAAAGTCATGAGATAATTCGAGGGGTAATTGCTCCCTATCCATAACATTCCAATCTTGCACATGATTAGAAGCCTATTTAGCCAAGTAATCTACAACTGCATTCCACTACTGAAGGATAGAAGTAAAATAAATAAATTCCAAATTTCTACAAAAGAGAATAGTATGATTAACAACTAAAGCCAAAGGCCAACTAACATCAGCAAGTGCCTACAAAGTAAGTAAGTTCAACACCAATTGGGAGTCAAATTTATAGATAATCCTATGCCATCCGCTCAAACAATACTATTCCACATGTAAAATGCCCAATGCCTCCATAAGATTATTAGTACATGACAATCTTTATGCACCTAAAAAATAAATTGAACATCACCAAAACTAAAAAAGCCACTCCCTAATGCCAGTAGGACCTGGATTCCCTCAGGAAAAACCATTACTATTGACTTTTAAAATTCCAGGTGGAGGAGGAGTTCAATGATCCTCATGATTCACTTGTTGCTTCATTATCACCTATGTTGTCTAGGAGGACCATGCAACCATTGACCAGTAAACCTTGAGATGCCTTCCTGAAGATGAAAATTGAGGCATTTGTAGATGGTAAGGTCACTAGGATCCATACCCCCATCTAACACACACTTAGCTTGAATTGTCTCATGCAGACAGTGGGAAATCTACCACTAGAGTTGCATAACTCCGGTCTAGAGATTTTGAAAGATTCTCCTATTCCTCTCCAACAAAATATGCCAAAGAATGAATGAAGTAACAATAACCCACATATCTTTAAGAGGAAAGGATTTAGTGGGCATACTCCCCAAGCGATCCCAGAAAGTAGACAAGGAGGAAGCATGCATACAAGGACAACCCCAAGCATTCCACCAAAGATCCCAAATTTGGGTAGAATAGAAACAATAGAAGAAAAGGTGGGAGATGGACTTCTCTCCATTACCTCAGAACACACAGAATGAGGGGCCCTAAAATCCACATTTACAAATATTATCCCATGTAAAACACCAGCTATGAGCCACCACTAGCCACATGAAGAAATTACATTTGGACCAGGAAAATTTATTCCAAACTGGTTTCCACTAAGGCACCATATCATCTGCAAATAATTTTCTAGTAAGCTCCTGGTACCTAGCAAAGATAGGTTATTTACAAGATGAAGCACCACCCCAAGCCAAAACATCTGGCACCAGCAATGAGAAACACTCCCTAGAAGCCAAAATCCTAAAGAATTTTTGGCAATCCTCTTTTAAGCCCCCAGGTGCCTAATTTGAAGAGTCCTTCCATATATAGCCAAAAACAAGGCCCAAGTGATAAGGGGCCTTATAGTGAGCCACCTTGTCCCATCCAGCCACAAGAAAGGAATCATAGAGAATTTGAAGATGAGGGTACATAGATAAGATGGGAGGGTTGTCATCACAATCATCAAACCAAAACAAAGCCTCAGAGCCTCTTTTACATATCCAAAAATGACCTCTCTTAACTAACTAAGTGCCATTCTTAAGAGTGTGCTATACCATAGAGCCACAACCTTACAAAGGAAGCAAGGAAATAGAACACATATCAACACCCCTGAAATACTTATGAGTGATTATATGAGCCCAAAGTTGATTTTGTCCAAAGCACCAATTCCAATAAAGTTTAACATCCAAATCTTGACCACTTAGGATAGAAAAGAGTAACCTAAGACCACCCTCCTTCTTGGGCTGACAAATAATCTCCTAGCTAATTAAAATCTATTTATAATTATTGCAAATTACCACTCTAAAAAAATGCAAAGAAAAAGCATCAAAATCCTTGATAAAGTAAATAGGAACAGCTTGAACCATGCTACTATAAATAGGAAGAGATTGAATAATAGATTGAAGAAGAGTAACCTGAGCAACAATAGAAAGCCATCTATAAGTCCAATTATTTACCTTCTCTCAAAGCTTGTTAAGCAGATTTTGCTAGAAGAGATGTGTCTGCCTATAAACAATGATAGGAATACCAAGATATGTCAAGGGTATGTCAAGGGTAGTGATCCAATCTGAATTTGAATTATTTACCTTCTCTTGAAGCTTGTTAAGTAGATTCTGCTAGAAGAGATGTGTCTGCCTATAAATAATGATAGGAATACCAAGATATGTCAAGGGTAGTGACCCAATTTGAAGTCGCAGGATATTATCAACCCTCCTTTAAATTGCTTTAAGAGTACTAAAAATATATATAGAGGACTTATGTTCATTAATTTTCTAGCTTAACACCACCAAATAAATGTGAAGAGTATCTTGAATAGCCTTAGCTTCTCAACTTCCTGGACCTAAGCAATACTTGTAAGAGTAGTGTCATCAACAAATTGAAGGTGAGAAAGTGTGTCATATCTCCATTTTAAGATGGAATTTTAATAATAATTAGATAATGAAATGTTATTAAATAAATAATGATAATAAAGTTATATATGAAATAATTATTATCTAATCTATATTATTAATAAAATAATATTTAGTCTAATATTTTAAATAATTAAAAATAAATAAAAAATTACAATGAATATACAAAGAAATAAAATTAAATACAAGAGACAATAGTGTAGAAAGTCTGCTAACTTTATAAAGTGAATTTAATAATAAACACAAATAAGTAAGTAAATAAAGAATATAACATATAATAATATAAATTAACTAAATCTAATAAAAAGTTATGAGCTATTGAACAAATAGATGTGACTCCTTAAAATTAAGATATAAAAGGGAGGAGAGTTATTTTAGAGAGAGGGAAGAAGAAGAGGAGAAGAGAGGAGTTAAAAAGGAAAAAATGGAAGAGTAAAGTAATATGAAGAAAATAAGGAAGTGACTTTCTAAAAATGTATCAATGATATTGAAAGGATATGAACCTTCAAAAGGGTCATTATTAGAAATAGGAAATATTGAGAGAGGGGGTGAATCAATATTTTACCAACTTTAGCCTAAAGTTGGATATTATTAATAACCTTATAACTTGCATATGAAATTAAACTAATTATGTTGACCAACAAACATAACAATGCAATAAGAGAACTTGTAACACCATATTTTGTTAACTAGGGAAACCTTGGCCAAGATAAAACCCCATTGGAGACCCAAAAAATGATCCACTAATCAAAAGTATTTGGTTAAAGATATTAACATATTGGGAGTATATTACATCTATATAGTTTCCTGGTCCTTGTTAAAGGATTTAGGCCTATTAGAATCCTCAAATTTGTTAGGATATTTTTAACCCTATTAGGAGTTGATATATACAAATATAAAATGTATGGAAGATGAGCCCACTACCCAAAGATGTAATATACAATGCAGTTCCTTAATACAAAGAGTGACATACAAAAACCTCTTTCATACTGCTACTGATATCTTCAATAAATGATATTGTCATTACTTCTTAGTACAAAACTTTATCTTAGCTTGCATTCCTTTGATCATACATCACATACCACATATCACATATATATCATAGTTATTCACATTAACTTCACATTTCCAATCTTTCCTTTATACCTTTACAATTACAATGTTATTGCCTTATCAACCTTCATGCTTTTACACACTTTACAAAATAAAATATTATAACTCCCTACCTTATGGTTAACATATAGGATGTCACCCCTAATTAGTTAAGTAATTATTTTATAAACAAAATAATTCCTTAACCCAAAATACCCATTTCTCTGTTATGCTATGTTCTACCTATATACTATTATATCTGCAAATTCACTCATAACTCTATCTATAATATCTATATTGACCTACACTTTGGAATATGTCATCATCATAGTTTGTACTACCTTTCCTTAAGTGTACACATACCAAAATTACTTTTGTGAAGCTCACCAACCAGAACTCTATCCATTCTATCAGATAATCTGAAGATAATTTTCTAAGTATGAATGTCATAACTTAATCTTCAAGATCTTCCTTCTTCATACTAAAGATATGTTTCCATAAATGAAAAAATCCAATGTCTACCTGAACCAAATTTCCAACAACCTCTCCCTTTGGCATTGATGGCAACATGTGGGAAAATTGGGTAAGTCCCAAAAACTTATTGCATCAAAACTTTACAAAATTTGGCCTTAAAAAAATGTTCAAAACTCAAAACTTGTGGATCATTACATTTTAAACATCTTTTCTTATATCTCTTTATTACATATATAACTACCCCTTTGAATAATGTCTCTTTCATACAATCATACATATCTATACAATCTATTTTCCTTATATTTATCTCCCATTATCTTTATCCTTCTATGAGCATACATGTATACAATTTTCCTTATCTTACTCTCCCCCTTTGACATATATTAAAAATGTATCAAAACTTATATACAAATCAAAATTGTATTACCTTTGCTCCATACCAAATTTCAGACTCTAGATATGAAATTTGCAAAGCTTGTCTTGAAGCTCTCAAATTCTTTCTAAAAAGTGTCCTTTACTACCTCTGATATTCTGAGCAATGCACATAGGTCATAGGATGCCACCTCAACTGAATTTAGGTCTAGATATAAAAATTTCTCATATGATGTCTTGGATACAAGAAATTCCTCAAGTTGTTTCTACATATCACTGATCTTTAGTGCTAGATGCTATCTTAGAAAAGATAACCTCTTCATCACTCTCTCCTTTCTTAGTTCAAAGATTTTGTTATCATCATGTACTTGTGTGATTTCTTCCTCCATATCTTCAATGCTTGTGTCTAGCTACTACAATTTGAATGTCAAAACTTACCATTCATTCAACTTAGCACTAAACTCATTATTCATGTCCTTAGTGTAATTTTATGACAAGGTACATTGTCCATAGAATTTTCACCTTCCTCTAGACATCTTCTTAGCTCTTTAATTCAAGAATCAAGTGGTTGTAAATTATTTCTCACATTAGTGCATAAAATGCCAAATAACTATGCATGATGCTTGATCTACTCTTGACTAGCTTCTACCTTTGCTAACTAATTAAGTTTACTATCAAATGTACTCATTAGCTTGATTGTTCTCTCCTATAGATCAATATCTACTATCCTAATAGATACAATTTTTTGTAATTTATTTGAAACCTCTCTTAAGGGTCTTTCTAAACTCATGACCTTTTTTCCCCTTTCAAATAACTTACTTAAAGATGATATTAAACCTTGCTGATCATCATCCATTAGTTAAGTTCTCCTAAGATATTACCAAAGACATCTTTCCTTTCTTCTCTCTTTCTTCTTCTTCTTCTTTCTCTTCTTTCTCTTCTTCGTCCTTCTTCTTTTGTTCCTCCTCTATTGTATTCTTCTCTTCCTCTAATTTTGTGTGTTTGTCCTCCTTTTTCTTTATGCATTCCTCTTCTTATTTTCATTTTATTTTCTCTTTTTTCTCTTCTTCCTCTAATTTCTTTTCCTTTTTAACTTTTGAATTCCTCTTTTCTTCTTCCCTCTTCTTTCTATTTTTTGTCTCTTTCTTTTTATTTTCTTCTTCTTCATTCTTAGAGCTGGTGTAGCTCAAAAACTGCCAACATTAATTCATTGTCTTTAAATGGATCCTTTTTAGTATCTAAAGTGATCCTTTTGTTGTTTCTACTATTGCTCCCTATTCTTGGCTTAATGTGGAAGTCATAATATTTAAAATAGATTACTCAATTTCTTTTTTCATCTCCTCATAATTTCCACCCATTAGAAAAAGTTCTCTCCTTTTGTTTCTTAACAAGGGCTCAATACCTTTCACTATTCTCTCCATATCATCATCATTGTTAACTTTTTAGAATTTTCTAATAAGATTTTCTTTGATTCTATTATCTTCATCCACTAATCTTCTTCTTTTCTTAACCAACCTATTATATAGATCTTGTGGTTTATCATTCTGCATATCTTTTAACTTCTTATTTGTTATGATCATATGCCTAACTACAAAATTTTCTAACTACAGTTTTTCCGTGTTGTTATAATGATCATAAAACTTATTCAAGTGAACAAAATTATTGTTGTTAATAATTTGAGCATTTAGGTTCTCAACCTTTGGTTTCCAAGAATTTCTTCCAAGAAGTGTCTTCAGCTATTTCTTTGGTTTATCTACCTCTCTTGCCTTTGTTTCCTCTTCCTCAAATTCCTCAAATTCAACTATTAGAGTCTTTCTTCTTTTTCATGGTCTACTAGCCATTTGCTTGGTCCTTTTCTTAGGTTTTGGCTCAACTAATTCTCATTTCACTTCTGTTAGTCTTGGTTCTCTTGGTACTGGTAGGGATTGATGTATGGACTCCTATTATTCTTATCTCCTCTTCACTTTTATCTTTTTTTGTAGGTTGCCCAACTCTAGATTGTATTTGAGAGACTATGACATAGGGAATAGTTTTTGTTGATTGAGGTTTTGCAATAGTTATACCTTCTGATGGTCCTACCACTACAAGTTGTGTAACATGCATGATTCCTTCTTGACCACTCTACATCATACTAGTAAAAAAATATCTTATTGATTCCACTTCTTTTGGAGTCATTTTAGCTTCTTCCATGATTTCCCTCATTATAGTCTCTACTTTATTCTTTGAAGATTTCTGAAGCTGAGCTTGAGTAGTTTCTTGCATAATTTCATCATAGGTTCCAAATCAGTTGATCTCATCATCTCTTTCTAATTTTAAAATCACTTCTACACATCCCTCAACTTGCTTCTCAGCAATCTCATAAAAAAGTGGTACAACATAGGTCGTTCTTGGTTCAACTAGTTCTATGTAGGTAAAATTAGTATCAACCAAAAAGCATATATCATTCTTAAATTCCTCATAATTAGTGGGAGGATTCTGTACCTTTGTTTCATTTCTTCTTGGAGTCTTGATAATAAAATCTACATTGTTGTCAATATTATCAACTAGATGTCTTATATACACATTAGTTGTCTTCTCAATTGTGCACTTATCATTGTTAATCAATTTAGTTACAAATATGTCCAATGAAAAAATGGAAAAGCATATATGTGATTAGTGATCTAAATCTAAATTTACTATTCTTTACTTTCTTTATCCTTTCCAAGTTCTCTATCAACTAGCTCTCAAGATTTCATACATATTGACCTTATTATTTCTACACACATCTTGTAGGTCGCATGTATAGAACATGTTGCCATGTTATCCTCATTGGAGATAGCACATATCTTAGATTCCATGTTCATGCATATAAATCTTGCATCATATTGCTTTATCTTTCTTATCACAATCATTGTTTCATTGTATTTAGACTTGGTGTTTTCCAACACAAGTTTCTTCACATTCTTTTAATGGACTAGAATTAATCCTTCATTGCACAAGCCTATCACTTCACGAATCAGGTTAGTTGATATATCTATTATATTGTCTCCTAACCACAACTACTCATCATGAATCCTACTTAGTATAAATTTTGCCCAATCCTCACTATCAAAGTCATGTGAAAATAAAAAATTAATTATCTTGATCTATATAAGGTGTTCATAACCAACTTTAAAGCTCATGTCTTGTTTGTACACATGATCAAATTCCTTTGATATACTTCCTTCACCTACTATTCCAAACTTTATTTTCAAATAATTTCCTACAATTTCCAAATACAACACTCCATGTGGAATAATGGAAAATGTTGTTGTATGGTCTTCCTCTAAGGGTTGAATAGGGTTAATCTCGATCTTAAGTTTAGCCTCAACCTTGACATTGTGAATTAAACTCATATCCATGCTTACCATAAATTCTAAATTCAAATTCATAGATGAAGCTTTCAAACTATAACTTTTCTTATAGTAAATACCTAATTTTGGTATGATTAGGGCTTCTTCTTTCTTGCACACAAAAAAATCTTTCAATTTCTCCTTAAATTCACTCCAAATTACTTCTTTGGCTCTTACACACTCAAATGGTGCTCAATTAGTTGATTTTGATCCTTCAGTCACTTCCAATTCATTGCTTAAGTACACAATCTCCAAAAACTTGTGTTTGATTACCAGATGACTTAACTTCTTTCATGCACTCACATACAATCTCCAAATCATTTGTGCTCTTAACCAAAGCTTCACAACATCATGTTGTACCTCGTACTAATTACATAAACCTTAACTCTCTCTTTAACATCATGTTTACCTTTTTGATGCTTGATTTATTATCCAAAGTACTTAATCAAAGTAGGATTAATCAAATACAATTGTTGACTTCAATATTCTTTCAGGTGCATCAATTGACTTTTCTTCTAACACTACATGTGAGATGAATGGATCTTTAGCTTTGACAAATACCGCTTTGAATTCTTCTATATGTTCCTTTAAGTTTTCTTTTAGACTGTCATTGCTAATTTTTGTTCCTTTGTTATCCTTGTTCATATTCCTTGTACCCATTCTATAGAATCTCTCTATATGCCTGAAGTTATTACACAATTGGCATACTAGTGTGTTATTTCCAAATATGGGTCTAGGATGGTTTATAGGTATTGTACAATTTTTGGCTATGTGTCCAAAGTTGTTACATTTGTAATACACAATATTGTTCCTTGCTCCCTTTTTTCCTTCTCCAGATTTGCTTCCTATAGGGTTAGTACTTCTTAACATGCTACTATTTCTATCACAATTATCAAACTTACCGTTTATTACAATTAACTTCTCTATGACCAAAACTGTGGCAATTGTAACAATAAAAATTAGTAACATGTTTAAATGGCTTAACTGTACATTCCCTTTTCATATGACCAATTCCATTGCATGTATATCATCTACCTTTGAATTCACATCTCACTTCTTTAGATGACTCAATTTTCTTAGATTTCTTAGGTTCATTAGTTTGTTTGGGTTGATAAACTTTTTCAATCTCGTTAGGTGCATTATTAGATTGATTTGACTCAACCTTGTTTAGATCTTCTTTCTCTTGCATAGGTTGATGAATTTTAGGACTAGATTCCTTTCCAGCTTTAGATTTCTTGGTTGAATTTCTCCAGTGAAATATCCAAGACCATCTTTATCGTAAGAGGATCTCTAAAAATATATTTTTCCATCAATCTTCTCACTACTGGAATATAACTTCTCTAATTGTTTCTTATTCTGAGTTAGCTCTCCTTTCAAAATAGCATTGTACATATCAAGTTATGCATACTCCAACTTGGTGGATTCAAGTTTAGATGTAACATTTGTAAGATTGGATCTTAGATCTACATTCTCAGATTTTAGATCTAACTCAATTTTTCTACCGTATTTCTTCAAGCTCAACTTCAAATTATTAATCTTTAGTTCATGCTTCACTCTCTCATTTTTTTTCTTCAGTCTTGAAACTTCATCACTATCCTTAATTTTATCATTAGGCTCCTTTTTGGACTTGAGATGATCAATCTTGTATTTCATATTCCCAATGTAGTATTTTTCATCTTCATATATTTCTTTTAAATTATCCCTTTCTCTAGTAAGAATATCAATCTACTCAAGAGATTCTTCTATAACTATTCCATATCCATAGGGATCTTACTCAAGTTGTTAAGCCTCTTCTAAGAATCTATACTCTAATACCAATTTTTAGAAATAGGAAATAATGAGAGGGCTTGAATCACTATTTTACAAATTTTAGGCCAAAATGAGATATTATTAATAACCTTATAACTTGCATAGGAAAGTGAACTTATTGTGCTGAACAATAAATATAATCATGTGACAAGAGAACTCATAACACTAGATTTTGTTAACTCGGGAAACCCTGGCCAAGTGAAAACTTTGGTGGGGATGATACCCACAAAATGATCCACTAATCAAAAGTATCTAGTCAAAGATATTGACCATGTTAGGATTATATTACATTCATATAATGTCTTGGTCCTTACTAGAAGCCTCAACTAGTAGAATATATAGTCCATCAATATAACTAAGAGGCAGGAGGGGGTTAAATTAGTTATCCAACTAATATCACAATTATCAATCTTATTAAACTTTAATCATATGAGAAATATAATAGAAACCACAAAAAGATACTCATACATAGTAACACCAGAGATGTTAAAGGGAAACCCTTGTTCACAGGGAAAACCCATGAGGATGGTACCCACAAGATGATGTACTAATATAAATATTCCTTTTTAGAGAATGGACCTTGTTAGGAGTCTATGAATAAATTTAGTACCTATGAGTCCCACTTTGGAGACTTTGAATCCCTGTTACAGGATTAGGAGTTGTACCAACCCTGTTAGGAGTTGTGGAAGATAGTTGAACCCACTTCCCAATCAAATTCAAGGTTAAGACCAATGAACCCATTGTCCAAATGATCTTTGTATTATTCCATGCAGAATAATATAAATGAAACATTCTTCCTTCCTTTTCCTCTATCCTATCAACCAAACCTTTTCTCCTTCAAATCTTGTGACTAGATCACAAAACTCACATCTAATAATCCCTTGGATCACTTACATGCATTTACCAAACACTCTACTCCTTTTTGTATTTCACACTTTGAATACAATAATAGATTCTTTACAAAAAAGGAAACCATCTTTCCTTTATACCATATCTTCAAAATAATTCCTTTAGTTAGCCTTGAGGATTTCCTAATTAATTATAATAAGATAATTAATTAATTACAATTACAATAGTGTTTTCGGCTCATAGTCTATACAAAACTTCACACGTGTGATACTAGGGCTTGGGCACTTGCTGACATTAAAAATAAACTATCCTCTTTCACTACTTGACTATGCATCTTCTCATTACATCTCAGATGAAAGATATTAAACAACCATTAGGAACTACTTTCCTAATGCCCTGTCTCTATACTACTCTCTATAACTCAGGTACAACTTCCATACATATTCAACTTAGACTCTACACACTGAACCACATCATCAATACACTCTGTTGAACATGTCCATGACTGTACATCACTAGAAAATCAAACCATTATCTATATGACTAAGATCTCTATCCGCTACTCAAATAGTCATTATAGAAACCATACTATGTTGACATCAATGACAAACACAATCATGAATGCAACATGTCAATACTTTCCAATGCTTAGGATACTCCCCCAAAGTAGTATCATCAAATTTCATGCTAACATCAACTCTGTTACAAGTTGTTTCAATCCTATTAAGAGTTGATATATACAAATACAAAATGTATGCAAGATGAGCCCACTACCCAATCATGCAATATACAATGTAGTTCCTTAATACAAAGAGTTAGATTAATACAAAGAGTTAGATACAAAAAACTCTTTCATATTATTTTTTATATTCAATATTTGATATTGACTTTTCTTCTTTGTAAAAAGCTTTATCTTAGTTCACCTTGCTCTAGTCATACATCAAATTTTACATATCACATATCATATCAATAGAACACTTATTCACATTAACTCCTTATTTCCAAACTTTCATTTATACCTTTATAATTACAATATTATTGCCTAATTAGCCTTTATGCTTTTACACACTTTCCAAAATACATTAGGGTTAACTAACTTAGTCTTAACATCTAGGAAGTCATCTCTAATTAGTTAAGTAAATATTTTATTCATAAAATAATTCCTTAACCCAAAATACCCATTTCTCTGTTGTGCTTTTTCTACCTATATATATTGTCATAGAAGTAATGGATTAGAAACTTATAATCTATTATAGACCATCAAGTAACTAAATAACTAGCCACCAATTTAAACATATGTGTCAATTTCAAATCCACTTGATCTTGAATATCTAATTATCATTGTACAGATAATGCCTCACCTCTTTGAGTATATGTGGTGTACTCTAAATCATATTTTAGATATTTAAGGGTCCTCTTGATGACTTTCTTATCTTAAATGTAAAATGAATCAAGACCATAATTACTTGGGAAATGTCTAGTTTAGTGTGGACTATAGAATACTCAAGGCTCTACATTATGTAGCCGAGAATTGATTCCCAGAAACTTTTGAGCATCTATTTTTTTATTGTAATTTTTTTTGTCAAACTATGGTTTATGTTATTTGGGAGAGAAATTTACGTTGGAAATGAAGAGAGTAACTAAGAGGGGGATCTTCAAATTTGTAGAGAAAATACACCATAAAATTTGCATCAAGGACTAGACCAAATAAAACTAGCAAAATTAAAAGTTATACAATAGTTTGAACTCTGTCTCTAGCCTTGGGATCACACTTATATAATGTGAGATGCAACAAGCTTTAGGCTTAGAGAGTAGTGATAGCTGTCCTTAAGAAAAAAAGATATTTGCAAGGTTACCATCATAAAAGACTAAAATTGGTGCAAAAAAATGTTTTTGATCATGAATATTCTATTGTGGGACCACTTCTGATGCACTTTTTGTTGTTGAGGAGTTTCATGATTGCCTTTAATGTTGTTTTTGTTCCTTGGAAGATGTAACCAATGGACTTGCTTATGATGGACTTGGTTTTGATGTTTGTAGACTTACTTTAACTCGAGGCTCTCCATCCATGTCATCATGTACTGACAAAAAAATAGTTACATCTAATTCTCCTACTTCCAAGTCATCAGTTTAGATCTTTGTGCTTGTTATTGTAGTTGATTGTATTCCTTGGACTTCTTTAGATTTTACCTATGTTTTAGTTACTTGAAAATCATTCTGCTCCATTTCATCATCGGTTTCACCCAATTCCAATTGCTTTGCATGTATAAAATTTGTCATCTACTTCTCAAAAAGTGTGTCATCTTGCCAATTAAAATTCAGAATATCATGTTGTTTCTTCATCACATAATCTCCCAATTTGTCTATTTCAATAAAATCTTCTCTTAAAAAATCATAAAAAAATTTCACTTTTACAACTTCTTCAATTGTATTTGTCCACTATGCATTTCCCTTCTAATTTATGACTCTATTCATCCTTAGACATACTAGGTCATCCAATACCTGGGCCCACTCTTAGTTATTTTTTATTTTATTCTTTTTATCCATGGAATGGGGGAAGAGTCTAAAATTTTTACTCTTATATTTTGCAAGATAATCAATGATTCTCCTTTGTAAGGTAGTTCTTTTATCATCAAACTCAAAGAGATCATTAGTCAAGTCATAAGTCTTTTCTATATGCTCACAAGATAGAGTGATAATTGAAAAACATAGAAAAGTGACATCTTTGTCCCTTTTGTTCTATTTATTTACAATTGGCTTCAAAGCCTCCTCATTTTCCTTCAGCTCATTCCATATGTTTATTACTGATAGAGTGATAACTGAAAAACATAGAAGAGTGACATCTTTGTCCCTTTTGTTCCATTTATTTACAATTGGCTTCAAAGCCTCCTCATTTTCCTTCAGCTCATTCCATAATTGTTCATAGAATGTTGACCAACCAATCTTATAAAAAAAATACATAATTTCTTTCCTCAATCTATCCTCATATTAGATGTCTAGTTCTACATGTAATGCCCATAGTTTTCTCTTTTCTTCTTGAAAACCTTCAATAGTATAATGTTGACGCCTCTATGGTGTGTCTAAAATTTCAATAAGAGGAGTGGATTCAAATAGCTTCACTTTTGGATGAGGATAAGTGATTTTGGACCTACTAGACTATCCTTGGTGACCCATCACCTTATTCTCAAGCTCTATTCTTTTTTGCACTTCTTTATTCTAAGAAACCAAAACTTTTTAATATTTTTCTTGTAACTCTAATCTTCCACTTTTCTCTCTCAGGTTTGTGGCTAAGGTGAGGTTGCCTATTCCAACATTTAGCTTTGTAGCCTCTTCACTTGGAGTATCCTCCACCCTTTTTACAATCAATTTTCCTATCAAATTGGTATCATGATGCTGAGAGGAACTACCTCTTGATCCTTTCCTCATTGACCAAATCACTAATTTAGTATGATATTCACTAAACCCCTTTTAGCTCTTTTTTCACCTTGTCATCTGCATTTAATTTCTTGATGACAGAATTAAAAACCATTGCATTAGTAATGCCCCAATTTCATAGAAGAAAGAACCCAGATGATTTTATCATTTTCCTCCCCTCTTCAGGGGTGAAGCTCTTAAATTCTTGCATCATTTCCTCTTTTATTTGGTTCTATAGAGTTGCCTCTTCCATCTCAGTATGCTCTTCTTTCATCTTTATTACACCTTTCTTCAAGAAATTGAATATTTGTCCTCCATGCAAATTAATAGAAATATCTAGATTTAACAAAGCTATCATCAGAAAGAAACTCTTGACTAGCTTGCTCTACCACAGGATCCAATTTCCTTCCTTTGTAATAAAAAATAGTTAATTTTAGGCTAGGCATGGGAGGCTCTTGAGGATTCCCCTCTTCTAACTCTAAAACAGTGATAAACATTATCCCTTGGGATCCCAATTGTTCCATCTACTCCTTAGTGAGTTGTTCATCTCTTACATGCAATAAGGACTGGGTAGGTGAGTACTCTATTGTTTGAAGCACCTATTTTTCTTCTATCTTTTGCCTCTTAAGTATTGGGTCATTAGGCATTTGTTCCAAAATAGTACTAGTTGACCCAATTATTTATTTGCCTTTTTTGATTGCAGAACTTTTATTCTGAATGGCATTGTAACCAGGTTTCCTTTGAATAACTAGCTTCCCTAATCCTACTGTAGGGGTAAAAGATAACCTTTTCATGACCTCTCAGGCCTTATCTAGAAAAGAATTAATAAAGAATAATTTCTTCTCATTCATAGCCTCCATGATCTCTGGAAAAGTGATCATCAACTTATTTATTTTATCTACCTCTATCTTGGTGTCTTTCAAAGGCTTGTAATCTTTATCAAAAAAATTAGTAAATTATAATACCCTTTAGTAAACTCTCCATTTCTCCTTCTTAATCTCTTGTTCTTGGAGAGAAAATTCATTACTAAATATGTCTTCAAGGAAGTAAGGTTGATCTTTCTTGGCACCAATTTTGGCCCTTTGTCTAAAAATATCAAATAACCAACCAACCACCACAATTCTTGGCACAAAATAACCAACCACCCTTGGTGATAATGAACTGATGGTCAACTATGTAGGATTGGAAAATTGAGCCCCTAGACCAACCAGTCATTTTTGCTTCCTCTAATCCACTTTCAGAGGTACTTGGTAAGGAAGTACATGGAGAGTCCCTTGAAATCCATACACTCTAAAAACTATAGATATAGGGTAGGGTATGATGTTTTCCCAATTGTAAGACACCTTCAAACAACTAGGGTTGTCCATAGGCCTGATAAAATCTAGTGGTGCCTTAGGAATTTTGGGATTGTCCCTTAATATGAGGCTTCTTAACCTAGATGTGAAGTATCTGTCAAATCTCACAAAGATAGCCTCCTCTTCATCCCAAGTCATATCTGCACTCCATAACCAGATTGACAGAGCTTCTCCCTCATATTATCTATTTAATTCTATTTCTCTTTCAAAGTAAGTAACCCCTTTAAATAAGAACATATGCATCAACAATGAATAATGGCCAAATGTTTTCTCAACTTTTCTCTTTGCAATTCCAATCAGGTATGTATGAATTTCCTCTACTAAATAGGATGCAAAATCAAAAATTACATCCACACCAAAAGAAAAGATCTATGTCATCATCTATATAAACTTTATTGGCATAAAATCTTTCTTATCCTCACCCAAAATCCTACATAAAGTCATGTAAATATCAATGACCCTAGTATTGAAAAACTGCTTCTTAAAAGGCTCTTTAGTTGTTTTTGTGACAAAGGTCAAATTACCAATTGTAGTTAAATGCCCTCTGAATGCACCTTGTTTGACTTGATCCTTTTGAGACAAGTATTCTTTTTCCAATCCCTAAAAATCAATGATCTCACATAATATGCGATTGGCTCCAACCCAAAAACTTCTTGAATCTCTTCTGGAGTGATTTTTATCAAACACTCCCCATCTACTCTCCTCACCATCTTAGCTATTCAATTGTAATTTAGGGCTATATCACTTTGAGGCAAAGAGCTAGACCAAGTTAGATTCTAGTGGGACTTTTATGATGATGTTACAACTTCATGGGAGGACACAATATAGATGAGATCACAGTACCCTTACCTCTTTGATGAACTCTAGGAGGATGTTCATGCCTAGGGAGGGAAGAATGTGAGGTCTCACCCTAGCCCATCATAGCGTAGCATAGCTATTTATTTGCATTACAAATAATTTATATTTTGAGACCTTGTTATATGTTGGACTACGTTGGACTATTATTCTAACTATTTGATACTATGGGAAACTTTATTTTTATCATGATTATGTATGATGTTAGAACTTATTAGTGATGCTCGATGATTATTTACATTCATATACTTGGTTGGTTATTTTATTGAGGAGTATGAAATTATGTTTTAATTCAAAGGTTAGATGGATCATATATTTGGAAATCATGAAATTTTGCAAATGGTCATATCATTCTTAGTTGATTTTGCTAGTATTATATATGCACAATGGTTTAAAAATGGAAAAATGTTATTTGAAATTCAATTGAGATATATTTTATGTTTTGAATCAATTACGATACAAAATTGATCTAGGATTTATATATGCATATGATTTATATATCTTGGACTACTGATATGCAATTTGAGTGTGCAGAAAATAACCATGGTAAAATGGAGAACCAAGATTATACCTTTGTATCTATTGAGAATGCCAAGGCTACATCTAATGAAGAGATTTTAGCCTCATTATTTAGTATTTTACTTTGTGAACATATTGTGAATGAGTGTGTTAGATTATATTTTCCACTCATTATATTAAGTATATATTTTATAGTGTCACTTGGCACTTGTATTGTTATGTGTATAAGTGGCAAGTTAGTTTTAGATATTGGCAAAAGACATCCAACCTTTTTTTTTCTAATGAATTAGAAATGTTTAGGTTATATCTCCTTACATAAAATTATCATATAAAGACTTTAATTAGATTAAATTTGGATTTTAAGTTTAATGTGACTTTAGAAGGCTTTATTAGAGTCCTAGGATGTTCTTTTGGTAAAATTATGTTATGTACATGTTATTACTAAATGTTAGTGGTTTAATTTTGACTTTAGTTTAAATCACTTTTCTAACCCTTTGAAAAGCCCATTTTTAAAGTATTGTAAAAATGGAATAAATCTTACCCAACTTATCACCTTATCTTCAGTGAGTTGGAGTTCCAATCAAATAGGGAAACTTAGGTGGAGTTAAGGGATTTTTTCTATTTTATAATGGAGAGAAAGGAGTTGAGTTTTTTTCCTAAATTTAATTAATTAATTTATTTATAAAAGGGAATTTCAAAAATAGGAGATTCATTCACCCACTCTCTAGTTTTAGAGATTTCTATTTTTTGGAGAGTTGATTGAGGAAAGATAGAGGACTCTTTTCAAATCAGTTCATTTGTCATAGCTTGGAGCTTTTTCCATGTTTTAGGAATTATGTATTGTATTATTTTCTTGAATAAAATTTATTTAAATTTGGCTATAGATGCATATGTGTATTGTTCATTTTCCATGTTGTATTTTTGGGTGTGAATGAATTTCTATTGTTATTTTCTTTCTCTTGATTTTGAGAGTATGATGTTATGGGTGTGGAAGGACATCAGTTACCCTTGGGAGGGAAGAATTGGCCTTTGGATGAAGGGGTTAGTTGTGCCTTTCCCTTGAGTGCAAAGTCTCTTCCTTGGAAAGAAGAGGGATACACATGTAGTATGGGCTACATGTACTAGTACATTGTTATGCACTTTGGGGGTGATAAGGGGAAATTTTTTGTAAGAGTTGGTATTTATTTTGTATTCTTTGTGAAGGTGTATTTGGTTTTATGTATTTGGATTCTCCTCAGGGTTTTAGGCACACCTTCACCCATTCTATTTGTTGCTATGGTAACCTATTGTGTAAGCTCAAAAGGGTGTTAAATGTTGTATTGTGAAATTAGTATTCTATGTGGTTGTTCTTGATTATTACTTGGTCTTGGTTCTCCTAGCTCAGTGGGTGGTCTCATAGAGACCTAGGTTGGGAGGTGAGCTCTCCATGATTTTTAGAGTCATTTTCTACATGTTTCATAAGGATTTGTGTTGAAGAAAAGCTTGGAAGATTTCATTTTCTATTGGATATTTCAAGATGATTTATTATGAATATTTGTAAAAGTTCTATAATGTAAAAGATCCCATGTAGATCTTCATTTATGTAAATCTTCTTTTGTTTTAAGATCCAGATGTGATTGTAATATTGGAAGAGACATGTCAAAGTTGTGAATGCTTTTCACTTTAAATATTTCCTTGAATATGATTAGATGTATTTAAAAATTGGTAGAAATAATCTATAAATTATTTGATATGGTTTCTTTAAGTGTTTCAAATTTTAATTTTATTATTATTATTGAGTAGTATGTGTGTGTGTCTTGTTCAAAAAAAATTGGGCATGACAGTTTGTTAAATATTAATTCACACCCTATGCCCTTAGTATTTCCCATTTCTAACAATTCTTATCAAATCTTAGGTACTCAATGAAGGCCTAACAACTTGAGTAAGATTACTATGGATGTAGATCAGTTGCATGAGAATATAGAGAAATCTCTTGAGGAACTTGATATGATCACTAAAGAAAGAGACAATTTGAAGAAAAAATATAAAAAGGCAAAGGATTACATTAACAAGTTAAAAAAGGAGATTGAATTTGCTAATTTAAAAAAGAATGAATGAAATGGTCATATTAGAGACAGTAACACAATTTCTAAGATAAAGAAAGAAAATAAGATCCTAAAACATGAACTTTAGATTACCAACTTAATATTGAGCTTGATGGAAGATAAGAAAAAAATTCAATGTTATTTAAGATCTAAAAATGTAGATCTAAAATCAAAACCTACCAATGTGACATCTGAACTTGAGACTACAAAGCTTCAATATATAGATCTTGAGACGTATAAGGCTATTTTGAAAGGAGAGATTACATAAAAAATATAGCATCTTGAGAATTTATATTCAAGCACTCAAAATTTTAATGAGAAGATTATGGCACAATGACCTGTTGGGACTATATATGGAGTAACTAAAGGGGGGGAGGGGTGGGTGGTGAATCAGTTACTACAAAAAAAAATTCACAAATCCCTTAGATGTCTTAAATAACTAGTTACTACTAATACTCGGAAAACATTGTAAAAATGTTGTAACTAGGTAGATTAACTTGTTACTGATCTTCAAGAATTCATGCATGCAAAAGTAAATGAACATGAGAGACACCAAATTTAATGTGGAAATCCAATATGGGAAAAACCACCAAGTAACTAGCTACCAATTTTTACTCTTCTAAAGTGAGCTCTATTAGGAGCCAACCTTGTTAAAGGTTACAATACACACTATTAGGTGTGACCCTATTAGAGGATTTAATCACCCTGTTAGGAGTGGCCTTGCTAGAGGTCTTTAGAAAAATTCAACTGAACTATCACCTTGTTAGAGGATTTTAAAAAAATGGCTGTTAAACCAACTCTGTTAAGAGATTTTGAAATCATTGCTACAATGGTTAAAAAGTAACAATGAATTGATCTGAATAAGATGCAACTAAATTTTCCGATTATAGATCTCTATTCTAAACTATTAGATCCTTTTCGATCAAATATAGCTTTGCTACTCCTCAATGATCTCTGATCATCCTTCAAAATTTGCTTTCACAATAATTAGTCTTCCTTCTCATTCACATTACATCAAATCCATCACTTACACTTAGAATTTTCAACTTGACCTCTTATATATACCATTTAGACTATCAAGTCGACTCATTCATAAGTTACATTTACCAATAAACCATACATTATTTGGCTACGAATATTACTTTAAACAAATAAATTTTATTTCACAAAACAATGAAATCCTTCATTGGCCAACCTTGCTTGGTAAATACTACTTCTAGAAATAATTTCCTAAGTTAACTATCTTAACTTGGTTAACATTGCAAAATTTGCAAAATCCTTTGGCTGCCAAGTTAAATCGGTAAGAACTAAATTTCTTGTACTAACCTTGAAAGCTCGGTAGCGACTGAATACACAGGGTAAAGCCTAAGAATTCTTGGTAGACACTGTAAACCTTCTTTGCTAACCTTCTAAGCTTGGTAGACTCTATCTTTTGCCTTGCTGACCAACTGAGCTCGATAGATTGTGTCTGATGACTAATATGACATTTTTGTAACATCAAAGACAACAAACAATTGAATAATTGTATCCAACAATCTCCCTCTTTGGCATTGATGGCAATACAACATGTCATAGTAGAATGAAATTTGAAAATAGGTCTTTACTGACATAATACTTCACCCTCTTCCTCAAATATAGTAATCTCCCTATTTGATAATAATCTCTCCCTCTTACACAAAATCTCATTTTCTTGCAAATTTCAGAAAGATATGATAGTATACTCTCCCTCTTTGACAAAACATGCCAAAGACAACAAAAATCAAATGAATAGCATTGTACCTAATGTACTTATTCATATGCAATGTCTTCATTACTTTGCTACATCAACTGCTAGATCTTCAATTCTGTTCATGTTGATGCATCACTAAAACTATATTTTAGTGAGCTTCAGATAGGAGAATGACCCCTAACTTACCTCTTAGATACAAGAATGCATCCTTAGGTAAAGGCTTTGTGAATATGTCAACAATTTGTTCCTTTGTATGGACATATTCCAATCTGATTTCCTTTTCTTGTACCAATTCTCTAACAAAGTGATACTTTATAGAAATATGCTTGGTTTTTGAATGCATCACTATATTCTTGGATATGTTAATTGCACTTGTGTTGTCACAAAATATTACAATAGGTTCTTTTATTTCTTTCTTCATACCTTCCAATAATTGTTTGAACCACACAATGTTTGAGTAAATTACTACTGTTGCAACATATTCAGCCTCTGCTGTGGACTAGGATGTATAGTTATGCTTTTTATTTGTCCAAGAAACCAACCTCTTTCCAAGAAAGAAAGCTCCTCCACTTGTACTCTTTCTATCATCAACATTCTCTACTCAATCTGCATTAGTCAACACTTTTAAATCTAGATTTCTTCCAAGTTTATACCATAATCCATAATCTTTAGTTCCTTTTAAATATCTCATGATCCTTTTAATTACCATCATGTGATTTTCTTTTGGTTTTGCTAAGAATCTTGCTACAATTCCTACTGCAAGGGAAATGTTTGGTCTTGTATGCACTACATATTGCAACTTTTCAATCATAGATCTATACAATGTCGAATCCACTTCCTTTGATTCATCATCCTTAGTAAGTTTGAATCTAGTACACATAGGAGTTCCAACTGGTTTGTAGTTTTCCATACCAATTTTTTTTAGTAACTCCTTGATTTATTTAGATTGAGTGATGTAGATACCATTCTTACTTTGATGAATTTGAAGACCAACAAAGAATTTGATTTCTCCAAACATTGACATTTCAAATTCCTTATTCATTTGTTTTGAAAATTATTTGCAAAGATCATTATTTCCTACGAACAAAGTATCATCTACAAATATCTCTTCCAAAAAAATCCTATTATCTAGTCCTTCCTTTATGTACTAGCTACTGTTATCATTAGTTCTTTAAAAACAAATCTGAATAATATAGTTATGCAATCTTTCATACCATGCTCTAGGTGCTTGTTTCAGACCATACAATGCTTTATGCAATTTTTGGACCATGTCCTTCTTATCTGGATCAACAAAACCTTCAGGTTGTTCAATGTAAACCTCTTCATCCAATATGCCATTGAGAAATGCTAACTTGACATCCATCTAATATAATTTGAATCCTTTGTATGCAGCATATGCAAGTAAGGTTCTAACACCTTCCAATCTTGCAACAAGAGCAAAAGTCTCTCCATAGTCTACACCTTCTTCTTGAGAGTATCTTTTGCATACCAGTCTAGCTTTGTTCCTTGACACCTTACCATTTTCATTTAACTTGTTTCTAAATACCCACTTGGTTCCAATCACATTTTTGTCTTTAGTTCTAGGTACAAGAGTCCATGTTTTGTTTTTCTCTATCTGTTCTATCTCTTCATTCATAGCTTCAATCCAACTTTCATTGTCTAATGCATCTTTGACATTTCTAGGTTCAAAATCAGCAAGTAAACAAGTGCCTTTCAACTTACTTCTTGTCATTGTTCCTTCTGATTTATCTCAATGATCTAATCTGGTGCATGATGCTTCCTGACATACTTAGCTAACACGGGCTCCTTGCCTTTTAAATGACTTGCATTGTTATCCTTCTGTGCTTCAAATTATGGTTCTAATTTTGGTTGCTTGGGCTCGGTAGGTGTTGATTCGGTAGCTTCTATTTGCAACTTGGGTTCTTGCAACTCGGTAGGTATTAGCTCGATTTTAACTTCCTATGACTCGATTATTGAAGACTCAAGAGTTGAAGGTTCTTGATTGACAGGTGTATTTGGCATTGTATCAGGTTTAATGTAAAAAAATCTCCTATAGTCTTCAGGTTCCCTTTTACTTTCTTCTTCATTTCTTTCTACAAACTCATCAACTTTCACATGTGCACTTTCTATGACTTTGTGAGTAGACAAATTCAAACATCTATATGCTTTACTTTTGCAAGAATATCTTAAAAATATTCCTTCATCACCCTTTACATCAAATTTACCTTTTCTGGATTCTTTCAAAATGTAACATTTGCTTCCAAATACTTTTAGGTAACTTACATTGGGTTTGTAGCCATACCATAACTCATAAGGGGTTTTGAATAAGTCCTTTTTCAGCTGTACTCAGTTCAAGGTATGAACTATAGTGCTAATAGCTTCCTTCCAATATTTGATAGCAACGCTCTTCTCAATCATTAAGGTTCTCGTGTAGTCCATGATAGATCTATTACTTCTTTCTACTATTCCATTTTGTTCAGGAGTTCTAGGTGCTAAAACCTATCCTTTGATTCCCCTTTCAATGCAAAATTTATTGAACTCATGTGAAATAAATTCACCACCTCTATCAGACCTCAAGCATTTCAGTCTTTTGCCTGTTTCTTTTTCTACTCTAGCCAAATACCATTTGAACTTTTCAAATGCTTCTAATTTCTCTCTTAGGTACATGACAATCATCATTCTTGGATAATCATAAAATAAAAGAATGAATTTTTTTTCACTAGTATAACTTTCAATGCCAATAGGTCCACACAAATTAGTATGCACAATTTCTAGAATTTCTTCAGACTGATAGTTCTTTCTTTTAAAGCTAGTCTTTCCCATTTTGCCAGTTTGACAATTCTTGCATAGACCAACCTTAGGTTTCTTTATGTTAGGAATGCCTCTTAATTTCCTCAATTTACTTATTTTTACCAAGTTGTCCAAGTTTACATGACATAACCTCCTATGCCATAACCAACTTTCTTCAACTTGAGCAATAAAACATGAACATTCACCAAGTTCAAGATAAAACAAGTTACCCTTTGTTTGAGTGCCTAATCCAATCAACTTACCTTTTCCATCCAATAGTCTTACTTTTCCATGCATGAATTCTACTTTAAATATATTATTGAGTAGCTATACCACACTCAACATATTATGCTTTAGTCTTTGTACCCAATATGCATTATAACATACAAGTTCCCTAATTAGTGAGATTCTTCCTTTTCCTTTTATACAACAAGGTTCATTGTTACCAAATCTTACAATGCCACCATCATAGTCTTCAAAATGTTCAAACTTAGTTTTATCACCAGTCATGTGATGATAACAACCACTATCTATAATCCATGTATCATTTTTGCTCATATGAGAAATGAGTGCCATTTCTTCATCATTATTAGACTCATCTTTTACAATAATGTAAACAATTTCATCTTCTTCATCATCATCAGAATCATTAGAATCTTTAGCCATGAAACATGTTTTCTTACCTTTATCCTTGAATGATTTGAAGTCTTTCTTGCCATTGCACTTATGACCTTTCTTCTCATCCTTGTTCTGCTTATTTTGGCACCTAGCAGCAATATGTCCAATTTCTTCACAAGAAAAAATAATTAGAGGAACCTTATCTTTGTATTTCCCTTTTCCTCTTGAATATTTCCTTGCTAGCAGAGCTTTAACCACCTCAAGATCACTATCTGAACTCTATTTTGATTCATCATCACTATCTGACTAAGGATCCTTTATCTTCTTGCCTTTTTCTTTGAGTCAAAGCTTGGCTTCAAATGCTAATTCAATGTTCTTGGCAGCTAGAACATAATTATCACAGTTGTCTAGCTTGAATGTAATCAATCTTCCAACTATGGCCTCTAAATTTATCTTATGATTTTCTTCAAATCTTTTTTCTTGAATTGCAAAGACTCTGATTGCATAAATAGGAAGTAGAGTTCTAAGAACTATACTTATAAACTGTCTCCTCCTTGGTATCTCCTCTAGATGCTTTGATTGCACTAACACATGCTTTAACTCTTTCAACATATTTTGCAATGTTTTCATCCTCTCTCATCCTCATTTGATCAAATTGTCCTCAAAATTTCTGCTTTGGCTCTTCTCACATTATCATCTCCTCCATAGATCTCTTTTAGCTTGTTCCACATTGCAAAGGTAGTTTTGCAATCTTTGATGTCATCAAATCCTTTATAACTCAGAGTAGATGCTATATCTATCATCATGTTGTTGTGAGTCTCCTTTTCAGCAATATCATTGACAAATAATGTACCAACATGATCTACATATTTTTCATCAAGGTACTTCAGTCCTGAATCACCAATAGAAGCCAGATGAAGTCTCATCAATCCCTAACATGCTGAGAAGTTGTCCCTGTTAAGTCTTGGAATTTCCCTCTTGTAAGACATCCTGATCTTTATCTTAGATCCTTGAAAATCTTTTCCTAAAAGCACCAAAAGCTCTGCTACCAATTGTTCAAATTATAGATGGAGTAACTGAGGGGGGGGGGGGGGGGGGGAGGGGGCGAGGGGGGGTGAATCAGTTACTACAAAAACAAATCCAAAGATCCTTTAGATGTCTTAAATAACTGGTTACTACTGATACTCGGTAAACACTATGAAAATGTTGTAACTCGGTAGATTAACTTGTTACTAATCTTCAAGCATTCATGCATGCAAAAATAAATAAAATAAACATGAGAGACACCAGATTTAACATGGAAACCCAATATGGGAAAAACCACCGAGTAACTAGCTGCCAATATTCACTCTTCTAAAGTGAGCCCTATTAGGAGCCAACTTTATTAAAGGTTACAATATACACTATTAGGTTTGACCCTATTAGAGGATTTAATCACCCTATTAGGAGTGGCCTTGCTAGAGGTCTTTAGAACAATTCAACTAAACTATCACCTTATTAGAGAATTTACAAAAAATAGCTATTAAACCAACTCTGTTAAGAGATTTTGAAATCATTGCTACAATGATTAGAAAGTAACAATGAATTGATCTGAATAAGATGCAACTAAATTTTTTGATTACAGATCTCTATTCTACACTATTAGATCCTTTTTGATCAAATATAGCTTTGCTGCTCCTCAATAATTTTTGATCATCCTTCAAAATTTTCTTTCACAATAATCAGTCTTCCTTCTCATTCACATTAAATCAAATCCATCACTTACACTTAGAATTTGCAACTTGGCCTCTTATATATACAATTTAGACTATCAAGTTGGCTCATTCATAAGTTACATTTACCAATAAATGATACATCAGTCTACTACAAATATTAATTTAAACAAATAAACTTTATTTCCAAAAACAATGAAATCCTTCACTGGCTGACCCTACTCGGTAAATACTACTTCTAGAAATGATTTCCTAAATTAACCATCTTAATTCAGTTAACATTACAAAATTTGCAAAATCCTTTGGCTGCTGAGTTAATTCGATAAGAACTAAATTTCCTTTACTAACCTTGAAAGCTTGGTAGCTACTGAATACATAGGGAAAAGGTTGATAACGCTTGGTAGATACTATAAACCTTCTTTACTAACCTTCTGAGCTCGGTAGACTCTGTCTTTTTCCTTGCTAACCAACTGAGCTCAGTAGACTCTGTCTGCTAACTACTATGACATTTGTGTAACATCAAAGACAACATACAATTGAACAATTGTATCCAACATGACCTACTGATGATAAGACTTGTGATAGTTACTATGAAGGTGTTACATCTAAAGTTAGTGAGGGACCATATCATGCAATCAACTAGCTTGAACATCAACAAGAAAATCTAAACAAGAAAGAGCCTAAGTAATCTATAGAAGTACACAAATAATCTAAGCAGTCTAAATATGTAATATGGCAATTTACAAGAACTTTTTTTTACATGAAATGAATTTAGTCAATTGAATAAGGATATAATAGGTAGATATACTAGCCCTATTCATGGATATTGTTATAATTGTTATAAATATGGACATAGAACTAGTGAATGTAGGAGACCTAGATATAATAATAGTATATCAAGGTACTAACATTTCAACTAGTAGACCTATTTGTGCAACTAATATCATAATTAATGAAGTTGCATGTTATACATAAAATAATTTTGAACATACTGCTAGAAATTGTAGATTAAAAACTAGTCAGTTAGGACCTAGATATGGAAGCAATGTGATAACATGTTAGATTTGTAGTAACATGGGACATACAAAAAGATTTTTTATGATAAAAAATATGAGAATGCAAAAAAGATGATGAGACCAAAAAATCCAAGGATGCCTAACTTTAGAAGGAATGTAAAAAATAATGTCAAAAGGAATGAGAATTGCAATGATAGACAAAAGGAAAATGTGAAAGAACATGTTGATAACTTTAATAATTTTTATTTTAAAGATAACACACTAGAAGGAAAACAAATTTTCATAGAGACTAAGATAAGTGACACACCTAAAAACAAGTTGAAGTTGACAACACTTGCAGGAAAACCCTTGTCAATCTAAGCAATTCAGTCATTGATTATTAAAAGGGGGAAAGCATCAAAAAATCATTTATCCCCTCAAAAGTGTTGGCATTATGTTGTATTTATCAATAGTGGCAACACTTATTTGATTATGAATGCTTACCAAGATCATCACTCAGTCTATAGTGTCTACCGAGCAATAAGTTTGTATCATGGAGATTCAGTGTAAACCGAGCATTGGAAGAAGTAATGTTTACCGAGTAAAGCAAGGTAAACTTAGTGTGTAGTATCTATCGAGTGAACCTACATCTACTAAGTCACCAGTGGTTATCGAGTTTAGAACTACATCGAGTGATTAGTATGGACCGAGCCTTCACTTCTATTGAGTGCATGACGATGCCAAGTAATGCAGTGGACACCGTGTATCAGAAGGTCACCGAGTTAGTTTAGTAAACCTAAGTTATTTACTGTTGGGCCAAATTTGTAATGTATTTGTTCTCTTGTATTTTAGCCGACCTTGCAATTTTGTATATTTGAAACATATATATGTAAGGTGTATTGTAAGATATTGCATGTAGCAAGTAATAGCGAAGTAATGTGAAGTAATTTTGAAAAGTGCCTATGAAGGATTTTTAGCAGCAGTTCAAGGAATACAACAAGGTCAATACAAAGCCAGAAAAGTTATATCCATCACATGAGGTGATCTGTGCATAAAGGATCTTATCAGCAATCAGTTGTAAGTAGATCTACTGCTTCATCTTAATAGGTGAATCAGCTTCCAAATTCTTTAATAGGGTAGACTTAACAGTCTTTGTATAAATTTCTTAATTGAGTGCATATTTCATTGTATGTTTGTAAATCCTTTAACAAGGTGGACCTAGAAATCCTTTTTTCTCCTAATAGGGTAGATCACTAGAAGTGGTCAATGTAAGCCTTAATAGGCCAACTTTATGCTGTAGTATTGAAGTTTTGTGGGTATCATACCCACCCTAGTTTTACTTTCTATTTGGAAGGTTTTTGGGTCACCAAAATATTGTGTTCTTTTGTGTGAAAAATGTTTTATCTTTCAGCACTAATGTATGCAGTAGTATAGATGGATGTGTGGTAAATTTAAAGAAAAGTTTTAAAGTTACTGATTCACCCCTCGCCTCTCAGTAACTTGTCATATCTTGAATATTTCCAACAATTAAAATCAGAGCTTTGTGGTTCTTAGGATAAAAGTTTGGCAGCTTGAGCAAAGATCTAAAGACAAATGGAGATATTCAAACTTGACAAGGCAATTGAAAATGAAAACCTAGATCTAGAGATGGCCATAGGTCAACTCAAAGAAGCAAAGGAGCATCTTTCCCAATCCCTAAAAAGAAGAAAGGAACTTGCAAGACAAATGGATGACCATTAGTATGTTGAAGAAAAGATTGAATACTTTTTTCCATCAAGTAGCTTAGATGAAGCTAATGAGGCAATCAAAGAACTCCTAGCAAAGAATGGCTCTTTGCAAGAAGAAGTAAGGAAACTTAAAAGAGAACAAGAAATCCAATCAATCAGGCTATGTGAAATTTTGGAACAAAGGAATAAGGAAAATGAAGACTTGGAGGCAAGAAACAATGAAGAATAGAATCAATCCAATCAGCATGAAGACCTCATTGATCAAATCACTGGAACAAATGAAGAAATCAGAATTCTCAAAGCACAAAATGAAAGAATAAAAAGTGATCTAAATTATGAAAGGGAAATCAATGAAAGAATAATGAGAGAACTGAGATGTGAAAAGAAAATCGTTGAAAAATTGAAGAATGACTTAAATGCTTAAAAAAATCAATGAAAGAATGTTGAAATCACAAGAAGACATGAATCAATTGAATCAACAAAATGAGCAGAATCTTCATAGGCAAAAAGGTAAAGTAGGACTTGGATATAATGAAGAACAAGGTGAATCATCCAAGCAAGGTGCAAAAAGGAATAAAAAACCCTCATGCAATCATTATGGAAAAATTGGTCATACATCAAACAAATGCTGGAGCAATGGAAAAGAAAAATTCAATGAAAAGTGTTACAACTACAATTAGCATGGTCACAAAGCCAATGAATGTAAGGAGAAACCAAAATTTGAAGGTAAATGTCACAAATGCAAAAAGCATGGTTACAAGGCATTTCAATGCAGATCCAAATCATTCAATCCAGTTGAACAATTTGTAAAGGAAATATTTGGATGGGAATACAATACCTAGTGTAGATGTCATTATTGTGGAGAATATGGACACACTGGTATAAATTATGCAAGACATCACCTAAGGAAGAAGGATACTACTATAAGGTGTTACACATGCACTGAACTTGGTTATATAGCTAAAACTTGCATGAATATAGGAAAAGTTGAAGATAAAAAGAAAGCAAGGGCTGACAACATAAGGAAACAAATGAAGCAACAATGGATTCCTAAATCTATTGAATATACAAGCTCAAATCATGGAATTGAAGTCACTCAAGAAGTGGGTGACTTCATCCCCTCAAACTAGATTCCTAAGAATGTGTTGAAGTTGTACTTAGCAAGAAAATCATAAGCAGTTCCAAGAAATATGAGGAATGCAAATGATCCAATCAATATTCCAAATAAACTAGGATCATAGAAGGGTTATATTTCACTGAGTTACATCAAACTCCACCAAGGAAAGTTGGTTAAGGACCTTACCAAGTGAGGTTGGGAGTAAAAGGAATTTGGTTCGTTTGTCAAGTTGATACTCTTATCGAGTTAGGTCAGTGGATGACAATCTGTCACACACTACATCAGTATGGTACCTAGCATTAATGGCAATTTTTCATCAAAAAGGGCAAAATTCAACTCCATTTTTCACCATCTCTTCAAAGGAAAGAGATTTCCAAGTGCATTCAAGCGATTCCAAGTGATTTTGAGAGAATTTGTAGTTAGGGAATTTGTTTCAAGATTTCCATCACTTACTGAGCAGCAATGGCATCTGAAAGCACCAACAACACCAAGGCAAAAAGAGGATCAGAGAGGGTGTAGAGTGGAAAACACCAAATTTTAAGTTAGTTCTAGCAGTGGTAGAGGCACTCAACCCTAATGGCATGCAATCAAAAATTCCACCAAAAGGTACTTCTAATTAACAATATCCACACTCATTTTAAGTGTTCAATTCAAGAGATAGGAACCCTAGAAATGGATAGTTCTTTAGAAGAAATGTGTGTTGATGGGTCATTGAAACCAGAGCACAAGCATTTGGAAACAAAAGGGTTGACACACATACCACACCTACCAAGAATCTTTTAGATAAAATATATTAGGTATATTCTTAGTCATGTACACAATGGTCAGTTATGGTTGGAGCAGCTCGTATTGATCACCAAAAAGATGATTCACAAGATTACTAGCCTTCCCATTTTGAGCAAAGCTAAATCCACCAAAACCCTAGGTCAGGATGAACTCTAGAAGAAAACCCTAGCCAAGTGAGATGATAGAGGTTTGAAAATTAGCACTATTACTGATGTGGAGCTAAGGTTTGGAATTCATGTAATTGCCCCGAAGATTTATAGTTCTAGTAGTTTAAATAGTGTGCCATGTGAGGCAGTAGACTTAGCATTCAAAGTTGTGAAGAAAAAATTGAAATTTGACCTGTCAAAGCTACTAATAAAGCAACTAAACAAGAATATGGATAGCATCAAGTCATCAAAGAAAAATCCCTACAAATTTGGTTCTTTATTAACATGTCTCTTCTTTTATGTGCAAAAATGCTTTCCATCCAAAGGTTCTATTGTATGGAGAAAGGATGTTCCCATTTTGTATCAGATAAATGAGTTTACAGTAGAAATGGGTGTACACTTCAATAGTATAATGGATAATTATTTTGAAGACTTCAAAGAAAGAATGAACAATAGGTACAAGATTCCTCCTAAACTTGTTGAGGACTATAAAGATGATGTATGCTTCATGGTAGACTGTGATAGAGTATACATTCAGGAAATAAGGCCTCGAGTTGCATGGGTGAAACCTCTCCCTTATGAGGTCACTATTGATGAAACCAAGGACATAATTGAAGCATTGGTAAATGATCTTGTAGATCCAAAGCAACCAGTCTTTGGCACTTATGATGAGGAAAAAGCCAGAATTAAATTGGAAATTAAGGTACCTCAAGCAATTAGCAAAAGTAAGAGGAATATTGCTAAGATGAAAACTACCACTGGTCCCTTAATGCTTACTGAGGGAAAAGGAGAAGAGGATCAAGAACAAGAAGATGAAGAGCAAGAATAAAAAAAGGAGGTAGAGCTAAGAAAGAAGAAAGGGAGGGTTATCATTACTAAACCTCCAAAGGCCTCCACAACTATTTTCACTAGGAGAGGCAAAGGAAAAGATAAAGGTGAAGTAGTATTCAACAAGCCCTAACTTACCTTCCAAGAAAAGCTAAAACAAATGGAAGAAGGATATGGCATCACAAACTTCAAGGATTTAAAGTTTGAAACTAGAACTAATGTGGAGAAGATGTAGATTGACAAGTAGGTACTCACCAAAATAGGAAAGTGGAAGTATTCCCTAGACCAAATTGCTCCTCAGATCTCAAAAGAATTATTAGTAAGACTACAACCAAGGTGGGAGTCAGCCACATAGACAACCAAGGACATCTATGAACAATCCTTGAAGAAACTATTGCCAAATCTCACTGAGGCAAAAATAAAGGCAGTCATGAAGAATAATGAAGGTAAAATGATGATCAAATTTCACACATGTTTGATTCTAATTAAGGACATTGAGCATGTTGTAAGAGATTCAACAAACATGTGGAAGAATATCTATCATCTGCATAAGCCTAGTGATGATCCAGTTGTGATCAAGGATGATGATGGTGATAGTGATGATGAAGAAGATGACAACACTCCATGTACTACTTTTGATGTTGAAGATTATTAGGCAGTAAGGGCTGATGATGAAAAGAAAGGGGAAGAAGCTAAAGAGGAAGACAAGGTGGAAGTGGATGAAGAAGATGATCCAATGAAGATTGCAGCAAAAGTCATTGCTTCCCTTCCTCACTCTCTACCTAAGTCGACAACATCATCAGGTTTGGAGTTAGCTTCAGTAGGATTGATTACATCTACATTAGAAATATCATCTGGTCCTACCACCTCATATCTCCAGGTATCTTCTATGGAAGTATTAGTTACTTCATCTACTAAGTTGCAGTCCTCTTCATCAACATCCAAGCAATCCATCGCAACAATGTGCATAGCTATTAGTTCCACAACTGTGTCAACATCTTCTACTTCATGTATAGTAAGTTTGCTAGCCCATTCTACAATTTTTTCTACCACAGCTCTAACTATACCAATTTCTATTAGTTCTTCAATTGTAAATATTCCAGCTTCTACATTACCTATTGGTACATCATTTTTGGGTAGCACATCAATTTTAGATATAACTGGTACTTCTCTCAGTTTTTCTCTAGTTGGATCAATTCAAGTTTTTTTTTCTAGTCCATCTATATCAACTATTGTGTCTGTTTCTAAATCCAAGGAAGTAAGCATTGAAGTAAAACCAAAGACTCCTTTAAAACTTTTGCTTACTAGTAAGGAAATTGATGAAGATATAGGCTTGGATAAAGAAATTATGATCCCCAAGATAGATTTGGATACTATCTCAGCCAACGAAATGAGATTGGTCAATCAGCTTTTAGAGCAAAAGGCAAGGTAGAAGTAGCTAAGAGAAGAGAGGGACAAAGAATTCACAATAATCGAGAATGCCAAAAACATAATTACTAAGGCTATAGGTGTTGATGTTGATCCATATCAACACATTTTGTTACAATTAGAAGAGGCTGTAAATAATTTCAATGAGGACACTTCTAGCCAAGAGAATCTCATTGAAAAGGTAGAGAAGAAATTTGACAATAAGGTGCTTGAGCACATTGCAATAAAGCAGGTAGAATTATCCACAATTTTGAGCAACCTTGAGCAATCTTTTACAAATGTAACATTACTTTTTGGCAAGCTTTGTGATGTTACCGAGTACACCAAGGATGTTAAAGAAAAATTAAATAAGATTGATGTGGACATGAAGGCTAGTGCTCAAAAGTTACAGTTCAATCTCATCACATCACATGAAGGTGAATTTTTTTTCAGAAATGCAGGAAGAGTTACTTAGAGAAGAAGCCAGGATCAGGTCTACACTAATTGACACCAAGAATGCGATCCTTCTAATCATGGACCAAATGTAGAAACATATTGCTTATTCAAAAACATTGATCCAAGATAATAATTTTTCTATAACAAATCATATGATTGAATTTTTTGCAGAAGTTCAAGTGGCACTCTCCACTTGTAAAATTTTGCAAGATAATTGGGATAAGACATTGTCTCTTATTCTCAAGGTACACTCCAAATTTCTCTCACATTTTAGTGTCTCTATTTGAATTTATTGTATATGCTCTTTAGCATTATTGTCAAAAAGGGGGAGTATGAGATGAATAAGAGAAGATAACATGAGAGTAAAAGAGACTTGTGGAGAAATAAGAAAGAAAATAAATTAATATATGTATAGATGAAAGCTATGTATATATTATGCCATATGTATGGAGGAGATATGTAAGATATGTATATATAGCAGCTTTACAAAGATCAATTTTTGAAAAATCAAAATCAGAATGTCAGTGGACATAAGTTTTGGTTCATAAGTATTTTTGTCACTAATGCCAAAGGGGGAGATTGTTGGCATTATGTTGTATTTTTCATTAGTGACAACACTTATTCAATTTTGAGTGCTTACCGAGCTCATCACTCAGTCTACAGTATCTAGCAAGGAGTAAGTTTGTATCATGATGATTCAATGTAAACCAAGCATTGGAAGAAGCAATGTTTACTGAGTAAAGCAAGGTAAACTCTATGTGTAGTATCTACCGAGTGACACTACATCTACTGAGACACCAGTGGTTATTGAGTTCAGAACTACATCAAGTGATTAGTATGGACCGAGCCTTCACTTCTACCAAGTGCATGATGATTCCAAGTAATGCAGTGGACACCGTGTATCAGAAGGTCACCAAGTTAGTTCAGTGAACCTGAGTTATTTACTGTTGGGTCGAATTTGTAATGTATTTGTTCACTTGTATTTTAAGATATCGCATGCAATTTTGTAAATTTGTAAAGGTATATATGTAAGTTGTATTGTAAGATATCACATGTAGCAAGTAATAGTGAAGTAATGTGAGGTAATTTTGAAAAGCGCCTACGAAGGATTTTCAATAGTAGTTCAAGGAATATAGCAAGGTCAATATAGAGGCAAAAATGTTATATCCATCACATGAGGTGATTAGTGCATAAAGGATCTTATTAGCAATCAGTTGCATGTAGATCCACTACTTCATCTTAACAAGTGAATTAGCTTCCAAATCCTTTAACAGGGTAAACTTAACAGTATTTATATAAATCTCTTAATCTAGTGCATACTTCATTGTATGTTTGTAAATCCTTTAACAAGGTGGACCTAGCACTCCTTTGTGCTCCTAAAAGGGAAAATCCCTAGAAGTGGTCAATGTAAGCCTTAACAGGCCAACTTTATGCTATAGTATTGAAGTTTTGTGGGTATCATCCCCACCCCAGTTTTACTTTCTATTTGGAAGGTTTTTGGGTCACCAAAATATTGTGTTCTTTTGTGTGAAGAATATTTTATCTTTTAGTACTAATGTATGTAGTAATATAGATGGATGTGTGGTAAATTTAAAGGAAAGTTTTAAATTTACTGATTCACCCCTCCCCTCTCAGTAATTTGTCATATCTTGAATATTTCCAACCAAAAATTGATTAAAAAATTTCAAAGTTAAGAAAAGGTTTATATGGATATGAGGAAGCTATAGTTAAGTGTGCACATTATTTTGAGTTCATATATGACTACATGAACAAGAAATAGTTCTCTAATTAAAGAAATCATCTTTTTGATCTCTCCATTCTTGTGCAATTAATAAAGAATTGAATTGAACCAGATATAATTGTTAAAATGATAGAAAGGATATGATTTAATCATGTAACAATTTAAGGATAAAAAAGAAGTTAATTGATCATGAATTACTTGAAATTTGGAGGATTTGTCAAAGCAGTTAGTCATTTTCACATAGAAATCCCTAATTCATGATTGAAAGGTATTTATATCATTACAAAAGCTAAAAATGAGAGAGTTTGAGTTGTAGAAATGGAAGATTCTATTGGAAATGTAATGACAAGTAGGTGAATAAGAGGGGGGTGAATTAGGAACCAGTTAAATTTTTCTCACTAGGAATACTTTAGATTTGATTTCTTTTGATTTTATTATCTACTTTCATGTATGAACATAAAGTAACAAACAAATCAACACCACTAAACTTTTACACAAGATTGGTAACCCATAAATTGTCCAAATAGAAGGTAAAACTAGGGTGGGGATGACACCCACAATGCTTCACTACTAAATAATAAAGTTGGCCTATTAGGACTTACAATTGATTAATTCTTGTGATATACTCTATTAGGAGTATGAAGAACTATTAAGTCCACCTTGCAAAAGAATTTTACAATAGAATGAAGTATGTACTCTATTAAGGGATTTAAAAAAGGATGGTTAGGTCCACTTGGTTAGAGGATTTGACTGATGCATAGGTGTTAGGATGAATCAACAAGATGATCTCTACTTTGCAACTTTATTTTCTGAAATAGATCCATTGAATAATATGATCACCTAACTGTGATGGATGAGTCTCTTCTCTATCCTTTATACTACTTTGTAGCCTACTTACTTAATATACTCCATATTCACTCATCTTCATATATATCTTATATTTCACAAATTACTTATTAAACAAACTAATTTGTCTTCCTTATATACTCATCAATCAATAACTTAATATCAAGTCAACTCACACAATAGATATCTCCATAATAACCAAGTTATACCTTTAAGTTAGCCCAAATGTTCATACTCAAAGAAATACTATTCATTTGATGTTCTACTAATGCTTGAGAAATGCAGTGAGCTTGGGTGGTACACTATTACTTGGTTAGTGTTGGATGCTAAGATAATTCTAGGGCACTTTGGTGATAGTAGAGCATACTGACTTTATCTAGATAGCTCGGTTCAAACTAATAATTTGATGAGAACCATGAACTTGATTCACACTAGGAACCTTGTTTCCACTAACAACTTAGATAACATAGTTTATAGTGTGATCTTGGTTAACATAGTATAACCTTCATCTACTACACTAATATCTAGTTACTGATGCAAATCTTAGGTGCAATATCAATCAACCTTCCTAGATAGCTTAAGTGGTTTTGTGGCTAATTGACAATATGTCTTGCCATCAGTTCAACAATCTCCCTTTGGCATTAGTGACAAAAACACTTATCTTGATTAGTTCTATTAGCAATCAAAGATTTCTTGATTAAGAAGTTTCTATCAAACTCCCCATTTCCTTGTGCTTGGTGTTGTAATTCGGTTTGAATTGAAAACTTTGTGGCTCAGTTACAGCTGAATGGATTTTGATTATCAAAATAATTTTTGTTTATCTATACATATGATCATTTTCTGTGTGTGTGTGTGTGTGTGTGTGTGTGTGTGTGTGTGTGTGTGTGTATTTTCCTCTAGACATTTCCTCCTTTTTGACATGTTATACATCCCCCCTTGTATATTTTCTACCCCATTCTCCCCCTTGTTTTTGTTACAAATGCCAAAAACATATCCTTACAAGGTAATGCCAAAATGTGTGACGAAAATATTATGTACTTTCAAAATTAAAGGCATTATTTTATCCCCCTTTTTTTTAGCACATTAAAGATGTGCAATTCAATCTGGATTTCAGCTGATAACTCCATCATGAGATCTAAAACTGAGAAGTTTGTGTCATGTATGAATGTCTTTTCTTGTGCAAGATGTGTTTTCATCACATCCATGTGAAGAATTATCATACTATGTATATTTAATATGGTTTCCCTTATTCTTACTTTCTCCCTCAATAATTATTCCTGCAAATCTATACAAAATCTGACATTTACAAAATGATTTGAGTTGGAACTTGGGTCAAGTGCTAACTGACTAGCACTGATCTTTAACTCTTCATCAATCTTGATCAATTTCTCTTTTATTTCCTTGGTGAAAATTGTAGTATCACACAATTTTCTAAATAATGAGAAAACATTATTTACAACTCCTTCTAGAGTACTAATAAGAGTTGAAAATTCCACTTGATCAATAGCAACATTCATTGCTACAATCTCCAAAACTTTATTTTCAATTTTTTTTTCTACTCTTGGCAGAAGCTTTTCCTAGCCATCTATGTCCTTATTTAATTTATGTACAATATCAACTAATTTTTTAATTATAGGGGCCTCATTATTTATCTCAATTTTCATTACATCCAAAAATATATCCTTAATGTCTTCAAGAACTTTTCCCATGTCTCTTCATGCATTCAATTTTCATTGTTGTGCTCTTTTTCTCCATAAGTCAATCATAATTACCATTTTATTAGTAGTGAGATTGGATTTATCCCAATTTGGAATCACAATGTCAAAATCAAAGTCAATCTCCTCAAATATCTTTTACTTTTTCTTTCCTTTGCCACTTGAGAAACTATGATTGTTTTCCCTTTATCTTCTTTCTTTTGTTCTTCTCCACTCAATTGACTCTAGCATTTGAATTCTTTGTCAACCTTGTCCTTATCCTTTTCTATTGTGCTCTTGGTTAAACCTATCCTAAAGATAGATTGATTCTTTTTCTTAGTTACTACTTGGGTGGATGGAGGACTTTGTTCCTTCTTTTCTAATTTTTGTATACTTGATGTAGCAAAGGCTTGGCTCAGAGTGGAGGGTGGAGAGAAAATCATAGTAACTATCATTGTTTCTATATCGAACTATTCTATAGTTTATACCTCTTTCTCTTCATCTTTCTTTATTTTACTTTCTTCCTTAACATTAGTTTTCCACAAATTTTTTTGTGGACTGTACAACATCTTCAATATTATTAGTCAAAATTTGAAATGCCTTGAACCTAGGAGTCTACATGTTCTCATGTTTTTCCTTTTAATATTAGATTGGTCTTGAAAAATGAGTTTAAAAACACTTAGTCATATTTATAGTGTATGTCAAGTGGTCAGAGCAAGACAAGTAAGCAGTGAAAGCTGAGGGATCAAAGCATGTAATTCATTAGTTGCCATAAAATACATGCTGAGTAATATACGTAGTCAATGTCGAGCACCAGTATGTGCAGAGTAGATAGCGAGTGTTGAGTCACTCATGAGCCATGCAAAAAGTGGATGATGAGTCATTCATGAGATATGTTACACCATTGAAGATGTAATGGATGTCGATCATTTAAGCTTTCAAGTGTCAAGTAAACAGTTTCAGACATAGTTGTTTTTGAATAACACGAACTCCTATGTAAACTATTTTTAGGCCAACCTAAGGATATTTTTATGATTCTAGAAGATATATATGTAGGTATATTGAGAATCTTATGTAGTACATGCAACCAATCAGGTTGAGGGATGTTTTAAGTGTCAAAATGGATGAATCCCAATCATTGATTCCTACCTAACCCTAGGTCACCTAAGTATTCTTAAGGAGGAAAAACCCTAAATAGTTTAGAGTATTGTTAATGTGTGGATGAGAAGAGAAGGGTGAATGCTAAGTACAAAGAGAGAATTCATGATGACTAATAAGGTTATGAGAGAGATATGAATTGTAGAATCAGTAAGAGAGAATAGAAAAAATAAGAGAGAGAATAGAAGAGATACATTTGATTAGGAGGATCAAGTATACATCAAGAAAGAGGAGATCTAATATCTAGCAGAGAGGTTCTAACCAAAGGATAAAGGGTGAAACATTCTAATAGGTGAACCAATGAAAATATCTTAATTGCATAGTCCTAGTAGAATTTTCTAAATCCTTTAATACAATGCTTACTTTATTGTAAGTTGAAGTCCTGCACACTTCTAATAGGGTGTTGAAATCCTTTAATAGGGTAAGATTTAATAGCCTTTGTAAGCCTTTAATAGGGAAAACCTTTCAAAGGGTAGATCATAGTTTATGATCAAACAATTGTAATCTTCATTGGATACACTTTACAACTATAGTAGTGAAGATTTGTGGGTGTCATCACACTCCAATTTTATGTTTTCATTGGAGGGTTTTTGGGTAACAAATTTATTGTGTCATGTGTTATTTGTTGCATGCTATGGATGAACATGCTTAGCTTGCTATTTCAATTTACATGGAAATTATAAGGTTAAAGTTTTGAAGTGTTGATTCAACACCCCCCCCCCCCCCCCCCTCCCCTCTCAGAGTTTACTTTCCCTTTTTTAATTCCAACAATTGATTTTAGAGCCTTTTTCTCTAAAAAGGAAAGTTTTTCATCTTTGAGGAAAGATCTTAAAGATGGAAGTCTACAAGCTAGGAAAAGCTATTGAGTACCAGAAGATTGAAATTCAGCTTGCACTATACCAACTCAATGAAGAAAGAGATGAGTTGAAGTGCTCATTAAATAGAAGGAAAGAGATAGCTATTGAAGATAATGACACACATTACCAAGTGAGTTTGATATAGTAGTTGTAGATCTAATAAAAAAGAATGGTGCCCTAACTAAAGAGGTTAGAAATCTTAAGATAGAACATGAAGTCCAATCAATATTGCTATGTGAGGTGACCAAGTAGAAAATGAAAGTTGAGGAAGATAAAGTCATGTTTGATGATGACAAAAGGACACTGACCAATATATTGGAAGAGAAGAAATTATAGGTACAAAGGATTTCTAACATACAATTGGAAATAATGAATCAAGTGATGATTTCCAATCATGAGTTGAATGGAAAAGATATTGATATCACAACTTTGAAGTTACAGAATGAAAAATTGAAGAATTAACTATGAAGAGAAAAGGAATTTGTTGAAAGTTTCAACAAACCCAGTGAAACCATCAAATACTTTGAGAAACTAATGAGATCTTCGAGATCTAACAATGATACTAATTGATTGGGATATTCTAGCAATAAGGAAGGATAATCATCTAAAAGTGGTGAACAAAGAAATAAGAAAGATAAGAACTACAAACCTACTTATCATAATTGTGCAAAGTTAAGTCATACAACCAATGTTTGTAGGAGCAAAAATACAAATCAAAACCCTAAGAAGAAATTTAAGGGTTGCTGTCATAAGTGAAATAAGCAAGGACATCAGGCACATGAATGTAGAACCAATACCTTAAGCACACATAGATTTGAATGATATTGCCACAATTATCAAAAGTATGGACATAAAGCATATGAATGTAGATCTAATGCCAAATGGATATCAAAAAAGTAGGCAAAGGTATAATACAAAGGGAAATCCTACAATTGGGATTACAACACAAAGTACAATTGTCACTATTGTCAAGAATATGGACATCTTGCATAGAATTTCATTAGAACACATTTCAGAAGTGATTACAGTAGACAGTTGAGTCAAATACATGCTTTAGTTGTTTGAAGACTGGTCATATCAGCATAAACTATCCAACAAGGTCAAAAGCATCTAGTAGTGAATTTAATAAAGGAAAAGATAAGGTTTATCTTGAGAAAGTCAAAGTGGAGATGAAAAAAACATGGAAGAAAAAGGAAGATTGCAACACATCAAGCGAGGTCACTTCATCCAATGGATTAAGTTATCATTGTTGCTTATTTTTTCCTTCCCACAAATATTTCCATATTTGAATTCAAACATAGTAGCATTCACATATTTGGAAATTCAAATAATAGGGCACAAAAATACTTTGTATTAGAACCTTATGTTATATTGTTTGGCTATGCGATTTAATATCTTGTGGGCTCATATTTTTCCTACCATCAAAATGGGAATTTTTTTACTTACTGATATATTTGGTTTGGTGAGTGTTGAGAACAACAAATATTATTCTTAATGATCAGATCAATTTTTCAGTCATGTGCAACTACTATTTTGTGTCCCCCATGCCTAGTGAATAAATCTTCTATCTTCTTGCCACTTTGGGTTATCCATCTACCCAATCTTCAGTTATGGCTATTGTTTCTATCCCTTCTAGAGTTGAATGCATGTATAGGAATCCAATTTTATGCATATGGATGTGTAGCTGAGAAAATCCTTCTATATTAGCATTGATGTCTCTCTGTAACTAGATGATAGTAGTTGATTTCCTAGCTTCTAGTAGAAGTTTCTTAGTTATATTTGAACTATAAAAGAAAGTTTTGTACCCTTTCAAAGGGTTGATTTTTCTCTGGTTCTCTAGTATTGCTTCCCATGCATACTACTATAATTTATTGTGCCTCTAAGCCATTATAATTCTTTGTTATATCTCTTTCAGCCATTAACACACATTGAAAGACATCTTTACCTGTAGTTAATGTTTTTGTCAATATTCTACAATTTGCATGATTATATCTATTTTTGGCATTTGAATGATATTGAGCGAATTTTCTTCCTATAGAATTATTAGGTTGTCTAATATACATGTGGTTGTTAGATTAAGCAAGGTCTAAAGCTATATTCTTTGAGGTTATAACTGGTTAACTATGTATTTATGGGCAAATATAAAGTCAAACACTCTATTTTGGTGCATCACCTCCTTAGAATAGATTAGGTAGTTTGCTTCTATGGATTCCTTCTCCCTTTTCCTCTCCAAGAGTAGTTAGGTCCATCCAAATAGTAAAGGAATCTGACCTTCTCTGGATACTCAACCTCATAGTTTAAGTCCCATTGCTTGGAGGTTGTTTCCATGTTTCACAAGGTTGTCCTTAGGTAAAAACATTAGATAAGGGTGCAAACTTTTGTGGCAACAATCACATCACCTCCAACTAGGAAATCAAAATGTGGGAATGATATCTCAATGATATATTTTACATCAATTCCAAGAATATAAGTTCTACAAATATTATATATGCATGAATTAAGATGCAATGGAATAGTTAGAACCAAGAAGAAATATTTAGTTTTTTTAGTTTTCATGTTGTTGCCAAGCATGAAAGATTTCATAGTTAATACTGAGCATGAATAGAATTTTAGTTGATGTCAAGTTGTGAAGGTATGGTAGTATAGAGTAATCATGCTATGTGAACCCAGTGAAGTGGAAGTCATGAGTAAGCCAAGTGAGTTGGAAACCTTATATTGACCAAGCTTATAGCTATGTAAGCATTAAGTATTTATTACAAAAAATTAAGGGATATATAGTTGTTTCTTGACTCATTTGCATTCATTCATGATCAAAGAGAGCATGAAGAGCATGAAGGAAAATTGAAATAGGAGATATTTGCATTTGCAAACTGAATTCAACTACAACTGGACATATTCATTAGATTATGGAGGTATTTTATTGGTGTCGAGTTTTGCTATTTGAGTTTTTGTAAACCCTAGGTATCAAATATGGTAGAAATATCTTCTATAACTGTTAGGAAAGAGGGAAAGGAAGTGTTGAATGTGAAATTAATTAGTAATGAGATTAGGCAACCACCTTTCCATGTAATACCTAAAATTGCATAGAAAGGGGACCCATCTAGTGTGTTATTGATGATACCACTGAAAGTCTTAATGATTTAGGATGTCAAGTTTTGTTACACATGCAAAGGTTGAAGTATAGGTGACATGGAGTTAAGGGAAGTGTAAAGTCAATTTTCTGATAATGGATTTTTAAGGGAAGAGAATAAAATCATAGAAAGGAAAGGGTTGACCCTTTCCCTAGATTTCCCTAATGTATTCAAAACATAATGGATAAAGATTGTGCTTAGTAGAATACATGAAAATTTTATTTGGCTAGAATATGGACCTATTAAGATCACAAAAAGGATTGTTAGCCAAGTGTCAGGGTATCCTACCATTGACCAATCCAAGAGCATGCAAAGTGAATCAAAAGAGATAATTGAGAAGAACATAGGTGCAGTATGGTATAACAGGGGAATGTCTATAGATTATATCTTAGAACCCCTAATTTCTTTTGTTGTGAGAGTGATAGCTAAAAATTTATTTCAATTGAGAAAATTGAATAGTTATTCCTACATGGCTATAGGTTTGGGATAGAAAATAGTAAAGAGAGACCACAGTTATGACCTTGCCAACTTGCAACTTCAGTAATTGTTTAAAAACTTGTAGCTCATAAGGAAAGCTAAGAGTGCATCTTGCAAATTTGGCTCTTTATTATTTTTTATATTCTTTTATGTGAATAACACATTTCCTTCATTTGGTAAAGTTTCTTGGAAGACCAACATGTCTATTGCAGTTCAAATTGGAGAATACATAGAGCAACTTGGGAATAACTTTGAGCTAGTGATGACAAGTTACTTTTGAGACTTTAAGAAGTCTATGAAGTAGAGATAAAGGATTACATTTTCACTAGGTGAGAAACATTATGATGATATTTTATTTCTAGTTGATGTTGATTATATATATGTGTAGGAAGTTTTACTTAGGGTTAGATGGCTTAAGCCCTTGCTATATGAGATAAATATTGATGAGGAGTCAACAACAATAAAAAATCTACTAAAAGAGGATATAGATAAAAGTGCCACCTCATTTGGGAATTATGAGGAAGCCAAGTCTAGAATTATAATTGATTTGAAGAAAGCTTTTGTGGTAACAAAGAAGAACAAAATTGTGAAGAAGCTAAAGGAAAGATTTGGTGAAGGGGGAGATGAAGAGGTTGAAGATGAGGAAGAGGAAGAAAAAGTCCAATCCCCTTTTTTAATTACTCAAGGACAAGGAGAAGATGAGGGAGATCATTAAGAAGGGTCAAGGGAGAAGAAGTTGTGGAAGCACCCAAGCCTCCTAAAAAGAAAAGAAAGACTAAGGAGCTTATAGTGGAGAAACACAAGAAGAAGGTTGTAAGATTATCACAATAGAAGCCATCAGCTCCTATTACCACAACTAGCATAAGGGAAACCACTAAGAAAGTCAAGGTTGTTGAGAAACCTAAAGGGAAAAGGACTATTGATGTAGCAGAGCTAAGCCAACCAATGAAGAAAACATACGAAAGGGGGAGATATGTAGCTCTAGCTGAGTTAGATGAGGAGAAGAAAATTCAGATGCCATGATTCAATTCAAGGTGGTAATCCACATTACTTCCTCTAATTTAGATAATTTGTGTACCAATATAAAATCAAATGCAAATTTTTCTAGTTTTGCACACATAGATTTTATTAAGATAGGAAAAGTTGAACTAAATACTATTGAAGAAGCAATATATGCGATGATGGCTATATTGAAATCAAATCCTATAGAGATTTCCAACTCATTACTTAAGAGTCTTTCTGACTGAGTTGAGAAGAAATGACAATACATCTTACAAACAAAAATATAGATCAGGGAAACTACTTTAGCCCAAGTCATGCCTAAATTTTCAAACATAATGATAGATGAATCTATGGAGTTGCACAAAGGTAAATTTACTCCAAAGTATAGAGCATTCAATATATTAAAGGAGAATATAGAGGATATTATATCTAAAAGTATAGAAATATGGAGATCCATTTACAAGTTACGCATTCCTCCTATAATAGAGAAAGCTAAGCAAAGAAATGCAAAATCCTAAGAAAGATGAACAAGCAGTAGCTGAGACTGTACAAGATGTATTAGTCAAGGATGGTCATGTGGAAGGCACTAAGGAAATAGTAGGAGAAGAGGCCATAGCTGAAGAGAAGTGGCAAGATGATCAAAGTGTACCTGAGGTATAAGTGTTGAGTGCCAGTCCTCAATATAAAGACCAGGTAAGTTAGCAGGACTTAGTGAAAATTGAGGATGTTCCTAAAAATTCTTATTAGAACATCAATCCCTTGAGAGATGATGATTAAAATAAGATATTGAAGATTTCCACCATGGAAGCTAATTTATGCTCAAATCCTGTATTGGTGAGAACTGATGAAATTGCAAAGGTAGATATGGTAGCAGAATGGGAGAAGTAAATTGACACATCAAGTTTGCCCCCAGAGGTAGAAACATAGAGTGATATTGTTATAGTACTAGTTGTATTACCTTTTGTGCCATTCTTTTCTCATAAGCAAGCCTTAATAATGATTGAGGAAGATGGACCATAAATCAGATTAGGTCAAGAAGAAAGTCCTACACCTACACCAAAGACACAAGGTGAACAAAAGAAAGAGGATAGTCAGATTGACAAGCTTGAAGAATTGAAGGTGACTACTACTATAGAGGAACAAATTGCTATCCAAACTCTAGTTACCTTTCTAGTTTCACATAAGCAAAGTACACAAGCCACACCATTACAAATATCAAGGCCAAGTGCCTAGACATCAAGCAGATCAAAAGACATATGTTATGGAGAAGTAAGTCTTCATGAGGTGATTGAAATTTGAAATTTTTATCTTACAATAATCACCATTGAGAAGATGAGCATTCTATAGGAAGATCTACATGGGAAGAAACATCAAGAGTTGCTAAGAAGGAAGCACAAGAAAAAGCAAGTTCTTCATGAAATAAAAGACATATTTCTTGATGCTTTTAGCCTCCCAACCCCTAATAAAGAGAAACCTATCCTTTAGAAATTGGTAAATATTGTTGACAAGATAACTGATGAATAACTGGATGCAAACACCAAACTATTTGAATGGTCTAAAAGAAAGTTTCACTCAAAGGTACTTGAATAGATATCTAGCATTATTGCAATAAGATAGGTTGATTTAGCAACCAAGATGGATGATGTGAAAAAGGTGTTAGAGAATATCTTTTCTCTATACACAAATAATTGTGATGTGAATTTATTCACACAAGAAGTACAGAGGGCTATTAACTAGCAACAGGGAGATCTAAAGACTATAGGTAATATCTTACAACTATCTATAGGTCAAATCCTCAAGGTTAGCTAGCAACACTACAAGTACAAGATGATAACATTCATGCTACCATGATCATCATCCAAGCCATGTTTACCCGACAAAGTGTTACAAAAGGAACTAGCCTTTGCTGAAAATTTGATGAAAAATGTTTCTCATCTTTGCACTCATGAAGTCCTAGTTAACCTTGCTATTGAGCTAGACATCCAGTATCAATCTCTAGAGGTAGCATGTAACAATTGGGATGAAACGTTAAAGATCATCATGGAGGTCCAAAAAAAATTTCTAAACAAGCACACTATAAGTGTATCACCCAAATCACATAATTTTTTTTAAAGGGGTGTTAGCTTAAAGAATAAATTTGACAACTGAGTGTCAATACACTTAACCAAGATCAAGAATAGGTGCCGAGTGCAATAGATGTCGAGTAATCTTCAGGTGCCGAGTAAAGTGTAGGTGCTGAGTAAAGTGTAAATGCCGAGTAAAGTGTAGGTGCTGAGTAAAGTGTAAATGCCGAGTGAAGATCAGGTGCCGAGTAAAGTTTAGATGCCGAGTAACACAATTTTGTGTAAGTGCCAAGTAAATCAGTAGAATAGCATGTGCCAAGCAATGGAAATATTTCAGGAGCTGACTAATCCAGGATATCAGCATAAGAGTTTGGAATCGCACAAACTATGATGAAAACAGTCTTTACAGCCGACATAAGGAAATCTCGAAGGATTTAATGATCAGATCGAATCTTTTATATTTCCTATGTAATTTGCATGCAGCCAATAAGAAAAATGATAAAGGCATGCAACCAATCAGCAAAAGATAAGTATTAAGCAGAAATGAAGATTGAATATGGATTGTAGATCTAGACCTAACCCTAAATCCTTGAATGTCTTTATAAGGAAGACGATATCTCATAGAGAAGATATGATAGAGAAGGAGATGATGAAGATGATGATATAGAGGAGAAGATATAGAGTGGTTGATATACTATTTTTAGAAGCGAAAGATATCAGATCACAAAGGATCAAGATCAGACGAAGCAGAACAAAGCCAACATTCAACAATCAAGGATTGTAAACTATCAGGTTCATTTTACCTAATACTTTCTAGCCATTGTATTAGCATGGAAATCCTATGGTGATAGGTTAGCTTAATAGCTATTTCATTGATCCTAGAGATAGGTGATTAAATCCTTTAACAGGGTGACACTTCAAGTTAAGTGTTTGTAAATCCTCTAACCAGGTCACTATTGACACAGTGTAAAGCCTTTAACAGGGCAAACCATGAGAAGTGGTTAAACAATATTGCTGCAGTAATTTTTGTGGGTATCATCCCCACCCCAGTTTTACCTTCTTATTCCTGGAGGGTTTCTAGGTTACCAATTTCAGGTGTTATGTGTTATTGATGCATGTGTTAGTTTCATGTTTACTTAATGTATTTACATGCATGCAATTTATTTCCACATAAAAGTTTTATAGGACAAATTTTAGTACTTCTGATTCACCCCCCCCTCTCATAAGTACTCTTTCCACATTTGAATATTCCAACAATTGGTATCAGAGTATTACCAGGTTCTCATAAGGAAAAGTTTAACAGCTTGGAGGAAAAGACCTAGAGATAGAAGCTTTCAAACTTGGAAAGATCATTGAAAATCAGGTGATAGATGTGCAACTTGCTCTGCATAGCTTGGAGGAATTTAGAATCAATTTGAGAACTCATTAAAAAAAAGGAAAGATCTGGCCATAGCTGAGAATGATATACACTACAAGGAAATTGATACCACCAACATATTTTCCAATGGAGATACAAAAGAGTTTGATGTAGCAATAGCAGAACTGATGGAGAAAAACAAAATTCAAGCAGAAGAGATTAGACCTCTCAAGATGGAACATGAATCATAGGCCATAATGATATGTGAAATTATAGAACAAAAGAAAAGAGCAGTTGATGATAAGGTCATGATGGAAAATGACAAAAGGAATCTTACAAACAGACTTGAAGAAAAATGTACTGAACTGACAAGGATCTCAAACATGCAGATGGATACACTTGCTCAAATGATGAACCTTCATCATGAACTCAATGTGAAGGACATTAAGATCTCTACTCTGAAGATGTAGAATGAATTGAACAGAGAAAAAGAGGTAGCAAAAAATCTCAGCAAGTCAAGTGAAGCCATCAAGTATTTTGAACAGTTGCTGAAAACTCCAAGATCTGCCCATGATACATCAGGACTTGGTTACAATAGCACTGAAGTTGGAGAATCATCAAAAAGTGCTGAACAAAGAAGTGACAAAGGTAAGAATACTAAACCCACTTGTTATTATTGTAATAAGAAGGGACATACTGCTAATGTGTGTAGGAGAAGAAGATTCAATCAACCAAACACACCCAAGAGTAAGAGTTTCTATCACAAGTGCAACATGCAAGGACATATGACACAAGATTGCAGATCCAATTTCACAAGGACTCAAAGATTTGATGGATATTGTTATAATTGCAATAAGTATGAACATAGGGCATTTGAATGCAAATCAAAACCTATGTGGACATCAAATCAACCAGCAAAAATAGAAGGAAAAGAAAGTCATCATCATTGGGATTACAATACCAGGTACAGTTGTCATTATTGTCAAGAATATGGACATACACCACAGAACTGCATAAGAACACATTTCAGAGGGAACTACAAAAGATGGTTGAACCAAACCACATGTCTCAGTTGTCTGAAATCTGGTCATATCAGCAAAAACTGTCCTACAAGATCAAAGGCACCCAAGTCTGTAGAGAATAAAGGCAAAAAAAAGATTGATATTGAAAAGATAAGGGGGCAAATGAACAAGACTTGGAAAAAGAGAGATGAGTGCAATACATCAAGTGAAGGGATCACTTCACCCAATGGGTCAAGTGATCACATTTCATCAAACTAAGCATGAGAAGTGTATGGGACTGATATACAAAGTTATATCAGACATTAGTACCAAGACAAAGAAGCAATTCAAAGTATAAATCTACATGAAACAAGATGTCAAGATGAAAACTAAATGTTGATGCCGAGCTACCTTTGGATATCAAGTCAAAACTCAAAACAGATGCCGAGCTCCCAACAGCGACCGAGCTGATAACCGATGCTGAGTTAAAAAAATCTCCAATGGAAGCCGAGTAGAAAGGAAGTTTAGTAGATGCCGAGTTAGGTTGAAATTTCTTCAGAAGCCAAGTTGGCAGTTGAGCATTTAATGCGATGAAATTAGGGTATATTATCGTGATTTCAATCAGTTTTTCACATCGCGATCAAGAAGAAAAGCAAAAAAAGGAGCGGAGAAGATCAAGAAAAGTTCAGAAGCAATTCATGAAAGATTCCAACAATGATCTCGTCAATTCAAGGTATTTCTCTTAAGTGCCGAGCTACGTAGGTCTCACAAACTTGTTTGAATTATAAAACCCTAGTTTGGAAAACAATGGCATCCGGGTCAGGAACCACCAAGGGTTTAGAAAGCCATGAAGTTCAGTTGGTCAGCAACGAAGTAAAACAACCTGAATTTAAGCCCATACCTAAAGTAGCATACAAGAATGATCCTGGAGGTGCATTATCAGTTATTCCGAATAAAGTTGTTATGGTAGAAGATTTTCACAGATGCTACAATTGTAAAATTGGTGCCATAGGAGACTTAGAAATTCATAATGCATATGATAAATTATGTGAAAACAAAGTACTAAAAAATGAGTTTTCCAGTGTAGAAAGAAAAGGATTAACCAAAACCCTAGCATTTTTGACTGTCTTCAAAATAGAATGGGTATGGATAGTTTTGAGCTGAATACATAACGAAGCTTTTTGGTTAGAGTCAGGGCTAGTAAAATTCACCAAGAAAATCGTTCATAGGGTTACTGGTATTCCAACCCTAGATCGGCCAAAGACCCTGCGAAGTGACAAAAGGGAAGTAATTGAGAGAAATATGTTAGATTGTGGTGACTGATCAGGAAAGTACTGTACATACTTCATAAATAGTGGGGTTCAGGGCATCGCTCCAAATTTTTTTTTTTTTGGGAAGTAGCCAACATGGTAGTCGACATATTATGGCTGACATATGGCCAACATGTTATAACCCTAAAGCGGTTTAATACTTGTATAAAAAGGGCTTAGGGTTGGGTATTTTTCATAATGTTGTGATACAAAATTGGTTCTTGCGGTGATATTGAGCTGTAAGGGATTACGGATTGTAATCAGGTTGTAATCACTGGATTGTAATAAGATCGGACTTGCTGTTTGGTGGACATAGCCCAAGGATTGGGTGAACCACATTAAATCTTGGTGCCTTGTGTTCATTTTTGTGTGTTCTATTATTTTCTATTATTGGTTATATTTGCATGTAGTTTTTATTTCTGTCCGTGGTTTATCCTAACAAAATACAGGTGCAAAATGGAACAATAGAGGGATGACTATCGACACAGTCACTGATCCTCTACTAGACTTTGCTGTAAGAATTATTTCACACAAATTCTATCAATCAAGCAGATTAAATAGTGTACCTTGTATAGCAGTTGATGTTGCATACAAGATAATAAAAAGGGATCACACTTATGATCTGGCAGAGATCATGTTTCAACAGATTAATGAAAATCTGGGAGCTATAAGGAAGAGCAAAGGAGCTCAATGTAAATTTGGATCAGTTTTGATATGTATGTTTTTCTATCTGATGAAAGAATTTCCTTATATAGGGAAAGTTAAATGGAATCCAGACAAAACAATTGTTGAAAAAATTAATGGATACATTGAACAGATGGGTGAAATTTTTGATGCCCAAATGACTGGTTATTTTGAGGACTTCAAAAAGTCCATGAAACAAAGAATGAGAATTCCAGTTTCAATGACTGAGAAATATGAAAAAGATATTTTCTTTCTTGTAGATATAGATTATACTTATGTGCAAGTAGTTATACCTAGAATAAGATGGCTTAGGCCACTAGGATATGAACTTGATGTTGATCAAGCCTCTGTAGCAATAACAACCTTACTTGCAGAAGAAGTAGACAACAATGCAAAAATCTTTGGAACTTATGATGTTGTCAAATCAAAGATAATAACAGAGTTGAAGACTGCTTCAGCAGTAAAGAAGAAAGAGAAAATGGTAAGACAAATCAAAAGAAAGTTTGGTGTAGAAGAAGAAGGGACAACAGAAGAAGAAGGAGATGCCATTGAAAAAGAAGAAGAAGTCATTGAAGAAGAAGAAGACAAACTTCAGGATTAGACTCAAGGGTCAGAAGGAGACAAAGAGGAAAGTGTTAAGGTTGAAGTAGCCAAGGAAGCACCAATCAAGAAAAAGACCACAACTCCATCTGCTCCTAAATCCAAGGGGAGGAAAGTAGTTGCCCCAGCACCAAAAAGACCAACCACAAGGGCCACAACTCAAAAAGCAAAAGAAGAGGCTAAAGGGAAGAAGAAAGAATCAAAGAAGACTACTGCTAAGTCAAAGAAGAGGAAGTTCATTCCCCAGCCTGAAACAGATGAGGAGGAAACAAAGTCAGAAGACAACAGTCAATCTCAAGAGGTAAGACAAATACCCTAGATTGATGTTGATAAATTATGTACAAAAATTAGAAATAATGATTTGAAATGATTAAAGAATCTAAATTTTTCTAATCTCACCAAAGGAGAGAAAAATAAATTAGAGGAGTCTATGTATGCTATGATGGCTGAATTTAAGAACACACCTCTAGAATTAGATGACTCTATGCTAAGAGAACTGTATACAATCATAGAGGATAAATGGAATTTTTGTTTACAAATGGAAAAAGAAATAAGGGAGTCAACATTGGCAAGATTGGTTCTTGATTTGACTAGAGATCAAATAATAAATGCCATAAAAAGGCATAATAATAGATTCACTCCCAAGTATAGAGCATTCAGTATTCTACAGAATAAAATTGAAGAGGTAGTTACCAAATCCACAAGATTGTGGAAAATAGTTTACAAGAAGATTGAAGATGTATATAATGAGGAATATAAGGCAGAAGCAATTGCCAAGATAAAAGAAAAGGGAGCATCAAAAATAAAAAAGAAGAAACTAGTGGAGAAGGAGAGTAAAGGAGAAAAGGAAGGAGAGGCACTCAATGAGGAGAAAGAGGAAGAGAAAGATACAGCTGAGCCACAAGATCAAAGTATTCAAGACATATAGGTATCTCCTCCTAGTCCTCCTCATGCCACCATCACACCTGTAGATTTCATAAAAATAAAGGATGTTACAGAAATTTTAGTTCAAAACATCAATCTATTAACTGTAGAGGATTTGGAAATCCTTGACCAATCATCTTTAGTAGCAAAATTAAGTTCAAATCCTATATTGGTCAGTGTTGATGAATTACAGAATCCAGAAGTCAAAGAAAAAGCAAGGGTAAAAGCACAAATGCCACCTTTGATCACACAAGCTACTGGTATTCTATTCCTTCCACCACCACCTTCACCAAGTATAAGTACTAATACACTCCAAGTGCCAAGTACAACAGTAGGGGAAACAAAAGAAAAATCTGAATAGCCACCAAGTTCAACCCCATCTAGCATTCAAAAAGGGGATACTCAAGCTGAAGAAAAAGAGACACAGAAAAAGGAGGAGACTGCAATACAAACACTGGTTGCATTACCCAAATCTGGGAATCCAACACAAACTCTTCAGCAACCGAGCACAGATGGATTACAGCTGAAAATCAGAACACCGGGCTCGAGTTCATCAAAAGTAGTCAGGAGACTTCACTATGGAGTTCTTGAGCTTGATGAAGAAATTAAAATCCCATATTATGAATCTAGCACTCTTACAGAAGAAAAGATTAATGAAATTCAGAGTGCACTAGACAAAATAAGGAGACAAGAAGCACTAAGAAAGGAATACAAGCATAAGCGTACATTGAATGAAATTAAGGACATATTCACAGAAGCTTTTTTCTTACGATCTCCAAATGAGTCAAGACCAATCATGGAACAACTTTCTGATATAGTTGACCAGGTGACTAATGAAGACCAGGAAACAAATGTAAAATTACTTGAATGGTCAGAAAAGAAGTTCCAAGGAAAAGTAAATAGTAAAATATCCAGTGATATAGCACTAGCACAAGAAGAATTGGCAAAGAAAGTTACAACAGTTAAAATTGTACTAGGAAACATCTTTTCCCTATACAACAAGTTGTGTGATTTTTCAACATTCACACAAGACACTAGCCAGAAAATACTGAGTTTGGAAAGCAATCTAAAAACTTCTAGTATGCAACTCCCTACAGATCCAACTCAGAGTGAGAAGCATTTTGTCCAAACTATTTGAATGGTCTAAAAGAAAGTTTCACTCAAAGGTACTTGAATAGATATCTATCATTATTGCAATAAGATAGGTTGATTCAGCAACCAAGATGGATGATGTGAAAAAGGTGTTAGAGAATATCTTTTCTCTATACACAAATAATTGTGATGTGAATTTATTCACACAAGAAGTACAGAGGGCTATTAACTAGCAACAGGGAGATCTAAAGGCTATAGGTAATATCTTACAACTATCTATAGGTCAAATCCTCAAGGTTAGCTAGCAACACTACAAGTACAAGATGATAACATTCATGCTACCTTGATCATTATCCAAGCCATGTTTACCCAAAAAAGTGTTACACAAGGAACTAGCCTTTGCTGAAAATTTGATGAAGAAAGTTTCTCATCTTTGCACTCATGAAGTCCTAGTTAACCTTGCTATTGAGCTAGACATCCAGTATCAATCTCTAGAGGTAGCATGTAACAATTGGGATGCAACATTAAAGATCATCATGGAGGTCCAAAACAAATTTCTAGACAAGCACACTATAAGTGTATCATCCAAATCACATAATTTTTTTTAAAGGGGTGTTAGCTTAAAGAATAAATTTGACAACTGAGTGTCAATACACTTAACCAAGATCAAGAATAGGTGCCAAGTGCAATAGATGCCGAGTAATCTTCAGTTGTCGAGTAAAGTGTAGGTGCCGAGTAAAGTGTAAATGCCGAGTAAAGTGTAGGTGTCAAGTAAAGTGTAAATGTCGAGTGAAGATTAGGTGCCGAGTAAAATTTAGATGCCGAGTAACACAGTTTTGTGTAAGTGCCAAGTAACTTAGTAGAACAGCATGTGCCAAGTAACATAAATATTTCAGGAGCCGACTAATCCAGGATATCAGCATAAGAGTTTGGAATTGCACAAACTATGATGAAAACAGTCTTTACAGCTGACATAAGGAAATCTTGAAGGATTTAATGATTAGATCGAATCTTTTATATTTCCTATGTAATTTGCATGCAGCCAATAAGAAAAATGATAAAGGCATGCAACCAATCAGCAAAAGATAAGTATTAAGCAGAAATGAAGATTGAATATGGATCGTAGATCCAGACCTAACCCTAAATCCTCAAATGTCTTTATAAGGAAGACGATATCTCATAGAGAAGATATGATAGAGAAGGAGATGATGAAGATGATGATATAGAGGAGAAGATATAGAGTGGTTGATATACTATTTTTAGAAGCGAAAGATATCAGATCACAAAGGATCAAGATCAGATGAAGCAGAACAGAGCCAACATTCAGCAATCAAGGATTTTAAACTATCAGGTTCATTTTACCTAATACTTTCTAGCCATTGTATTAGCATGGAAATCCTATGGTGATAGGTTAGCTTAACAACTATTTCATTGATCCTAGAGATAGGTGATTAAATCCTTTAATAGGGTGACACTTCATGTTAAGTGTTTGTAAATCCTCTAACCAGGTCACTATTGACACAGTGTAAAGCCTTTAACAGGGAAAACCATCAGAAGTGGTTAAACAATATTGCTGCAGTAATTTTTGTGGGTATCATCCCCACCCCAGTTTTACCTTCTTATTCCTAGAGGGTTTCTGGGTTACCAATTTCAGGTGTTATGTGTTATTGATGCATGTGTTAGTTTCATGTTTACTTAATGTATTTACATGCATGCAATTTATTTCCACATAAAAGTTTTATAGGACAAATTTTAGTACTTCTAATTCACCCTCCCCCCCTCTCATAAGTACTCTTTCCACATTTGAATATTCCAACAAGGGGGATAGTAGCTATGAGGAGCTATAGTAAATAAATGGGGAATACATTTTTTTTGAGATAGAAAGGGACAAAAAAGATACAACATATTTAGTCATCAGGAGTTATTAAAATTTAGATATAGAAAGGGACACTCAACTCGAGGGACTTATGGAATTTTGAAGAGGTATGACAACTAAGTAAGTTTTGAAATTTTGTATGAGAACCGAGTAAACTATATATATTCTCTAAATTATGCTCATTGTTAGGATATATATGCATGACAATATGTTTTCTCCACTCATGTAAAAGGGGGACGTTGTTAATCTAAGATTGGATTTGACAAATAAGTGACAACACACTTAGTCATATTTATAGTGTATGACGAGTGATCAGAGCAAGACAAGTAATTAGTGAGGGCCAAGGGATAAAATCATGTTGAGCATTAGTTGCCAGACAATACATGGCAAGTAATATACATAGTTAGTGCTAAGAACTAGTATGTGCTAAGTAGATAGTGAGTATCAATTCACTCATGAGCCATCTAAAATAGGGGATGTCGAGTCATTCAGGAGACGACTTACAACATTGAAGATGTAATGGATGTCTAGCATCAAAACTTTCAAGTGTCAACTAAACAATTTTGTACATAGTTGATTCTAATGGCACAAAATCCTATGTAAACTATTTTTTGGCTGACTTAAGGACATTTTTATGATTCTAGAGGATATATAAATAGGTATATTGAGAATCTATATGCAATACATGCAACCAATCAGATTGAGGGATGTTCTAATTCACAAAATGGATGAATCACAATCATTAATTACTACCTAACACTAGGTCACCTAAGTCTACTTAAGGAGGAAAAACCCTAAATAGTGTAGAGTATTGTGAATGTGTGGATGAGAAGAGAAGAGTGAATTCTAAGTACAGAGAGAGAATTCATTGTGACTAGGAAGGTTGTGAAAGAGATATGAATTGAAGAATTAGATAGAGAGAACAAAGGAAAGAAAATAAAGGAAAGAAGAGATACATCTAATTAGGAGGATCAAGTATACATCATGAAAGAGGATATCTAATATCTAGCAAAGAGGTACTAACCAAAGGATCAAGGTTGAAAAATCCTAAGAAGTGAATTAGTGAAAATCTCTTAACTGAGTAGTCCTAGAAAACTTTTGTAAATTCTTTAATGGGGTACTTACTTTATTGTAAGTTGAAGACCTCTAACAATGCACACTTTTAATAAGGTTTTGACATCCTTTAATAGGGTAAGACTTAACAATTTTTGTAAGCCTTTCATAGGGAATGCCTTTCATAGGGTAGATCATAGTTTATGATCAAAGAATTATAACCTTCATTGGATACACTTTACAACTATAGTAGTGAATATTTTTAGGTGTCATCCCCACTCTAGTTTTACCTACTCATTGGATGATTTTTGGGTAAAAAATTTATTGTGTCATGTATTATTTGTTTCATGCTATGGATGAATATGTTTAGCAATATATTTCAATTTACATGAAAAATATGAGATGGATGTCTGGTGAATGTTTTTATGGTTAAATTTTTGAAATCTTGATTCAACCACACCCCCCCCCAACCCCCCACCTCAAAGTTTACTTTCCCATTTTTAATTCCAACATTTCCATGGCCTCCTTGATTTCTTCTTTTGAAAAATTAGGCATGATGGTCTTAATTTTTCTCTCTCTTATGTCCCTCTCTATCTTCTCTTTATAGAATTGGTCCATCTCTATGTAACTTCCTTTAGTAACATATTAAGAGCTTGGCCCTTTAGCTCATTAGGGTCATATTTCCATTTTTCCATTTTTTTACCAAGGCATCCCCTATTTCTTTTCCTCTTTGCCCTAGGATTCATATTTGATGTACTCGAATCCTTCCATACCACTTCCTTCTCTCAATCTCTACAATATATGCTCAAAGTTTAGTGGGGGATTCTTTAGTTTGATTATAGGAGTGTTGTCTTCATCATCATCATCATCATCATCATCATCCTTCTAAAATTTCAATTTTCTTTCAAATTCTCTTGTTGTTGTGATCATAGGGGAAGCAACCTTTATAGGTGTTTCTTTCTTTGGGGCACTAATTATTACATTCTCCTTTTTCTTTGGAGGTTCTTCTTCCTCTTCATGCTCTTTCTTCTTCTTCCTCATCTTTGTCTTTTCCCTACATAAGCATGAGAGGGTAATCTTTCTTTTCCAATTTCTTCTTCAAGGTTTCCATGCTTTTCTTCCCTCTTTTTAGAACTTTATGAATCTCTATTGCTAGAGATATCCTTGTTTTGGCTTCTTCATATGTGACAAAATATGTTTCTTTGGGGTTAGCATGCTAATTCAGAAGAGCCTGTATGTTATCCCTAATAGCATCTATGTTTACCTCATACCCCAAAAGTTTTACCTATGTAGTCCTAGGTATGACTTCTTGAATGTGAGTATTGTCACAATCAACTAGGAAATAAATGTCTTGAGCATATTTCTCAACCAATTTTTGATGTATTCTATACCTATTATGCATCTTCTCCTTGAAATTCTCAAAGTATGCATCCATGATACCATCAAAATTTTCTCCCAAATCTTCTATGAAATCATTAATCTCATAGATTTATGGTCTATCCTTATTCCATACCACACTACTTTTGGAAGGAAAGAAACTTTGAACATAGAAAAATAAACAAACAAGGAAAGATCCAAACTTAAAACATTCTTTTTGATGCCCAAACACTCTCCATGTTTTGCCTAGTTGTCTTAGCTACAACTCAACAAGGTAGAAGGATAGATTTTTTTCAGCACCTTGTAAGCCAAATTAACTTCTTTTTAGGGAACAATATTCATCCTACTCAAGCTGTAGATCTTGTGTGCTATGACATGAATCCTGAATTTATTTTTCATGTTAGTGACGTTGTTTAGTTTCATTCCCTTATCATCATATTCTACTAGAGTCTTATTGGAAAGATCACCATGAGCTAGGGTTTTATGCATCTTGGGTTTTTCCAACATTGGGTATCCCATAAATCATTGGATCATCTTCTTGGTGATCTTCATCAGTTGTTCTAGCCATAAGGACATATCATGAACCCTACTAAGATTGTATTTGATCCACTTCACTTGAAAATTTCATAGGCATATATAGGGCACATGCTAAATCCTTGATCTCTAGATATTTGTACTCATCCTTTAGTGTTATATTCTCACGTAGTGCATTCTATGCTTCATTTATCTCAAATGAACCTAGTTTCTAAATAGTGTGATAGAATGACTTGATATCATTTATTAATAGTACCTTAGGATGTATGGTTGAATGTGCTCCCAATGGATCCTTTTTCTCAGAAATCATAGCATGGAACTTGGATGTAGTTACCTTGAAAAATATGTTCTTTAACAACATCTTGGAAGCCCTCTTTTTCGTATAACTTGAGGTGGATGCCATAATTCTTGGTGAGTGATAAATTTGAAGCAACTAAAAATTATTCCTACAACTTTTCTCTTCCACACTTTTCTCTTAATCACTTGGGGGCTCAAAATTGCTCTAAAATCTAAATGCAAGGTAAGAAATAAACCCTCAATTTTTTTGTTTATTAAAAAAATAAAAAAAAAGGGACTCTTAAATGTATCATATAGAGGTAGGTGAGACAACTCAACAATGTCATAATCTCAGCATGAACTGATCATCAAACAACTTGATTAGAATTGAACTCTAATTGAACTATGCTCGAAGATAATAGATAGCTTAGTTATACTGAAGTTCTAGCTCAATTAAAACATAACTTCTTTTCTTGACCTTGTACATCTGATAATGCTGATTTGAATTGTTCTCTTTTGTACATTTGGAATTAATTTAAGATCTTCTTGATTTTTTAGTTTCATCCATCTCCTTGACTTCCTATTTGGATGTGGATGTTTCACCCAACTCATTATATTGGATGATAATAGCTTCATTTTATTGCCTTGTGTTATTCTACAATTTCCTTACCCATTGCGGATTCCTTTGAGTTATGAATTCTTTAGTCTTGGATTTTCCATTGTTTTCTTCACCATTATTTGTTTTGACTCTATTCATACAATTTATTTCCAAATGACATATCTTCTTTCATACATAACATCTCACTTTAATATTCCTTTTCCTAAAGTGAGTTCTTACACAATTTACTCCAATGTGTCCATATTATCCACAATTATTCCATCTTCCCCATTTATTGTAGTCCCAACCAATAAATTATTTTTGTCTGGTTCCACTGTACTGAATATTTGACTTGCATTATGAAGATTTGGGACCCTGTTTGTGATATATACAATAATTCCCTTCAAACTTTGATATGGTTCTTCATTCATTTTCCTTGTGACCATAGTTTTTGCAATCATAGCAATGACCTTTGAACTTAGGTTATTGCTCCAATAAACATTTGATGAATTTTTCCATAATTGTTGCATTTAGGCCTTTTTTTCTTTTATGCTCCTTGATGTGATGATTCTCCTTGATCAGTATACCCTAATCTAGTAGTGCCTTTAAGTCTTTTAAGAGTTTGCACATATAATTAATTTACACTTGTGATATCAATATTGTTTCATTGATTTCTTTTTTAGCTCTTAATTAATTCTAGATTCTATCATCTTCTTCTCTTAGATTGGTGATTCCTTGATTTTTATTATCTAGTTGATTTTCTAGGTCTTCATGATCTTGAGATAATTGTTGACCTATATTGGCCTTTTCCTCTAGTCTTGTAGCAAGTAGTCTTTTGTCTTCATCTATAATTTATTTTTCATTTATATATTTTTTCTTGTGTTCCATGACTTCACATAGCCTAATTGAGTGACTTTTTTGTTCTCTTTTCAATTTTCTTACTTCTTCTTATAGAGTGGCATTTCTTACCAGTCGATCTTGTATGGCTACATATGCTTCTGTTGAACTTCTTTCTTTGCAAAGATATTTTATTATTTCTTCTCTAAAGAGATCATCAACCATTTTTATGGCCAATTCCTTTCTTCTCTTCAAAGAGTGTGTGATTTTTTCCTTGAGTTTCCTAACTTTTCCATAGCCATGTGTAGATCCATTTTTTCATCGTCAATAGATATCTCTAACTTGTACACTTTCATTCATATCTTTACTCTCAAGTTTTTAAGGCTCTAATAGGGGAACCTTTCTCTGATACCAATTTTTGGAAATGTAATGACAAGAAGGTGGGTAAGAGAGGTAGGGGTGAGGGGGTGAATCAGGAACCAATTAAACTTTTCTCACTTAGAATACTCCAGATTTTACTTCTTCAAATTGTCTTATGTACTTTCATTCATGACATAAAGTAAAAAAGAAATCAACACCATTACACTTTGACATTAAATTTGTAACCCAAAAACCCTCCAACTAGAAGGTAAAACTAGGGTGGGGATGGCACCCACAATGCTTCACTACTACAGTATTAAAGTTGGCCTATTAGAGCTTATAATTGATCACTTTTGGTGATATACTCTGTAGGAGTATAAAAGATTGTTAATTCCACCTTATAAAATGATTTTACAATACAATAAAATATGTACAATGTTAAGAGATGAAATAAAGAAGTGTTAGGTCAACCTTGTTAGAGGATTTGACTAATGCACTTGTTAGGATGAATCAATAAGATGATCTCTGCTTTGCAAATTTATGTTATGAAATAGATCCTATTGGTGTTTTCAAATGACATGGCTCTAAATTACCCCGATGAGAACAAGATACATCTAGTGGTAGCTAACTTCCATCTTCAACATACCATTTCAGACACCAGGCCAACTATAAGGCTAGACCCTTCTTCTACTTCAAGCTCTACAACACCTAGGCGAGTGGACCTTAGATTCAATTTATATGGTACCAATGCTAAAACATATTCTTGAGTCTAACAAATCAAATAAAACCCTTAATCTCCTATACTTATGCAATAAAAAAGATGTGTAGTAGAAAATTATAGCTCTATGAAACTCACAAGCTGAGTGAGGGCATCCTTTTAAACTCTTCAACATAAAAGTGGAAGATATTTGATTAATGATGTTGAATATTAGCAAAAACCCCCAAATATGCAGCAATAAGAACAAATGATCCTATAGTTGATTAGTGCCTTATCTATTGGGCAATTCCATGGATCAAACACATACATTTGTGATATCAATGACATGTTCCATACACCTAGTTATCAAATCTATCTTATTGCCTTGTGTTCATAAAGACCTCATTCTTATGAAGTATCCTTCTTAAAATAACCAGCAATCCTATCAAACACATCAAGCATTTACTTGGCCCTTTGTTCCAACAGAAAAAATATTAGACATACAACCTTAAAGGGATGCAAATGGGTCTTAGTTCTTTGTCCTCAAACCACATAAGATTATATATTCAAGAGGCAGTAAATGAGAATCAGAATGAAACTAAAGAGATTCTACTCATTTATATTCATTTCCTTGAAACTATACATTCAAATGCATGAAATTAAAACATAGAAATGCCTAACAAATTAGAACTAGCTCTATTATCTTTATTATTTTTGTTCATACAAGAGAAAATATGCTAAATAATGTGGTGTCACAATGATGAGAACACATCAAAATTAGAACCCTGGTTTCACAAATTAGAGAACACTCAAGATTGGAACACACATGGTATCATAGTAGTGAGTCATTTTTCTCCAAGAATGGAACCAACCCTTTCAATGGATGAGAAAGAAGCAGATATAGAAAAGGAATGAATTTCCAAATCTGATCTGAAGATGACATGTTTCCACTTGAAATTCGATCCTCTATAGCTATACAACCTCTTTCATCTCTCTACCCTTGAAATCTAATTTAGTTTTCATCAATATTCTATGACAAACTTGGAAATATCTTTGTTGAATGATGAAACTAGTTTGTTGATCAAATATTTGATATGTATCATGAAATGCTAATGAAATCCCCATTTAACTAACTTAAAGGTGACCAAACTTACTCATAACTGCATTTCTACCATGTATTACCCACATTCAACTCATTACCCTATTAGAAATCAGTTTTGAACCATGATACCTGAATGTGGTTGCAAGTTGAGAATCTCAAAGAAAACCTTGAATAAATTGAATAGATTACTTCTTGTGTAAAAAAAAATTCTAAAATTAGAAAGTTAATCTTCTTCTGGTTCCAATGATATATAATATGTCTATATTAGCTTACCAGAAACTCCCATAATACTGTTTTGAAAATCATGCCTTTGCTATGGCTCTGTGACTAAATATTTATTTTAAAAAAATTTAAAATAATCTAAAGTTTAAACTTTAGAATTAATCATTTTTGAATTTAAAACATTCACAGACTTCTTTTTGATAAAATAAATAATAATAAATACTTTTTAAATCATTTGGAATTTTCCCATTATTATGCAATTTGGGTCAACCCTCTTGTTGACTACCATGTGTCAACCTCTAATTGGTCAAACTTTTGCACAACCACCATCCACTAGACACCACATTGTAGCCTCCAATTGGCCTACCAGGTACTACCACATGGTAGCTTCTCATTCATTGCTTGAACTACCACACCACTTCCATGTCACCACCATCTCAGCACACTGATTGGACTACCATGTGGCATCTGACCTAGGCTCACTGCCACATGGTACCCAAGTGCTTTACTAATTTTCTTATCTTCTGAGCACTTCTATGAAATGGGGAAGTGCTAGCCATCAGATCTCACCATGTGGAAAAATCCAACACATCCATCTCAGACCTATCACGTCACCACAGATCAGGGCCCACTGACACGTGTCAGCTAGGTGCTTTCCCCGCATTATAGTCAACAGGGTGTTGATTGTGCATGCATGAAAGCACCTTAATGACATGTGTTTCTTGTGCCACATGAGCACCTTAGAATCCATGCCAACTTGAAGGTCTCTCTAACACTTGTCATCTTCTAGTTCACTATTCTGGCACTAGGTCATCTGATGATGTCATCATATTTGGTTTGTGCATTTGTTCAAAATTTCTTTACATGCTCTAACTAACCATGGGCCCCACATAAGCTGTCTTAGGTTCAAAGGCCTTGTGTCTTAAAGACACTTACAATGAGCATGCTCTTCTATTTAAACATTTTAGAATCTCCACTCATAGGGCATGTGGGATAAAATGTTTCATTGTTTTATCTTTGTTCATCCATGTGGCTTTGATGCTTGTATTTGGCCTTGCAGAATCTAAAGAATCTACCCACACCAGACCAAGTCAAGCTGATCCTTATGAAGTCTATGCCCAATCTTTGACTACATACAAATTATTGCCTTGTTTGATTCGATTGGATACAAAATTACAACACTAGTTATATTGGCCCAAATGGTGGCATTAATAAATCAACATAATGAAACACAATATTTTCTTGACTATGGGGTCTCCTAGATGCCATGGTCTATTAGCTAGTTGTCATATCTCTCTCTTGTCAAGCCATGGAGCTCCTTTTTAATTGCTACGACTTCCTTTATGTGTGTAATATCTTGAGTTCCTTTGCATCTAGTAACCCTCACAACTATCACTACCCTCTTTGGCATTAATCTACAGCTTGAAACAAGACATTTTTGAAAAAATTTAAACATTAATTGGTTTAAGCATGACAAGAAAGAGGAAAAAGAGGTGATACGAATACACCATGATCTGGGTGGGAAACATGCTAGTGATAAGAGAGCAATTTCGCCTTCACTTTTGCTCCAATCATTCTTTCATCATATGATTCACTTTCACACTTTACAATGTTCAATGGTGCTTGATGCACATCTTTGGAAGAGTTATCTTCCCTGCTATTATCAGCTTTAGTCTTTAGATACATTTCTCATCAACATGCTAAACCTCCATTTCATTTTGAAAAAACTATGGCTCATCTGGCTCTTAGTTGAGTTCTTTAGATGATAGAAACTAAATGGAATGAAATCTATCATATCTAGATCTTGTTCACTAATATTATTGATAGGAGCATTTATTAGCTTTCACTTCAATATGACCATCTCTAGCAATTGTGTTGTCTAAGCTACACTATCTTTCATCACAATATTAGATAATGTCATGCATTCCTATTTGTAAATGGGAGCTTTCCCTTGCTTTTGATGACTCTTTGACTATTAGTGTAAAACTCTCCTTTGCATAGTTGTTATAGTCAACCTATTGTTCTTTACAACTTTGGGACTTGGTACAACCACCTATTTGCACCATGCAGAGGTATTAAAAATGCGCGCCTAAGCTCCCTTGATGCTCCATTTCTTTGGGGTTTATTCTATAGAGAAGAAGTGGAAACACATCCTAATCTCAAGGTACCAAGATGAGGATCTCTAGAAATTTCAAATTTTTGAGATGACTTTCTCTATCTAAAATATGTGAATCAATGAACTTGCTTAACTTCATTTTGATGCCTACTAGATTGGAAGTTTTTAAAGAGATTTTAAGGCTCTTCATGACATTTCTCATGAACACTTTATTATCTTCATACAAATATGGGAACATATCAACCTTCTCATTCTCTTCAATGTCATGCCTTAGAACCTCATCATGCCTTACAAATCTGATGAAATAATTAGTCAAGCCCTAAAGTGGGTTCAGCTAAAAAAAAATCTATTTTCAAACAACTAATAGTTTAAATTGATCTTATGAACATCTTATACAAATCCAAATCAAAATCCATCACTGAATCACCAATTAAAACTAATTTTATCACTTTCTTGCAACTTGTCGACTTTGTGCTAGGAGGTCCTTTGATTGCCTTTAGAAACTGACAAAATCACCTGATTGAGCTCTAAAATTGAACACATTGATTCTTTGTGCTACATAATTTTACCCTATGGAATCTCATCTCATAAAAAATTCTCAGTCAAAATATATTGACTACCAAAGTAGCTCTCTCAGAACTGCCTGCAAGAAAACATGTTAGAAAACCATAAATAATGTTCAAAATCAGCTCTGAAAATAGGGCAAATAGATACTTGGGGGCACAAAAACCAAGGTATTGGTTCATTATCATGAGGATAACATAAATCTAAGATTAGGGCTCATGAAAAATAACAAGAATCATTTGTCGAATGGTCAAAGTAGGATAACATAAATGTTTTACTAGTGTCAATAAATGTAGATTGGCCGATACCCTTGTTCGTGATGTCATACCTCTGAATCCATGATAGATGAGATTGAATGGATTGTATTATTGCATTCTACTTTGAAAATACTTCAAATTTTGAACACAAAACTTGAACACAAATTTTTACCTCTATCATAAATCTGATTTTTATCTAAAATTTCATGAGGTAAGTTATTAATATCATTTCTATCAGTTTTACCAATAATATTAACATCTTGAATTAACTGACTTGGCCAAATTGAATCTACATCTTCACTTTCATAACACATATAAAAACTAGATTCATTATCAATCACTTGCTCATTATGAAAGTTCTAACCAGCATGCTTAGGCTCAAACTGAAAATCTTCTTCAACAAATGAATCATGCATGCTATTAGTCTTGAATATGAGAGCTTCATACTCATCTTACCGAAAAGGACCATACATACCTTGAAATTGTGTATCCTTATGTATAACTCAATGGTATTCAAATGAGCAATCGGATGTATACTCAAAAGTATCATCAATGTTAGAATCTAAAACTAATCCACAATCCTCCAATGCCTCTTTGAAATCAGAAAATGGATTAGTCATCACATTAGAGTGTTCATCATTAAACTCATTACAAGGTGCATGGTAATTTTCAATTACAACTCTGTCAAACACCTTGTTATCAACATCATGAGATGCAACATCATCATCACAATCACTATCACATCCAGAAGAAGAAAAATCTAATCTCTTATAGTAGTAAGACAATGTATCATCATTAAACTCATCCTCAACTAAATCTAAAAATTCCATGTGCTCTTCAAAATGTGGGTTGATAACTCCACGCAAAGCTCCTTTATAGACATTATAACAAGTGATGTGCTGATCAACATCAAACTCTTCACCGTAAAATGGATTAGTGAAAACCTTGAAACCATTTCTAACATCACTATCATGGGCACTTTCAACATGTGAAGAAGAAAAGTCAAAATGATCACACAAAGACACACCATTCACTCCATCAACAAAGCATGTAGAATATAAATCAATGTTACTTGCATTGTCTTCTCTAAGATGATTCAAATGTCTTGCAAATCAATTATCTTTCATTTTATCTATAGGTGTTGATGCATTAATCTTAGGATCACTCATATGCTGATTATCACTACATGCATCTTCAAGACATTCATCTACACCATTAGGTAATCCATCCTTATAAATAATCTCTTTGCTTTCATATTGTGTGGACAAATCTTCTTCACAAATTTCAACCTCAAGCTGATTTACATAATTCTGAAATGGAACTTCACTTTCAAACTTAGAAAAAGATCTCATACCTTTACTATCATAAGAGTACTCACTTTCCTCATTGTTTTCTTCTTCCCAATTTTCATTAGATTAATATGAAGATGAACCTATACTATCAATGACCCTTTCTTGACTTGAACAACAACTCTCATCATTGTCTTCACCTGATGCTTCTTCATAATATATCAGATTAGCAACTTTGCTATCATCACTTGAAATATCACTTTTAGCTTCCTCATCCTAATATTGAGATGAATATCTTTCAAGTTCATGATTAGTTATGTTTTCAACATGATGCAAATCATCAATAGGAGAAGGAATGACTGAATTTATATCTTGTATATATAACTCATCAAGTGAACTAAATTTGTCATCTATTGTTGTGATATCACAAACATGTGCCCTATATTCAACAAGAATGAACTCAGCTCCTTTTTGACACAAAGAGACTTCATGTTCACATGTTTTTACTTTTGAATTTTCAACAAAACTATTTACAACAGTAGTACTACCTATTTTCTGATCTAAAATCAAGCATTCTTTATGATTTTGATTTTTCCTTTGAACTTCATCTTGCCAACAAACATTCCTAGAGAAGTGACTCCTAGTTAATCCATACTTTACATTGTTTTCAATCTTTATTGCTATCATCAATGCCTGATGCAAAGTCTTAGGCTCTTTATGTCTTAATAGATAACTCATATTTTTACCAAATGCATCAAGATGAACCACTAAACACACTTGATCATCTAGCTTACAATTTTTAGGAATTTCATTTAAAAACTTTACAAATCTGATATTAAATTTAGGAACTAATTCATCACTCTTGATTTTGATTTTCAAGTGTTAGAAATGCTTTAAAATAACTAAGAGGGGGAGTGAATCAATTATTCAAGGTCCAAATGTCCTAATAATTTTTTTTCACTTAGTGAGCCCATTAAACTAGTCATGCATCCAAGATAAACTTCCTACTTAGCAAGTTACTATAAAATCAACATGCAAAAATAAGACATCAAAGATCAACACATAACACGATGATTTACGTAGAAACCCAATTTGAGAAAAACCACTAATAACATGCTACTCATTTCTCACTCTTTTGAAGTGATGCCCTACAAAAGGCCTACCTTGTTAAAGGCCACAACACACTATTAAATGTGACCTGATTAAAGGATTTCAACCATGCTGTTAGAAGTGGTCCTAGTTAAAGGACTTTTAGAACATTCACTTGGAATATCACATTGCTAAAGGATTTACAAAATGGTTGTTAAACCAACCTAAGTCCATAAGATTTTACCCTAACTGATACAATTTCTAGAGAGTAACAATAAGGGCTTTGATCTGATATAACTCACAACATAATTTTTAGATTTTAGATCTTAATTTAGTTCACAAAATTTTCCTGGCTTTCAATCTTTGTAGCTCTAATAGCTTATCCTCCTTTCAAGCTTCGTCTCCCTGAGTCTCCATGCTCATTGTGCCAATGCAATCACCTTTGTGGTCACTTATCGAAGCAAAGTCTCTGTACTCTATTCTTCTTTCTTGATGCCTTCTCCTTTTCACCACATACTATCTACAACCAACCACTCAAAAACTCTTACTTCTTGATTTGTAACTCCTTAAATAAAAGTTTGGAATACTTTTCCAGCTCTAATCTTTCCTCTTTTAATTTTGGTTCGAATGGATTAGGTAAGATTCAATGAATATACCCCTTATCTTGTTTTTTCTAGAAACTTCATGTATAATCCACTTGTATTTGCCTAAAAATGGTTTACTTAAAATACTATGCCACCAGCTTATCATCCTTATCTTCCATCTAGTTCACAAATTTCAAGTAAACAAACTTGTTAGCTCAGATCTAGCAAATATTTGACTTTTCAAATAATGTAGTAGCTCAGTACTATTGTATTTCTGATGTTGGACACATGTTGTGTTACTTGCCATCAACTATGTTTTACTAATGCTTGGCACCTACTATAGATTCACTCGGCATCAACTAAATTTTATTGATGCTCGACACTTATTACATTTCTATCTAGCTTGGCACCTAAACTTTCTCAACTCCTTTTGTTTCACTTGGCACACACTAGATTTTTCATTTTCTCGACACTTACTAATAATCTACTCGGCATGAACTAGCTTGTTTGGCACCCACTGATGAATTTAGCCAAACTTTGCAAAAAACTTTGTTACAACTTATTCTTCTAAAGTTTTTAAGTGTAGCCAACCTTTGTATCTTCAAGTGTATTAAAAATACATCATTTTACCATTGTATTAACTAATCCTTGTACTTCATTACACAACAATAACTCAACCTTTCCCTTAGGTGCTTTTGTTACATCTTATTGATTAAATCCTCTTCATCAATCAGATAAGTGTAGGTACTTGGATTTTATAAGCAATTTTCATTCCAAAAAATAGTAGGTTTGACATCAATGACAAAATAATGATTGAAAACATACTTTATCAACAATCTCCCTCTTTGCAACAATCTCCTTCTTTAAAGTGATATTTTCAATTATATTTCAAAAATCTCCCTCTTTGGCATTGATGGCAAAGAAAACTAATCAACCAAATTATCAAAATGCTAACTAGGTTAAAATAGTATATCAAATTCCAAAAGAAAAATTTGTATCCAAACTTATTCATTTGATCAACAATTATGAATTCTATCACTCCCTCTGAGTTCTGTATATAACTCCCCTTTTCAAAGTATTAGGGATATCTCTTTTGTTGATACATTGTCTTCTTCTTTTTGTTGTACTCCCTCTTTGATCTTGTCATCAATTTTGAATTTCTTATCTATACTATTTTCTCCCTCTTAGTTGCTATTTCCTTTTCTTCTTGTTTTCTACTACTCTCTCTTTAACATTTGATCTTGTAGATTTTCTATTTCTCCCTCTTTGACAACAATACAAAAGAAATATTACTTCAACATCTTATCATGCAAGTGTAGCAATTTTAGTAACTCCAATTTATCCCTCTATCACCTTGCTTGTGACTTGTTTGGAATTTTAGTACTTTAATTACTTCAGGAAAAACTCAAATTAAGTATTCTCTACATTAATTTATATCATTTCAACAATCAACTCATTTGATTTAGGGCAGTCTTATTGTTGCTTAAGAAGCCTTGGATAGGGGTATCACCTATAACTTACCTCTAAGATACTCAAATGCATCTTTAGGTAATGTTTTTTTGAAGACGTCAGCAATTTGTTCCTTTGAGGTGACATATTCCATCTTCACTTGTTTGTCTTCCACTAGTTCTCTTACATAGTGATACTTAATTGCAATGTGCTTGTTTTTAGCATGTATCATATGATTCTTTGATATATTGATGGCACTTGTATTATCACAATAAAGTATCATAGGTTCAGTTACCTCTTCATTCATACCTTTTAACAGGTGCTTGATCCAACAATATTTGTCTAGTTGATGGCTGCAACAACATACTTAGCTTTAGCTATGGACTGTGAGGTACAACTTTGTTTTTTGCTAGTCCAAGTGACTAAACTTTTACCTAAGAAGAGTGCTCCTCCACTAGTACTTTTTCTATTATTAATATTACCTCCTCAATCTACATTAGTGTAGGCTTTCAACTCAAATTTTTCAATCCTCTTGTAACATAAACCAAAGTCATATGTTCCTTTTAGGTACCTCATTATTCTCTTAACTATCATAAGGTGATTTTCTCTTTGGTTTGAAAAAAATCTTTCCACTATTCCAATAGATAATGCAATGTCTGGTCTACTGTGTACAACATACTATAGTTTTCCAATCATTGATCTGTACATTGTCTAATTACTTTAGCTAACTCATCATTCTTGGATAACTTATGTTCTATTAGCATTGGTGTATTGACTAGTTTTGAATCCTCTAAGCTAAATGTCTTGAGTATCTCTTTGATATATTTTGATTGGGTCACAAATATGCCATGTCTTAGTTGATGTACTTGCAATCCAATAAAGAATTTGATTTCCCCGAACATTGACATCTCAAGCACATGTTTCATCTGGTTAGCAAAATCTTTGCATAGTGCATCTTTTCCTCCAAATATTATATCATCAACAAAGATTTCAAATATCAAAATGTCTTTACCTTTTTCCACCTTGATATATAGGTTACTATTGTCATCTATCTTCTCAAATTCTATCTTCACAAGATATTTGTGAAGTCTCTCATACCATGCTCTAGGCACTTGTTTCAAACCATAGAGTGCTTTATGCAATTTCCAAACCATATCCTTGTTTTTGTTATCAACAAATCCCTCTGGTTGTTCTATATAGACTTCTTCTTCCAGTATACCATTCAAAAAAGTAGACTTTACATCCATTTGGGAGACTTTAAAACCTTTGTAAGTAGCATATGCAAGTAGAGTTCTTATTCGTTCCATCCTTGCAATAAGGGAAAATGTTTACCCATAGTCTAGTCCTTCTTCTTGTGCATAACCATTGCAGAGTAGTCTAGCCTTATTTCTTGTGATCTCATCATTCTCATCTAGCTTGTTTCTAAATGCCCCCTTGGTACCAATCACATTCTTATCAACTAGTCTCAGAACTAAGGTCCAAGTTTTGTTCTTTTCTATCTGCTCAATCTCTTCTTCCATAGCTTTGCACCAGTCATCACCTTGTAGTGCATCTTTCACTATTTTGGTTTTAGTCTTGCTCAATAGACATGATTCATTTCTTAGTCTCTTCCTTGTCATAGGTTTGGCTTCCTTGTCACCAATGATTTTTTTTGTAGGGTGATGTCTTCTCAAATACTTGGATAGTCTTTGTTTTGTCCTTGTTTCCATGTTAGGTCTTTCAGCTTCAGAGCCACTGTGCATATCTCTTTCTGGTATTTCAGCATCTCTTTCATGTGTACTAATTTCAGAATTAGAATGTGCATTTTCTTCATTCTTCAACTTGGCTTCTAAATGCAACTCAACATTCACTAGTTTTGATTTGATTGCTACTGATATTTGTTGTTGATTCCCAACTTGATTGGTAGCTTCTTCTTCAATAGGCATTCCTTCATAAAAGTATACAAAGGATTTATACTATTTTGGTTTCTTAATGGATTCATCATCTTGAACTTCTGCATGCTCATGAAAATTTACATTTTCACTCTCCACAATTTTGTTAGTGTTAGTATTTACACACTTATATGCTTTACTTTTAGTGGAGTATCCAAGGAATATGCCTTCATCACTCTTTTCATCAAACTTACCATTTCTAGAATCTTTAAGAATATAGCACTTACACCCAAACACTTTGAACTTTTTTACATTGGGTGATTGACCATACCATAATTCAAAAAGTGTTGCATTTGTACCTTTCTTGACTTTTACTTGATTCAAGTTGTAGATAGCTATACTTATAGCTTCTCTCCAATAATTTAGAGCAACATTCTTCTCATCATTAATGTTCTGATAGAGTCTATCACTGATCTATTCCTTCTTTCTACAATGTCATTCTATGGGGGAGTTCTAGGTGCTGATGTTTGTCTTTTAATTCTTTTATCATTACAAAATGTCTCAAATTCTTTTGATGTAAACTCTCCTCCTTTATCTGATATTAGGCACATCAAACTCTTTCCTATTTCTTTCTTAACCCTGGCCAAATACCACTTAAACACTTGAAATACATCAGATTTTTTCTTTAAGAACATGACAATCATCATCCTAGAGTATTTGTCAAAAAATATTCTAGTGGGCCACATAAATCAATATGGACTAACTCTAGTACTTCTTTGGAACTATAGGTTTTTCTTTTGAAATTTGACTTGGTCATCTTTCCTAGTTGACACTATTTACACATTTTATTGTTGGGCTTCTTCTATCTTGGTAAACCTCTAACTTTCTTCATTTTGTTGATGCTAATTAGGTTATCAAAGTTGACATGACATAGCCTTTTATGCCATAGCAACACATCATCAAATCTTACAATGAGACATGTTTCATCTTCCATATCTAGGTAAAATAGATTACTCCTAGTCTATTCTCCTTTTCCTATCAGATTTCCATCAGTGTCATAGATTTTGGTAGTTTTGTTTCCAAATTCTACTTTGCATCTTACATTGCCTAACTATCATACACTTAGTAGATTATAGTTCAATCCTTCAACATAATATGCATTGTCACATGAAATTTTCTCTGTAAGCTTAATGGAACCTTTTCCTTTGATTAGACATGGAGCATCATTTCCAAATCTAACACTATTTCCATCATACTAAGTAAAGGTAATAAACTTACTTTTGTCTCCTATCATGTGATGTGAGCACCCACTATCTATGATCCGCCTATCATTCTTGTTTACATAGGTTACCCATGTTTTTGCCCCATCTTCATCTAACTCATCCTTCATGGCTACATAGACTACCTCATCATCATTTTCATCAAAATCCTCTTTTTCAATAATGTAGCACTTTTTTCCTTTGTCTTTCTAATCTCTGCTATCATCTTCTCTTCTCTTCTCCTCTTGTACTTCTTGCATTCTCTATTATTATTTTTCTATGTGCACCTTGTAGCAACATGTCCTACTTTATTATAATTAAAAGAAATGATAGGCAACTTACCTTTGCCTCTGTGAAATCTTCTAGCCAGTAATGCTTCCAATTGTTATGCATCTTCTTCATCTATGCTACTATCACTGGATGCATATTTTTTCTCTCTTTTCTTCTTCATTGGTTTCACCTCCTTAGTGTCTTTCAATAATAGCTTGGCCCTAAAAGAAGATTCAATATTCTCAGGTCTATAGTTATCAAAGTTGGATAACTCAAATGCAGTAAGTCTTCCCACTATACCTTCAAGAGTTAGATTGTTTCCAGGTATGCATCTTAACTCTTGGATGGCTAAAACTCTAATAGAATAGATTGGAAGAAAGGTTCTTAAGAATTTTCTATTAACAGTTCCATCATCTAAATGACCACCCAAACTTCTTATTGCACATACTAATTCTTTTATTCTAGAGGCATATTGGGAAATGTTCTCACCTTCCTCCAATCGCATGTTATCAAACTTTCCTCTAAGGCTTTCTTTTTTTTTTCTCTTGGGACATTCTAATCTCTTCCATAAATATCTAATAAGGATTTTCACATCTTAAATTTAGAGTCACATCCCTTGATGTCATCAAATTTAACATAGTTGAGGGCAGAGGCAATCTCCAACATTGCCTTATTGTGCTCCTTCTTTTTCTTCATATCTTCTGTAGTAGGGACACCAACTGGATCAACATGCTCCACTTCAATTGAGTTTTGCGCATGATTACCTATTGATCCAAGGTGCAACTTTATTAAAGTTTTCCATTCAGCAAAGTTATCTCTGTTGAGCTTGGGAAATTCTCTCTTAGACATTTTGATCATTTTTGCTTCTAGTACTTTAAACAAAATTGGTAGATGGATCTAATACCAATTGTTAGAAATTATTTAGAATAACTAAGAGGGGGGGTGAATTAGTTATTCAAGGTCCAAATGTCCTAATAAAACTTTTTTCACTAAGTATAGTGAGCCCATTAAACTAATCATGCATCCAAGCTAAACTTCCTAGTTAGCAAGTTATTGTAAAATCAACATGCAAAAATATGACATGAAATATCAACACATAACATAGTGATTTACATGGAAACCCAATTTGGGAAAAGCCACTAGTAACGTGCTACTTCTTTCTCACTCTTCTAAAGTGATGCCTTGTGAAAGGCCTACCTTGTTAAACGCTACAACACACTGTTAAATGTAACCTAGTTAAAAGATTTCAACCACCTTGTTAGAAGTGGGCCTAGTTAAAGGACTTTTAGAAGATTCACTTGGAATGTCACCATGTTAAAGAATTTACAAAATGGTTGTTAAACCAACCTAAGTCCATAGGATTTTACCCTAACTAATACAATTGCTAGAGAGTAACAATAATGGCTTTGATTTGATATAACTCACAACATAACTTGCAAGTTTTCTCTGTAGCTCTAATGACTTGTCCTCCTTTCAAGCTTTGTCTCCCTAAGTCTCCATGCTCATTGTGCAAATGCAATCACCTCTATGGTCACTTATTGAAGTAGAGTCTTTGTACTATGTTCTTCTCTCTTGATGCCTTCTCCTTTAAACTGCATACTATCTCCAACCGACCACTCAAAAACTCTTGCTTCTTGATCTGTAACTCCTTAAATAGAAGTTTGGAATGATTTTCCCACTCTAATCTTTCTACTCTTAATTTTGGTTCAAATGGATTAGGTAAAGATTCAATAAATCTACCCCTTATCTTGTTTTTTCTAGAAACTTCGTGTAGAATCCACCTATATTTGCCTAAAAATTATTTACCTAAAATTTTGTGCCAATAACTCATCATCCTTATCTTCCATTTGGTTCACAAACTTCAAGGAAACAAACTTGTCAGCTTAGATTTGGTGAATCTTTGACTTTTCAAATAATGTAGCAGCTTGACACTATTGAATTTTTGATGCTCGACACATACTATGTTACTCAGCATCAACTATGTTTTACTGATGCTCGACACCTATTACATTTCTATCTAGCTTGACACCTAAACCTGCTTAGCTCCTTCTGTTTCACTTGACACACACTAGATTTTCCATTTGCTTAGCACCCATTGATGAATTTAGTCAACTTTAGAAACAACTTTGTTGCAAATTATTCTTCTAAAATTTCTAAGTGTAGCCAACCTCTGTATCTTCAAGTGTATTAACAATACATCATTTTACAATTGTCTTAATTGATCCTTGTACTTCATTACAAAACCATAACTCAACCTTTCCCTTAGGTGCTTTTGTTAGATCTTATTGATTAAATCCTCTTCATCAATCAACTAAGTGATAGTACTTAGATCTTATAAGCAATTGTTGTTCCAGCAAATAGCAAGTTTGACATTAGTGATGAAACAATGATTGAAAACATTCTTTATCAACAATCTCCCTCTTTGCAACAATCTCCTTTAATAGTGATCTTTTCAATCAAATTTCAACATCAAGAACTTATCAAAATAATCAAAGATGCTTACTCTTTCCCCAAATTGCTTCATGAAGGCTGAAAGCAATTCATCCCAAGATGAAATAGAATATGCTGATAGAAAGGGAAACCAATCCATAGCATCATCTTCTAAAGTTTGAACCAAAAAATTCATATGCACATCTTCATGAGCAATTTCAAAATCACCAATCAAATCACTAAACATCTAAACATGATGATTGAATGAATTTTGATGGTTCCCACTAAACTTAGGCAAATACTTTATGAGATCATATGGCATAGTATTTAGGAAACTATGAATGCCATTGAAATTTAATGACAAGTATCTTTTGGTAGAAATAGATCTATAATTCTTATCCATGGACCACATACTAGGTGAAAACAAATTTTCCATTTGTAACAAACTTAAAACTCATTCACCAAGGTTACTTTCAAAATTTATTGATTGTAGTAGATCTGAAATTCTTTCTAACAATTCAAACTCTAAACATACTTCAAAATATGAAAAGAATTGTTGAAACTATTCTTCACAAAGTATGTTGAGATAAATCAAACCATTCTCCTACTTAGTGCTAGAAAAACCACTTGACAGAGAATCTCTTTTGAAATTCACTTTCATGGAAAAGAACTCTCATGAAAGTTGAAAAGTACCTTTATGTGTTGTTGTATGAAACCTTAATATGCTGATTGGCATAGGTGCAAACTTCAATTCTTCACACCACTGATCAAATCCTTGTAGAGCTATCATCTCCTTGAGGAGAACAAAATGAAATCACTACTATAATTCATTTTAACATTAAAATTTCTTATGATAACAAATCAAACACAACACTTCAAAACTTACTATTCAAGAATTCATAGATTCTCCCTTCTTGCTTACAACTTATCATAACTTATAGATCTGCACAATTTAGTTGAAAGGTCCTAAAAAGATTTATATATAACCAATCTACACTAGTACAAAGATCTTTTAGAGATTCATCAATCATAATTGTGAGAAATATTTAAAACATGATTTAGAATGTGAAAAATTTAAACTAAATCTTTCAACTTATGGGACTTGCAAATCATCAAACACTTTGAAGAGAGAAAATATATTTGAACAATTTTGACTTTGAATTTACAATAGTACTTTGAAAACTGAAACCAACTGAATTGATTGAAAATAAAAATTAGTAGCAACACAATCTGTATTCAATCATTCAAAGCTACTATTGTTCATGCATAAAGCTTAACTAGGGAACATATAACCTTGCATACAAAATTGAGTATGCAAAATATATTAGAGGTTTCCAGCTCCATAATTTAGTCACTTACAACCTTATTTCCCTAGTAAAGTCACCATTTTGTTGGTGTTTTGAAATGACACAGTTTCAAATTACCTCAATGAGAATAAGATACATCTAGGGGTAGCTAACTCCCATCTTCAACATACCATTTCAGACACCAGGCCAACTATAAGGCTAGACCCTTCTTCTACTTCAGGCTCTGCAACACCTAGGTAGGTGGACCTCAAATTCAATTTATATGGTACCAATGCTAAAACATATTCCTAAATCTAGCAAAGCATATAAAACACTTAATCTCCTATACTTATGTTGTGTAGTAGCAAATTGAAACTCTATGAAATTCACAAGCTAAGTGAAGGGATCCTTTTTAGCTCTTCAACATGAAAGGGGAAGATATTTGATTAATGATGTTAAATATCAACAAAAACCCCAAATATGCAATAGTAAGAAAAAATGATCTTGTAGCTGATTGCTGCCTTATCTATTGGGAAATTCCATGAATCAAACACATATATCTATGATATCAATGATGTATTCCATACACCCAAGTATCAGATCTATCTAATCACTTTGTGAATCAAACATTAGTGTCCATAAAGACCTCATTCTTATGAAGTATCCTTCTCAAAACAACCAAAAATCCTATCAAACACATCAAGCATTTACTTGGCCCTTTGTTCCAATAGCAAAACATATCAGACATATAATCTTAAAGGGATGCAAATTGGTCTTAGTTCTTTATCCACAAACTACATAAGATTGTAGCTTGAAGAGATAGGAGATGAGAATCAAAATGAAACTAAAGAGATTCTACTCATTTGTATTCATTTCCTTGAAACTATACATTTAGATGCATAAAATTAAAACATAGAAATGCCTAAGAAATTAGTACTAGCAATATTATCTTTGTTACTACTATTCATATAAGAGAAAATATGCTAAAGAATGTGGTGTCATAGTGATGAGAACACATCAAAACTAGAACCTTGGTTTCAAAAATATGAGAACACTCAAGATTGGAACACACATGGTATCATAGTAGTGAGTCATTTTTCTCTAAAACTAGAACCAACCCTTGTAATGGATGAGAAAGAAGAAGATGTAGACAAGGAATAAATTCCCAAATCTGATCTAAAGATGACATGTGTCCACTTAAAATTTCATCCTCTATAATTGTAAAACCTCTTTCATCTCTCTAACCCTAAAATCTGATTTAGTTTTCATCATTATTCTATAACAAACTTGGAAATATCTTTGCTAAATGATGAAACCCTTCTGTTGCTCAAATATTAGATATGTATCATGAAATGTTGATATAATCCCCATTTAACTTACTTAAAGGTGACCAAACTCACTCATAATTGCATTTCTATCATGTTTTACTCACATTCAACTCATTACCCTATTAGAAATTGGTTTTGAACCTCGATACCTGAATGTAGTTGCAAGTTGAGAATCTAGGGTAAAACCTTGTATAACCTAAATAGATGAATTCCTATGCAAAAAAAACTCAAGAATTGGAAAGTTTGTCTCTCCTAGTTCAAGTGATATATAATATGTCTATATTCACTTACCGAAAGCTCCCATAATACCATTTTGAAAATCATGCCTCTGCTATGGCTCTTGATTGAATATTTATTTTTCAAAAATTTAAAATAATCTGATGAAGAGTAAGCACAAGGAAGCAAAAATCAATCCAAGCTTCTACCCAAACCTCCAAACTTCACAAAGGGTTATGCAACGGCTTGGCAATAGACAATACTCTAATCTTATAAACTTTTCAATAGGTTTCTAGTCCCAAATCTTCAAGCAAGACATAAAATCAACTACTTCATATTTGGAGCAAATAATGCTTACTACCCCAAAATGACAAAAAATGGAATTTGATGCTCTTGGATTTCCTATCACCAACCAAGGCTTGAAAAAACTTATGCTTGAAAAAAACAAAGCAAATCAACTATTGAATGCACTCCCAACAACCCACAATGCAAGATGCTACATTTGACCTAGTAGCCCATTAGGCCTCTTAATTCAGTTTTTCACCAATAACTCTAAATTCTTCCAAAGAACCTGGCAAACAAGATGAAATTTTGAGTACCCTTTTTCATGTGCTGATAGACTCCAAAGTTAGAAGATTTCACTCCACTCTAGCATGCCTCAACCAAAACCATGCACTCAGGCCTAATTAGCTACTTTAGGCGTGGTCTACAAGGTAATTGAAAAGGGATGGGTTCATGAAATCAAACCTTCACCTTTAGAGTTTTCTCCTAACCCAAATAGAGATGTTTTGTTCTTACACCAAATCACCTACTTCCTTCCTTCTCATTATCTAATCAATTTGCATAAAAGCAAGGTCAAATACATAAGGATATTTGACCTAGGGCTTGCTCCCATAATCCACTACTACAACCTCCTATTCCAAGACTTGAAAAATATGAAAATACATTACCCTAACTTACTCTACACCAATTTGGAACAAATTCCAATGGTGGAGATTCAAGTTAGGACCATTTATTTGGCCAAACCCTAATTTTGAGGGTTTCACAAGGCAGTGGGCAAAGAAAATTGATAACTTGAATATTAAGATTGATAGAAACTTGAAATCAAAGGAAAAACCTTACAATTAATTAGGGCTATCAGATCAATGCAATGTTCTCACCCTCCAATCATCGAAGGTCGTACTATATGGAAAAAATAGCAAAACTATACTGGAACAATAGATTTCATTCATCAAAAGAGTAACTAAAATTTGTGTGTTCATCCATCAGATGCTTAGAGCCTTTATAGGCCATTTTAGGTAGGTAGAACCACCCTATGGCAGTTTTAGCCATTAGGGAAGGTTGTTTCAAAAAGTTGTTAAGAAATTGCAAAAGTTGCCAAGCAACTTTTTGCAATTTTTACTATATGACAATATTTTCCTATAAATTGGATTCCAACCATTCCAAAAGGTTCCTCTAATGCTCTAAAAACTCATCCTATCCTAGAAAACATGAAACAAATCAAATTCCACCTTATTTGGACCAAATGATGCCCAAGTTTATAATTGCACTATGGGGTCTTGTATCCATTACATGGGTGGATGGTCTTAGGGAGATCACATGATCAATCCCTAGGCCTTATTACATCAACCAAAAAAAAAAACATTTGATTAGGTGCTCTACACCATTCTCCCCTACTCAAAAGAAACTCCAATCTCTGGAGTGTTGTGGAGTGGAAGATCAAAACCAAAAGCCTTAAGATCTTTCTCTGTCATCCAAGTTGCATCTATTGTTGTTTTCCCCTTCCACTATACTAGGATGTCTTCCTCCTAGTCTACTTACTAATTCTCTTGTCTAAGATGGCCTCCACCATGGGTTTAGGCATTGGTGAGATAGTTTTCTTCAATTATTCTTTGAGATCTACAAGTGTACCTACATCCACTTCATCTAAAACAACACCCTTGAAAGCATACAGGTTAGAAACATTAAAAATTGGAGACAAGTTAATATCATGTGATAAATCAATTTGATAAACATTGTTGCCACACTTCTTGACTATCTTAAATGGGCCAATCTACTTCATTTGTAGTTTTGTGTACATTTTCTTTGGAAGTCTTGCCTTATTGAGATGGACTATTACCATATCCCCCACCTTAAACTAAAGTTCCTTTCTTCTTTTATCTTCTTACTGCTTGTACTTGGTGGAAGTATCCTGCAACTTATCTTGTACTTGTTGGTGGACTTCTTTCATAATCTCTACAAAATCTTCAGCATGTGCACTTCTCCTTTCTATGTCTTTAACTTCTTTGAGTTCCAAGGTACCCATAGGGTGAGTGCCATAAACAATTTGAAAAGAAGTTAAGCCAGTACTCCTATTAATGGAATCATTGAAGGAAAATTCTACCTAAGGTAAGATACAATCCCATGAGACTCCATGTTGCTTGGAAAGACAACTTAGCATGTTTCCTAAGGACCTATTGACTGCCTTAGTCTACCCATCAAATTGAAGGTGATAGGTAGATGAAAAACACAATTTGGTGCCTAATTTTCTCTACAAGGTCCTCAAAAAATGCCCCAAAAACTTAGGATCCCTATTAGATATGATGGACAATGGCAGACCATGAAGCCTAAAAACTTCTTTGAAGAACAAACCTCCTATATGGGAGGCATCATGAGTGATCTTGCAAGTAATGAAATGGGCCATTTTAGAAAACCTGTCCACAACTACAAATATGCTATCATATCTTGATTTGGTTCTTGGTAGACCAACAACAAATTCCATGCTCACTAAATCCTAAGGTTTATGAGGTATTGGAAGTTGATTATAGAGCCCTGCATTGGATGTGCCTCCCTTTGGTTGTTCACAAATCAAACATTCCTCTATGTATCTCCTAACATTAGTCTCCAATTTTGGCCAAAAATTAAATCTCCTAACCTACTATAAAGTTTTATCCACTCCAAAATGCCTTGCTAAACTGCCCCAATGTTTTTCATTTGTAATGTTCTCCCTAATTGATCCCTTGGGAACACAAAGTTGACAACACTTAAACAAAAGGCCTTCTTGTAAAATGTACTCACCAAATTTAGTATGGTATCTCTCACCCATGGACTTATAGACTTGGTATGCCTCCTTGAAATCCTCATCTTGCTCATACATGTCCTTCATTGCATGGATGCCAATGCCCTCCAACTGAACCTCTTAAATTTGTTAAATTCCTCCTACTAAGTGCATCAACAACCTTGTTAGTTTCTCCCTTTTTATGCTTAATAGTGAAAGTATAAGATTTTAGGAACTCAATCCATTTCATATTCCTATGATTTAACTTTTCTTACCTATTCAAGAAGCTTAATGCATGATTATTAGTGTATACAACAAATTATTTAGGCAATAAGTAATGCCTCCATTTCCTAAGGGACTGCACCATAGCATAGAGTTCAATATCATATGTTGAATATTTTTGTTTGGCCTCATTAAGATTTTCACTAAAAAAGGCCATAGGCCTACCCTCCTGACTTAAAATACCTCCAATTTCCTTGTTCCTAGCATCACACTCCACTATGAATAATTTATAAAAGTTAGGGAGCACCAAAATGGGTTGGTCTATAATTTTCCTTTTCAAGCATTCAAAAGAGTCATTAGCCTCCTTGGTCCAAGAGAATACACATTTCCTTCCTCCCTTGATGGTATTTATTATTGGAGCACACACATGACTGAAATTTCTTATAAATTTTCTATAAAAACTACACATACCATGAAAACTCTTTACCTCTGATGGAGTGGTGGGTGGTGGCTAGTTAAGGATGGCTTCAACCTTGGAAGGATCCATTTTCAACTCTCCTCTTGATATCAAAAACCCCAAGAAGATCAGTTTAGTCTACAAAAAGAAACATTTCTCCAAGTTTATCATTAGTTTTTCCTAATGAAGCCTATTCAAAACCAAATCAAGGTGTCTTAAATGCTCATCCATGTCCTTACTGAATATCAAAATTCCATCTAAATATACAACAACAAACTTGTTCAAGAAAGGTTTTAGGACTTCATTCATTAGTCTCATAAAGGTGCTAGGTACATTTGATAAGCCAAAAGGTATCACAAGACACTCATACAACCCTTCTGAGGTCTTAAATGTTGTTTTCCACTCATCTCCACCCTTGATCCTAATTTGATGATATGCACTCTTGAGGTCCACTTTTGAATAGATGCTTCCATTCCCCAAATAGTCCAAGAGTTCCTCTATTCTTGGCATAGGAAACCTATATCTAATGGTTATCCTATTATTTGCTCTAGAATCTGTACACAATCTCCAATTACCATCCTTTTTAGGAGCTAGGACTACAGGGACTGCACATGGGCTTACACTTTTCCTAATGAACCCCTTGGCTAACAACTCTTCAATTTTCTTTGCTATCTCTCTATTCTACTCCGGGCTCATCTTATAGGCTACCTTATTTGGAAGTGTAGCCCCTTGGATGAAGTCTATACAATGACTAATGTCTCTTTTAGGTGGCAAAGTCTTTGGTTGGCTGCTTGCAACTACTCCCTTATAGTTCTCTAAAATTATTTTTACCTCCTTAGGCCCAACATTGATAACCTTGGGCGGATCTTGTGGTTGTTTGATGGGATGATTTTGAGGTCTAACAACCAATGCATAGAAAGGTGTTTCCTTCTCTTTAGTGACCCTCATGAATTCTTTCTCACCTACCAACATCACTCCATTTGTAATAGGGTTCCCATCATTAGGCAAAGGTGGCATAGTGTATTCAAGCCCATCCTTGGTTATAGTGTATATGTTTGTCTTACCATCATGTTTGGCACACACATCATATTGCCATGGCCTCCCAAGAAGCAAATGCCATGCATCCATCTCTGCCACATTACATAAAACTCTGTCATTATATTCTCTTATCTTGAATTCCACCCACACCTACTCATTTATGAGGGTTTGTTTGTCTTTTGTTATCCATGATGCCTTATAGGGGTAAGTTTGAGGTCTTGTTGTTAGTTTAAACTTATCTACCATCTCCTTAGAGGCAACATTATTAGAGGAACTAAAATCTACTATAACCTTGCAAACTTTGTTATTAACTTTGCATAAGGTTTTAAATAGTGTTTTCCTTTGAGGCGATTTTGTAGTTTTAGGGGCTCTGATCATGGTTATTTTCATCATCAAAGACTCACCATGCTCTGGGAGTGCAGGTCTTCAAGTGGTAGAATTGTAAGAAGTGACACCAGACTATCCTCCTCTTGAGTCAATTGAATTATTCTATCCCCTTGCTTGTTCTTTTTAGGGCATCTAAAGGATTGATGTCCTACCTAATTACAAGTGAAACATTTGCCTATGAACACACTAGGCCCCCTTCCACTAGACCTTCCTCTACCATTGGGTTTCCTACCCCTAAAAGTTCCTCTATTTGTAGACTCCCCATCAGCATTTGATTCACTAGACTCTTCTTGATTTTTATTAAAGGATCCCCTTCCATGGAACCTACCTCTACCCCTATTGCTTGTATCCACTTTTCTTTTATGTTTCTCTTCAATTTGTAAAGCCATATTAAAGCACTGATGGATTGAACCAAAAGTAATCAATGTTAATTCATATTGAATACTATACTTTAAACCATTTACATACCTTGCAAGTTTTTGCTTCTCAGTCTCATACATCTTGGCTCTGAGGGTTAGATTGTGGAATTCTTGAGTGTAGATATTGACATCCAAGTCCCTTTGTTTGAGATTATGCAACCTTTTGTGTATCAGCAACTCATAGTCTTATGGTATAAATTGATTTCTTATCTCTTCCTTCATCTTCTTCCAAATGGCAATCTACTCCTTGTTCTCATCCAATCTTTCATTTTGCAAAAATTTCCACCAACTCAAGGTAGGGACTTTGAGTTTAGCCTTGGCAATCCTAACCTTCTAATTTTCAAGGGTCTTGTCACATTCAAAATGGTTATCTAAGGCTTCAATCTAGTCCATACATTCATCAGGGTCCAACTTACCATGAAAAGTGGATAAGTCCCCTTCTCATTTCTTTCCAACCCTCTCTAATGTAGCAAGGAAGGGCCTCTGATCTATAGGGATGTTTTCTTGTTATTCATTCCCTTCTATCTCCTCAGGTTCTAATTAATCACCACTCCCTTTCCTCATCTTATTCTTAAATCTATCCAACTCCCTCTTCATGGTCCTATTCTCTTGCTGGACCAACCTACTCTCTACCATTTGTTCCTTAACTAGCTTGGCTAGTTCTACATTGGTGATCCTCAAGGGGATCTCCCTTTTAGGTTCTTCTCCTCCATTAGACATTGTGTCTCAACAAATCAAAGTTGCTCTGATACCAGTTCATGCAGAGCAAGCACAAGGAAGCAAAAATCAATCCAACCATCAAACTTCACAAAGGGTTATGCAAGGGCTTGGCTCACTTCCCAATAAAAAATACTCTAATCTTATAAAATATTCAACAAGTTTCTAGTCCCAACTCTTCAAGCAAGACATAAAATCAAGTACTTCCTACTTGGAGCAAACAAGGCTTACTACCCCAAAATGACAAAAAATAAAATTTGATGCTCTTGGCTTTCCTATCACCAACCAAGGTGTGAAAAAACTTATTCTTGACCAAAACAAAGAAAATCAACTATTGGATCCACTCCCAAAAACCCTCAATGTAAGATGTTGCATTTGACCTAGTAGCCCATTAGGCCTCCTAATTTAGTTTTTCACCAATAACTCTAAATTCTTCCAAAGGACCTAGTGAACAAGATGTAATTTTGAATACCCTCTTTCAAGTTCTAATAGACTCCAAAGTTACAAGGTTTCACTCTACTCCAACATGCCTCAATCAAAACCATGCACTTAGGCCTAATTCGCTACTTTAGTTGTGGTCTACAAGGTAATTGAGAAGGTATGGGTTCATGAAATCAAATTTTCACCTTTAGAGTGTTCATCTAACCCAAAAAGGGATGTTTTGTTCTTACTCCAAGTCCCCAACTTCCTTCCTTCTCATTATCCAATCAATTTGCATAAAAGCAAGGTTAAATACATAAGGATATTTGACCTAGGGCTTGCTCCCATAATTAATTGTTGCAACCTCCTATTCTAAGACTTGAAAAATATGAAAATACATTACCCTAACTTGCTCCACACCAATTTGGAACAAATTGCAATGGTGGAGATTCAAGTTAGGGCCATTTCTTTAGCCAAACCCTGATTTTGAGGGTTTTACAGGGTAGTGGGCAAAGAAAATTGATAGCTTGAATATTAAGATTGATAGAAACTTGAAATAAAATCCAAAACCTTACAATTAATCAAGGCTATCAGATCAATGCAATGTTCTCACCCTCCAATCATCCAAGGTTGTACTGTACAAAAAAATTAGGCAAAACTATATTGGAACAACAGATTTCATTCATCGAAAGAGCAAGTACAATCTATCTGTTCATCCATCAGATGCTTAGAGCCATTATAGGCCATTCTAGGTGGTTAGAAATAGCCTATGGTAGTTTTAGCCATTAGGGAAGGTTGTTTCAAAAAGTTGTCAAGAAATTGCAAAAGTTGCTAAGCAACTTTTTGTAATTTTTTGCAATTTTTTTCTATATGACAATATTTTCCTATAAATTGGATTCCAACCATTCCAAAAGGTTCCTCTAATTCTCTAAGCACTCATCCTATCCTAGAAAACATGAAACAAATCAAATTCCACCTTATTTGGATGCAATGATACCCAAGTTTATAATTGCACCATGGGTTCTTATATCCATTACATGGGTGGATGGTCTTAGGGAGATCACATGATCAATCCCTAGGCCTTATTACATCAACCAAAAACAAACATTTGATTAGGTGTTATTCACCATAATCTAAAGTTTAAACTTTAGAATTAATCCTTTCTGAATTTAAAGCATTCATTAACTCCTTTTTGATAAAATGAATAATAAAAAATCACTTTTTAAATCATTTGGAATTTTCCCTTTATTATGCCATTCAAGTCAACCCTCCTATTGAAAGCCACATGTCTACCTCTAATTGGTCAAACTTTTGTATAGTCACCATCCCCTAGATGCCATGCGGTAGCCTTTGATTGGCCTGCTAGGCACTGCCACATGGTAGTTCCTCATTCATTGCTTGAACTGCCATATCACTTACACATCACCACCATCTCAATGCGCTAAATAGACTGCCACATGGCATCCAACTCAGGCCCACTACCACATGATGCCCACATGCTTTACCACTTTTCTTATCTTCTGAGTAGTTTTGTAAAATGGGGAAGTGCTAGCCATTAGATCTCACCATGTGGTGAACTTTGAAGCATCCATCTCAAACCTATCACATCACCATGGACTAGGGCCCACTAGCACATGTCAGCTAGGCACTTCCCCACATTACAATCAGCAAGGTGCTAACTATGCATGTGGAAAAGCCCCTTCACGACATGTGTTTCCTATGCTACATTAGCACCTTAGAATCCATGCTAGCTTGAAGGTCTGACTAACACTTGTCATCTTCTAGTTCACTATTCTAGCACCACATGATCTGATGACATCATCATATTTGGTTTGTGCATTTGTTCAAAATTTATTGATGTGCTCTAGCTGACCATGAGCCCACACAAGTTGTCTCAAGCTCCAAGGCCTTGTGTCTTAAAGACACTTAAAATAAGCATGCTATTCTATTTAAACATTTTTAAATCTTCACTCACAGGGCATGTGGGATAAAATGTTTCATTTTTTTTTCCATTGTTCATCCCTGTGGCTTTGATTCTTCTATTTGGCCTTACAGAGTCTAAAGGATCTACCCACACTAGACCAAGTCAACTTGATCATTATGAAGTGACTATGCCCAATCTTCGACTACATACAGAATCAAAACACTAGTTATATTGGCCCAAATGGTGGCATTAACAAAGCAGCATAATGAAACACCATCTTTTCTTCACATGGAGCCTCCTTGATGCCATGACCTATTAGCTAGCTATTGTGCCTCTCTCTTGCCAAGCCATGTAATTCCTTTTTAATTGCTATGGATTCCTTTATGTGATTGATATCTTGAGCTCCTTTGCATCTAGTAACACTCACAACTATTGTTGTCCTCTTTGGAACAAGACATTTTTGAAAAATTTTAAACATTGGCTAGTTAAATCATGGCAAGGTAGAGGAAAAATAGGTGATACAAATACACCCTGATCTGGGTAGGAAATATGTTATTGATAAGAGAGTGGCTTTGTCTTCACTTTTTCTGCAATCATTCTTTCACCATATGATTCACTTTCACACTTTACAATGTTCAATGGTGCTTGATGCACATCTTTGGAAGAGTTATCTTCCCTACTATTGTTGGCTTCAGTCTCTGGATACCTTTCTCATCAACATGTTGAACCTCTATTTCATTTTGAAAAAACTATGGCTTATCTGGCTAATTAGTTGAGTTCTTTAGATGATATAAACCAAATGGCATGGAATCTATCATATCTAGATCTTGTTCACCAATATTATTGATAGGAGTGCCTTTATTAGCTTTCACTTCAATATGACCATCTCCAGCAATTGTGTTGTCTAAGCCACACTATTTTTCCTCACAATACTGGTTAATTTCATGCATTCCTATTTGTAAATGGGAGCTTTCCCCTACTTTTGATGACTCTTTGACCATCAATGTACAACTCTCCTCTACATGGTTCCTATTGTCAACCTATTGTTCTTTACAACTTTGGGACTTGGTACAACCACTTATTTGTACCATGCAAAGGTATTAAAGATGCATGCCTAAGCTCCAATGATGCTCCATTTCTTTGGGGTCTATTTTCTATAGAAGAAGTGGCAAGACATCCTAATCTTGAGGTACCAAAATGAGGATCTCTAGAAACTATATTTTGAATTTTTGAGATGACTTTCTCTGTCTGAAAATATGTGAATCAATGAAATTGCTTAACTCCATTTTGATGCTTGCTAGATTGGAAGTTTCTTAGGAGATTTTAAGGTTCTTCATGAAATTTCTCATGAATACTATATTATCTTTTTGTGAATATGGGGATATTTCAACCTTCTCATTCTCTTCAATGTCATGCCTTAGAACCTCATCATGCCTTATAGATCTGATGAAATTAGTCAAGCCCCAAAGTGGGTCTAGCTATAAAAAAAAATTGTTTTCAAACAAATGATATGTCAAATTTATTTGATGAACATCTAATACATATCCAAATCAAAATCCATCACCAAATCACCTATTAAAACTAGTTTTATCACTTTCTTCCAACTTGTTGACTCTGTGCCAGGACGTCCTTTGACTAGCTTTAAAAACTTACAAAAACACCTGACCAGGCTCTGAAATCAAACACACTGATTCTCTATTCTGCATACTTTTACCCTATTGAATCTCCTCTCATGAGGAATTCTCAGTCAAAAGATATTGGCTATCAAAGTTTCCCTCTTAGAACTGCCTGTAAGAAAACATGTCAGAAAACCATAAATCACATTAAGAATTGGCTCTAAAAATAGGGCAAATGGATACTTGGGGGCACAAAAATTGAGAAATTGATTCATTTTTATGAGGACAACATAAATCTAGGATTAGGGCTCATGATGAATAATAGGACACATCTGGTGAATGGTCAAAGTAGGCTACTCAGAGTTTGTTGACTAGAAACAATGTTAGAAAAGCATTTTTTGCAAATGGAATAGACCTAGGAAAGTGTGTAGATAGATTCATCAAGATTTGCAAACTGGCACACTTGAAATATTTCTAGAGTATAATGCAATCATACAATCCATTTGATCTCACCTATCATGAATTCAGAGAGATGACATCATGAATAGGGGTACCAGGAAATCTACATTTACTAATACTAGTAAAACATCATAAATTGCATTTGGAATCACATTTGAAAACTAATCAAATATATTTGTCATAAGCTCAAAATTGAAACATTTCAAGTCTCTGACCCCTAGAATGCAATGCAAAATTAATTTTCTCATTTTGGTCAATTGGGTCAAAATTATAACAAGTCAAATAGGGCCTTCCAGAATTTTGAGCAATTTGCATCAACACGACAACAATAAACAACTAACTTTGAGGGATTCAAAACCTAGTCAAAAGAAATCAAAATGAATCAAAATATAAAATATAGGCTCTTTGGTATATACACTAAAAAATTTCAAAGTAATGAGTCATGAAACATTACTGGACGCAAGATATTCTCGTGCAAACAAGACCTCCTATCACTATTTAACATAGGCAACAATGTAGATTTGGAAATTGATCAAAATAATACTTCACAGAATGACTCAGAATGGTAGCTTATCTTCATGGGACACATGGACATCCTGAATACAAGGTGTTAGAAACATTAAACACCTCTTAGGTCTCAAAAGTACAGTCGGGTATGTATGCGATAAAAAGTGCTTAAGGGCTTGATTTTTTGAATGATACTCAAAATTAGAGCTTCAATTTTGAGTACCAATAGATCCTTTGAATAATATTATCACCTAACTATGATAGATAATTTTTTCTCTGCCCTTTATATTGCCTTGTAGCCTGTGTACTTAATCTACTCCATATTCACTCCTTGTCTTCGAATATATCTTATATTTGACAACTTACTAATTAGGAAAATTAATTTGTCTTCCTTACATACCCATCAGTCAATAAAGTCATTCCAAGTTGGCTCACATAATATATATCTCCATAATAATCAAGTTATGCCTTCAATTCAACCCAAATGTTGATGCACGGGAAATACTATTCATTTGATATTCTTTCGATTCTTAGGAAATATAGTGAGCTCGTGTGGTACATTGTTACCTGGTCGGCATGGGATGCTTAGATAAAAATGGGGCACTTAGGTGATATTGGAGCATACTGACTTGATTTGGATAGCCTAGTTCAAACTGAGAACTTGGTGATAATTGTGAACTTGGTTCACACTAGGATTTTAGTTTCCACTAATAACTCAGATAACATATTTTATATTGTGAGTTTGGTTAATATAGTATAACATTCATTTTATTGGGCTACAATAAAACCTACTTACTAATAGAAATCTATGTTTTGTGGCATTAATCAACCTTCCTAGATAGCTTAAGTGGTTTGTCACTAATTGACAATATGTCTTTCCATAGCATCAACACAATCTTGGATAATGTTGAGGAACTTCCAAGATCTAAATTGAAGGTGAAACCTCTCCCACCTATAGAAGATGACCCCATGACAATATTTTCCCAAATTCTTGACAAAGTCCTATATTTTGTGGATATTAGGAATTATACTCATTGTCAATTTGAGACAGTAGAATAAAACAACATTTTAGGTGAATTTGACAAGATATACAAGAAAGACATATTGTTTAAGGATGTATTTGAAAACTTAGGTGAGAATGATATAGTAAAGTACATATTTTATAGCAATTTTATTAATGAGGATTGGAGTAAAATCATCTTAATTTGAATTCACTATAAAAAATAAATTGTATAGGTGAAAATGTAGTTGACATTTCAACAAATTTGATTCATGAGATAACTAGACTGTGTAATGAGGAATCTATCCCACTTAATGAAAAGAATGTTAAAAAGGTCATCATTGAAAATATGAAATCAACCTACAATAGGAGAGAAATAGTCGTAAGTTAGATCAGATAGGATGATGTAAGGCTTATGAGGAAGATTATTGCAACTAAATTATGTTCTAGTTCTAGTGATGGTGAATTGGAAGCTATATTTGTGCATAAAGCTTACAAGTTATGTGTTGAGAAAAATCAAGTTAACTTATGTGAAATTCTGAGAATTTAGATGATAAAAAAATTGCAGAGGATAAGGAAAATAAGTAATGGATAGTTTATATTTTAATCATTGATAACATACATGTTTTTTAATCTTTTGAAGAGATTTTCATTCATGACCATAGCTGATTGGAACAATGACAAGTGTATAATGGAAAAGATCATAGACTTGTATAGGAGGTACCCTATTAACAAGATTGAGAGTAGTAAAACATCTATTATGACATCATTTCAGTTAGAGATGAAGCAGAGACCAAGAATTCAAAAAAATTTAGTTGAGAGTTATAAGGATGTGATATATCTTATGATAGGCACTAACTTGACATATATATAGGTAGACATACCTAAAGTATTGTATGGTGACCCTATTGGTTATGAGGTTACAGATGAATTAAATTAAATATATGCATGAATAATCCTTAAATGGGAATTATATCCTAATAGTGCAATATTAAGAACTTTTGAATAGAACATGTAGTTGGAATATCAAGTTATGCTTCAAAAGTCTTCAAGGAAGAGTATTGACAGTGAGATGAAATATCTTGAAGGACACATGCATGACATCCCAAGAATTTTTTAATGTTAAAAAAATTGTATCTAAATTGAAAGAGATTTTTTAAAAGGATATTTTATTTCTTCCTCTTTTGTTAATTGAAGGCTCCAACTATGCACCTACACCTGCACCTTAATTTGCTTCAACACCTATAGCTATTTTGGATAAACCTATAGAAGAAGATGTTAGCGTAATACATGTTCAATTATCTACACCTTCCAACTCAAGAAGATCATCAAGTTAAGTATAAGTAACACAAGAACAAGTTCAATCCCCTAAGCCTAAGAGAATGATAGAGATGGCTACATGACTGGGGAAAAGACAAAATTTATTAACTTCACATTAAGACAGAAAAGTTAGAGGTCAATTTGCTACTTCTAAAGTTCAACCACCAAATAAAAACAAGAAGTAGAGATGAGGTTATAAGAGACACTAAAAATCTTGTAAATCAAATTCTTAGTGAAACTATTAGTAGAGCCTATATAGATGAATCTGGAAATGAAGAGATTACATCTTCACTTGTAGTAGAACCACTTACAACACTACTAATGGACATTCCTATGGAAGAAATGAATACTTCAGAAGAAAAAATAATGTTGATTGTATTTGAGTCTATAAAAGAAGAGTGGAATGTGATGATAGGGAGAGTAGAAGAAACTTCAACTCTGATTTCCACAAAGAAAGAGTTGGAGAAAGTCACTATGATAAATGTAGAAGAAAGAATCACCAAGGAAGCAGAGTAAAATATTGAAGAACTATCCATTAATCCACCACACATAATAATTGATAATGAAATTATGAAGATTCTATTGGAAATATGTCCAATCAATCAAATAAGGTAAGTTATGATTGTCATTTATGGCAACATATTTGTTTTGTAGATCAATCTTGCTCATCTGTAAAGAAAATCGTCTAAGTGTTAGACAGCGTTACATCAGCATAAAAATTTTAATGATAAAAGAATATTCCCTTGAAATATTCTCTTCTATAGTTAACTAGAGATGCAGGACATTATAATGATGATGTATACCTATGTGCATGTCCATACGATCAACCAAAGTCGAGTTATGAAGGAGCTAGTAATATAGTGATGATTTAGCACACAATAGAGCATGCCAAAAAATTGTGTTAAACAACTTGATTTATTGTTTTAATTATTATTTCTTCATAAGCTGACTCTAATGATGTTATATGAGTTGACTAAGGAAGAATTTACCAATATGCTTTGCATAAGTAAAGAACCTCATTTGCAAAGTTAGAATAGATGGAGAACATGATGATAATGATGTGTGATCAGTGATTGTGAAGTTGATATGATCTTGTGAAATGTGAGTAACAAGTGAATACGAATTTTTGATATATGATGCAAAGAATTGTTATTCTAGATATGATGTAGATTAAGTTGTGCATAGTGATATGATGTAGATTGATATGTGTGCAGTCACTCTTGTATGAAGAATTATTAGTCAAAAGATTTGTGAAGCACACCAAGTATCTCAGTATTGTATGTATACTTATTTCCTGAAGATCTTATTATATAGTTGCATGTTAGGGAAATGGGCTCTTCTTGCACACATTTGTATAGGATCCACCAACTCCTAATAGGGTTGAGGATTCTAACAAGGCCTAGTCTCCTAATAGGGACTTGAGACACTATACATTCTTCATAGACTCTTAAGAGGGTCAATATCCTTAACCAAATTCTTTATATAGTGAATCATCTATTGAGTTTCATCCCCACTGGGGTTTTCCCTTGGCTAGGGTTTCCCTAGTTAACAAAATATGGTGTTATGATCTCTTTTTGTATATGGTTATTTATATTGTTTAGCATTGTTGGTTTACTTTCTTATGCATATGGTAAAGTAATTAATAATATCCAGTTGTGGGAAAAAAGATTGAAAATACTAATTCACACCCCCTCTCTTAGTATTATCTATTTCTAATAATTGGTATCAAAGCTTGGTTATTCAAAAGAGGCTTAATAGCTTAAATAAAATCCCTATGGATATGGAACAATTGAAGAAGAATCTTGAAGAAGCACTTGAATAGATTGATCTCCTTACTAGTGAAAGAGATGGCCTTAAAGACAAATACAAGGATGCAAAAGCCTACATTGGTAAATTAAAGGACAAAATAGATGACCTAAAATAGAAAGGACCTAATAATCAGACCAATGATGATGACATTGAAGATCTGAATAAAGAAAATGAGATCCTAAAACATGAGTTAAAGATAGTTGAACTTAAGTTGAGCCTTAAGAAAAATGAAGGAAAGAATGACTCTGAAATTAAAGCTAAAAATGTTGATCTATGATCTTAGTTAAGCAAGGTAACATCTAAATTGGAATTTATTAAGTTAGAGCATGTAGAATTAGAGAAATACAACACTATTATGAAAGGTGATTTGGTACAAACCAAACAACAACTTGAGAAATTATATACCACTAGTGATAAGATTGAAGAACAAATATGAGCCCAAAGACCTAGTTATTGCAAGACTGGACTTGGATTCCTTCTTGGACAATCTACCATGAAATTTATTGAGAGAAAGGAACCTGATGCTCTTGAATTCAATGAGGATCTTAGCAAGATAGATGACACATCTAAAGATAAAGAGAATGTTGTTCACCTTGAAAAAGTTAAAGAATCTAATCAAGATATGGACAACAAAAGAAAGGAATCTTTTGGTTGGTGTGATGAACCTAAAGAAACTGAAGTCAATTGTAAAGGTAAGTCCTTCAAACCTATTTCAAATTTTTCTTGCCCTAATTGTCATGGATATGGTCATTATGCAATATATTGTAAGAAACATAAATTTGATAGCAATAATACAATAATAGGATATATAGAAACACTAACCATGCAGGAAATAGAAGAAGATCTCATAGTAATGAAAGTGGAGAAAGAAGACAAATTGTTTTCTATAGATGCAAAAATCTTGGACACATTGCAAGGAATTGTAGAACACTTGATGACCAACTAAATGAATAGAAAAGAAATGTACCTATGTGTTGGCTATGCAATAACTTTGAACACATAGCAAAGCTTTGTAGAATGGATAGAAGAGATCTAAATAGGAATTAGAATTACAAAAGGAACAATAGAAGAAATGATTATAGTTTGAAGAAAGAAATAAAGCAATAGAAAAATGAATTAAAGGAATCATTTGTAAAGGTAAAGGAACCAAAAAGTCCTCATACAATTATAGAAGATGTGCTTGACAAGACAATGAAGTCACTTGTTGTTTGTGACTCTTCTTACCAAAATTAAGCATTCTTACTAAGACAAAGTATTAGTTATTGATAACTAATGTTAGAGTAAGTATCAAAGGTTGTGCAACTCACAATATGTAATAGACATTGAGAGAAGTCTATAGTGAAGTGTGCATTGCCTAATAATATTAAGATAAGGATATATAAGAAGATTAATCTCTCTGTTGCACAAAGATAATATACTAAACTGGTGGTAGACATGCATTTAATGCAAGGTATAGGTTGCAAAAGATTTAAAAGATGAAAACTAATTTGCATGCATTATTTTCTTATGTGAAATATGAGTGTGAGATTAAAGCAAGATTTGGTGAATTAAAGAGGTCTACAATTATGCAAAGTCATCGAAAACCCTAATACATGAAATTGAGTTATTTTCTAAATTATTGAGCATAATCTTTCCAGAATGGCAAGACAAGAAGTCTTTAATGTAAGCAATAGACCTAGGTACAATTTCAACAAACACCCATTTCTTTCTATGCTTGATGACCCTAATGGAGCATTTTCTTTAGTTCTAGAAAATGCTCTTCATGTCGAGGATATAAGAGGATATATTCATTGCAAGATTGAAAGCATAGGTGGTTCAGAGATTCATAAGGAATTAGAAAAAATGTGCAGCAATGACTTGTTGTTGAAACCTAAACATAGATACCTAGAATGACTTAACCTAGTTAAGCATATGTTCTATACAGATTTCAATAATAATGAGTGGACAAGGATAATTCTGAGCAGGGTACATGATGATTTACTATGGTTGGGAGATTCTATCATATGTATTGACAATGAACTAATTCACAAGGTCACATGTTTGAGCAATGAAGGATGCAATCTAGTAGACATCAAGAGTGTGTGCAAGATAGTTGAGATGAATGTCAATACATATTTTGATGGAAAAAACATGAAAGTCAACACCATTCAAGATGATGGAGTAAGACTCATTTGTAAGATTTTGGGATATAAGTACAATCATGGATCCAAGTTTGATTCAATACCTACAGGATTTCTTCATGTAACTTACTTGGCACTAAGAGGTGAAGAGGTTAATATGTGTGACATTATCTAAACACAATTGTTGGACAACATATCTAGAATCAAGAAATCAAGGACTATAGTCTTTAGATTTGAATCCCTATTGACACATATATTTTTCTATGCTACTAAGAAGTTCCCTGGAATAAAAAATTGGAATGAAAATGAGTGTGCAATTTAGTTAATCACTCGAGCAAATAGGTAAAGACCTAAAATAGATAGAAATAGTGATATTGATAGAATAATAAAATCCTTCCAAGCTGAAATGAAGCAAAGGTATAGGATACCTCCTATGCTAGTAGAGAAGTACAAGAATGAATTCTGTTTTATGGTTGAGATAGATTTCACATGTATGGAGGTAGTAGTTCCTCGAGTAAAGTTCATTGAACTTATGGGATATGTGATGAGTGAGGAATTCATTAAAGGGTATTCATAGGTAATCCTCCATTCTAAAGTTGATTCTGAATGTCCTATATGGGGGGATACATTTTGAGAAAATGAGAGAAGTCAAAACTAATCAAGTAATGAAGGATTCCAAGAAAAAGGTGGAGAAAGTAATTGATTCTTTTTTGAAAGAATCTAGGATGACTAGGAAAGAATTTGTTGAGGTCAAAGGGATAGCTATGGAATTGAAGGCCAAGGGTCAATCTAAGCTTTTGACCCCCATAGCCATTGTAGTGGTAGGACCAACTAAAAAGGTCACAATTGCCCAAACAAGTGTGTAGACACCTAATGTGCCTTATGCAACAGTTGTGTAGCAGCAACCTCCAAGGAATCCAGTGAAGATTGAAGAAGCATTAGTTGCAAGGAAGCCTACAAAGATTGAAAGGACCAAAACACCTCCTAAGAAAAGAGTGAAGTAGACTACAGGTGGCCCAATAAAAAAGAGAAGAACCTAGTAGATTAGCTCATTTGAATAAGAAGAAGAAACTAGTGACAGACCAGTTGAGCTAGTTGATCAAGAAGAAAAGACATCGGTAGGGCGAAAAGCATGGAAACCAAAGGTAGAAAATCCAAATGTGCAAATCATTAATAAAAATAATTTTGTAGAGTTGAATAAATACTATGATTTGTATAATAATATGGATAGGAGATAGCTAGAAAATGTTGCAGTTAGAAACATGATTCTTAAAGATAAGAGATTTTAATAGTATAAGAGGTCAGATACTTAAAGACTTGTATAATAGAATGAGAAATAGAAAGAGAAAAGTTGTAGAGGAAGACAAACAAATAAGAATGAATATTGTGAGAAAGTTATGTTTTGTAAATAATGAGGAAGAAATAACAGAAATTTTAAAAGGTATAGCACCATTGTTGAGACATAAAAAGAGATCCATTCTCCTCATGGGAGGAAATTATGAAGAAGTTAACAAGGAATATTAAGAGGCTATAGTTTCATACATGTCTACTATGCCTATGAAGAGTGCATAGCCAAAAAAGGAAAGGCCAATGATAGATAAAAGTGCACAAATAGAGAAGGCAAGTCCTATGCCCAAAGAATCTGAGAAGTGTGTGCAAACACAAAAAGCTAGTCTTATAGCATGCAGTCCTCCTCATAGTTTTGAAATAGTAGCTACACCAAGTTCTTCACCATATATCACCATTAGCAGTGAATCTATGCAAGTAGATAAGACCAATGTGATAGTTGACAAAACTAAGGACCTAGTCAAGCAGTTTGGTGCCAACATTGTTGGCAATATTGTGGACTATAGTAGCTTTGATAAAGAAGAAAAGGATTAGGAGCCAAAGGAAGAAGATGCACCTTTCACGAAGAAAGTTAAATCTAGCAGTGAAGCAACTACTTCAAGTGTACCCCTAGCAGTAGTAGTAGTAACACCATCCACACCACCTACTCAAGCTACAATAGTAGCACAATCGGATGAAGAAGATAAAGCACAAAATGTCCTATCTTCTTTGAGTAAATTTGTTGAGAAGAAGAAATCAGTCAAGTCAATTGAGAAGAATTTGAACTTAACTTTGAATAGAATAGAGAAAGTAGTAAGCCCTATTGACACCCCTACAGATATTCAATAGTGTGCAACAATTTTGTGTAAAGCTTTTGATGATGAGTTCACAACACTCACAAATGTGGCCACAATTCAAGCACAAGTAGAGTATGATGGTAAAATTCTTAATACCATGTGCATTAATATGAGAAATGATATAGAAACTTTGAATATATATATTAAAGCATTGAGACAGTGTATAGAGGAAGGAAAATAGGCTTATGCTAAGTGCAACTTGGCATATAATTATCTTCAAGAATTTGATGATCAAATCAAAGAAAAGGTAAATGAGCTTTAGATGGCCACTAAAAACTTTTTGAAGGAAAATCAAAAGATGGATACCATTGAGCCCTCAATACAAATACTTCATGATAGCATCAGGAACTTACAAGAAGAAAAGGAGAAAGCTCTGAAGAGATTCACTCTCCTAAGAGAACACTTGTTCCCCCAAGTAACATTGTTGGAGAATTAATTGGAGGAGTGTTTGTCAGCAAAATCTTCTTATGATAAGTTTTTGGCTATAGATTTGAACAAAAGTTGGCCACATATGCCCTATGTGCACTTATCAGTGTATCTGATGCACTAAAGGAAAGTTGGAAGAAACATTTTACACAGTTAAAACCAAACTTCAATGATTTCTTTTCCAAGTTTTGGTGTAGCTACTAGATTTTGACAATCTATTTTTTGATACCTTTGTCATTGATGTCAAAGGGGGAGATATATGGAAAATTGTAATTAATTGTAATTGTAAGGGGGAGCAATAAGTTGTAATAGGAAGTTATAGGGGGTGTAACCTTTTCATAACATGAATACAAATACTTTTAATTATGTTATGGTTATTTGTTTTTATTAGTATGATAGCATGTTTGGGACTTAGCCAATTTTCCCAAAATGTTGCCATCAATGCTAAAGGGGGAGATTTTTGGCAATATGTCCACTCAATCAGATAAGGTAAGTTTAGGTTGTCATTTATGGCAACATATCTATTTTGTAGATTAGTCTTGGTCATATGTAAAGAAAATTGTCTAAATGTCAAATAGTGTTACAACAACATAACAGTTTTAATGATACCATAATATTCACTTGGAATATTCTCTTGCACAATTAACTAGAGATGTAGGACATCATAATGATGGCATATACCAGTGTGCATGTCCATACAATCAACCAAGTTTGATTTATGAAGGAATTAGTAACATAGTGATGATTCAGTACAGAACAAAGCATGTTAGAAAATTGTGTGAAACGACATGATTTATTATTTTAATTATTATTTCTTAATACACTAACTCTAATGATGGTATATGAGTTGAATAAGGAAAAATTTACCAATATTCTTGTTATAAGTAAAGAACCTCATTTATGAAGTTAGAATAGATGAAGAACATGATGATAATGATGTGTGATCAATGATTGTGAAGTGAATATGATCTTGTGAAATGCTAGTAACAAGTGAATGTGACTTTGTGATATATGATGTGAAGCATTTTTATGCTAGATATGATGAAAATTAAGTTGTTTGTAATGATATGATGTAGATTGATATGTGTCCAGTCGCTCTTGTATGAAGAATTATCAATTAGAAGATTTGTGAAGCACAACAAGTATCTCAGTATTGTATGTAAACTAATTTCTTGAAGATCTTATTGTATAGTTGCATGTTAGAGTAGTGGGCTCTTGTTGCACACATTTGTATATGATCCACCAATTCTTAACAGGGTTGAAGCAAATCCTAATAGGGTTGAGGCTTCTAACAAGGCCTAGTCTACTAACAGGGACTCAAAGACACTATACATTCTTCATAGACTCCTAACAAGGTTAATATCCTTAACCAGATTCTTTATATAGTGAATCATCTAGTGGGTTTCATCCCCATTAGGGTTTCCCCTTGGCCAGGGTTTCCCTAGTTAACAAAATATGGTGTTATGATCTCTCTTTGTCTATGGTTGTTTATACTGTTCAGCAATATTGGTTTACTTTCCTATGCATATGGTAAAGTTATTAATAATATCTAGTTGTAGGAAAAAAGATTGAAAATACTTATTCACCCCCACCCCCTCTTAGTATTATCTATTTGTAATATATTCATAGTACACATATTATTATTGATGAGACAAAGGATCCATTTAAGGATCAAGAAAATATTGTTGACAATTTGGCCGTAGAAAGATTAGCTAATTATCCTAGCTTTGATGAGGAAGAGGATGTAAAAATAGAACAAGGAGAGGAAAATAAAGATGAAGAAGATCTAGCCAAGGTATCTGAAGTTATTAAGAATGTATATCCTATGCTACAAACAAGTTGGAGGATAATAGTGCAAGAACCATCTCATTTCACACCCTAGCTAAGACATGTTGAGAAAAAAAAATCATGGATAGTTAGCAACCAGATGAGTTGGGTTAGCATGAGGTCAATAAAAATGATAGAAATGAAACTCCAAGTTCATCAAAATCTACATTAAAATCATTGATAGAAACTATGAAGAGTTGTATACCACTAGCAGCAATAAAAGACCTTGAAATTGAAATGTTCAACTAGTTATCAACTTTTTCCACCATTTGAATTATTGAGAAGAGTAAAGGAATCAAAAGTACTCAAGAAATGCTTGAGAAAATGATAGATAAAATGAAATGTTTGATAAATGTTCAAAATAGTGAGATTACTCCTCGAGATAAGGCTACAAAAATATTAGAATAATTTGATAATCATTTCAAAACATTGGTAAAAGTTGCTATGGTTGATGTCCAAGTTGAAGATGATGCAAATATTTTCAAAAAAGTATGTGAGAATTTCAAAGATTATTTGACAAAGTTAGACACAAGAATTAAAGAGTTGAGAAGGCATATTCATGAAGGAAAAGAGATTTATGATAGATGTGCTTTGTCACATAATTATATTTAGACCTACACCAAAAAGGCCAAAGAGAAGGAAGCTGAATCAAAGAATGTTCTAAGTGAGGTAAGGAATTCATGTGCTCAAGTAATTGATTTGGAGCTAAGAATTGGTAAGATTTTTGATGAGCAAAAATTATTGGAGGAAACCAAGGGGCAGATATTGTAAATATTCTCTTTATTAAGAGAACATTTTTAATTGAAGATAGACCTAGTGGAATACTAGCTTGATGATTATCTAAAGGCCAAAGTATCATATAAACATTTTTCTTATCCAAAATTCTAACTTATTGAATTGACATCTTATGGTTTTTGTGTAGTTATCATTGTATTAGATTCAATTAAAGATAGATGGAAAAAAAATTGATCATCTTGAAGAGAATTTTTGCTAATTTTACTACCTTCACTAGAATATTTGGGGTCAAATTGTGACATCAATTTGTGATGGTGGTGCAATTTTTGGTGACTTTCATGTCTTTTTTTTGTAAGACACAATCCTAATATAGACATTGGCATCATAATTGTGATGTCCACATGAGTATAAACAAAATGAAAGAAAACACAACATAAATCATTCCCCATATATTTTGATTGTGGAGAGTTGTGCAGAAAAGAGGGTGGAGAAATCCAAATGAGGGTGGAGAGTTATGAATGTTACCATTCCCTTGCTCTAAGATTTCATTTCCATGCCCTTGTGATCCCTGCATTTCTTTTCTATTTTGTTTCTCTTTAATTTTGTTTGCATGTCATACCCTTCTAATCTTTGTGCCCTTTCTCTATGATTTTTTTGTAATTACATGCCCTTGCTTTGAAATTTCATTTCTATGTTGTACCCTTGCTCTATGATTTCATTGGCATGCCCTTCCTCTAGGATTTTATTTAAGGGCTATGTAAATATTCTTTTCTTTTCCTTCTAAATATGTATCTATTTATAATTCCTTCCAAACATGTATATCTTAGAGATCTTTTTTAAGGTTCTTATTACATCTTTACACAATAAAAAAATTGATCCAGCTGCATACATATTCCACAATCCAAATAATAAAATAATAAAACTCACGCAACCCATGCTAAGTGACTTACCTCAATATCCTGCATAAAAATAATACAAACCAGGAAAACCAAGTAGAGTTCATGATAAATTTTACAAAAACATATCATAGCATATTTTTTAGAAAGAAACTAGTCATCACTTAGTTAAATGGGTCTAGTTTCTAATTAGTTGGGCTAATTAAAAATTCTTATGGAAATTTCATCAGATTAAGTACAATAAAATGAACAATTAGCTGCTCCCAGCTAGCATGATCAAATTTAGTTTTCCAAGGTGATAAAATTTCATAAGAGGATGCATCACTTACATGCTAGTCATGAAGCACAATCCCCAATTTATATTGTATGGTTGGATATAAAGGCTCCATACTCTGGCCCAATAATGGAAGCCAAGGATGTAACTATTCATGTATTGCCACAATCTCCCTACGAGGATCCCAAGTATCTACTATTGTTTCTCATTTAGGCATCAATATATGATCTAGAATGATATGAAGTACTAAAGCTAGTAGTAACCTATCCCATGTCTCCAAAAAATATAGCATAGGTTTAGGGTCTCGCTGCTCTGAGGAATTTGTTGTATCTATTCTCACTACTAGAAGAATAACTTTAGTGAAGAGTTGAGTGTAAAGATTTGAAGAAACAAGTTCTATTTCTATGTAAATGGCATAATCAAGGGGCTCATTCCCTTACAGAACCCTCTACCACAATTAAATTAACTCTAAACCATGTAAAGGATGTTGAAGTGGTTCCCAACCTTGAAACACTCTTATAAGAAATTGATACTTAGGATCATCACAGGGAGACTGTTCCAATACTTGAAACAATCTTATAAGAAAATGCATATGCAATACATGAAAAATTGAACAATGTGTAATCCTCACAATATTTGGACTATAAATTCTCAAAGATACTTTCAAATAATTCCCATGTCATAGTACCTACCACAACACTTTCTAGGATTCTATCTAGTGGCTCCCATAATATCCTCTATGTTGTCTCATTGTTGTTTCTTTCATGTATTCTCTTTCTAAAGTAGCTCCTCCTTCTCTTTCTAAAGTGGTTCCTTCTCCTTCTCTCTCATGCCTTAAAATTTTGATTATCAAACTTCTAAATATCTGCCTCTACCATATCTAAAATCAACTTCAGATTATGTTGTAAATCTAGCATATGTGTTTGATCATTGATAGATTTCATTTCAACATTCAAGTTTTTGAGATTGGTCAAACCTTCACTTACAAACCTCTCATGTCAAGCAATTTTTGTACTATTTCAACACCATGTTCTTGCTATTGAGCTAACACTTCTTCAGGTACATTTTCTTGTAAAAAACTAATTTTGTCTAACAATTGTAAACTCTTAGAAAGTACATTGTTGCTTTCATGTATTTATGTATATATGTATGTGTATATGTATATATGCATGTATATATATTTATGTATGTATGTATATACATATATACATATCTATATGTACATATATGTGTATATGTATATATCTATATGTATATATGTGTATATGTACATGCACACACATATCTGTGTGTCTATGTATGTATGTATATATAGAGAAACCTTGTGGATTGACATGCATTATGGATTATAAAACAAAAGAAAAAAGAAAAAAACATGACATTAATCATTCCCCATTTGTTTTGATTGATTATGGAGAGATTGATGTGAAAGAGGGTGGAGAGCTCTGAACGAGGGTGGAGAAATCTGAATGTTGGTAGAGATTAGTGGAGATCTAGGATTTTGTTATCCTTCCCTTGTGATTGCTACATTTCATTATCATGCCATGCCCTTGTGATCTTTGTGCCCTTGCTCTATGGATTTTTTCAAGGGGAGAAAAGGTACCTATGTAAAAAAATAATTCTTTAAACATGCATCTCTTGTTGATATAAAATAGCTTTGGTAAGATTCAAGGATTACTAATTATGATGATTGTATGCATATGTGCATGTATCTGTGTATAACCGTTTACTATGTGAACTGCTTTACATGCATACATACATACTTGCATAGTAGTTGTGCTAAATTAAATTAATTATTCATGTCTTGAATTCACACAAGAAATTTTCTTTGCATTCAATTGAAGCTATTCATACCAAACTAAGTATGTAGAAATTTGTACTTACATATTATATTATCTCTTGGTGATTGAGTAAAGATCTTGTGCATAATATCATCCAAGTAAATTCACATTAATTCATAATAGGATCGAATAGATGATCCATTTATGTTTATATAGATCAATGAATTAATATAAATCATTTTTTTAAAGAATTACCTAAACTAATTAGTATAAGGTTAATAATTATTTATATCAGCAGTCATGTAATGAGTGGTGGTGCAGAGAACCAAGGCATTATTATACATTTTGGTTTAATGTTTTGGTTTCTTAATCAATAAGAATAGGGTAATGGTGTAGGATCACCTAATCTATACTCATCAAATAAGTAACCTAAGAATCCTAAATATTCTACTTATGTTAGTTAAGCACATTGATCTACTTGTAAGGCCTAGTTAAAGGATTAGGCTTAATTATGAGCCCCTACATAACTAAGGTAAAAAATGGTCAATAATGCCTAAAAATCATAGGATTATAGGATTTAATATGTTTATAATATTTATATCCATGTTGGATCACTTTCTTAAAGTTTGGACCAAGTTTGGTTGTTAGATTTGCATTTTTACAATTTTTGCAAAAGTTGCTCTAAAAGTTGTCAACAATTTTTGAGCAATTTTCCTAAAAGTTGTCAAAACATGTAAGTACTTCTCCCAATGGCTAAGATATTTTGAAATTTCCATGTAACCATTGGTATTTCCCTACAAATCCTCATAGGTAGATGGTAGGAAGATATAATGTAATTTTGGCAAAGATCAATAAAGAAAAGCAACACTTTTTCTGCAAAAACCATTTTTGAGGCCATTGTATGGAATGGTACAGGAGTGAGGGAATGTTTCAATGATTCCATGAGTTTGGGCATTGATTATAATTCATTTTTCAATGAGTCTCATGCTTTGATCTATCATAGTTTGGGAGTTATCAAATTTTCTCTCTCGCTGCCTAGAATTCAACCTTAAAATCAACATTCTAGTAGGGCTAGGTTATTTTGGCACATTCCACCATGGAAAATTGATTCCATTTGGTGGAATTAAATATTAAAAAACTTAAGTTCAAAATTTTCAGATTAGAAGTGCTCAAATGCAGAGAGCCAAATTTTCCACCATACCCTAGATGTGCATCTCTATGTGTACACCATAGAACATTTAAGGACAATCCTTCTTAGATTTTGATTGAGGATTCATTAAGTCTTGAAACCTTGGATTTTAGACTATTTTGCATGCCAAAACATGACTCCATACTTTCTTTGAGTTTTTCCATAGTAGAAAGAGTACTTGTAGTGTAAATGGAGCCCTAATTAGGCCTACCATCCTAGTCTAATGTTGTAATAGCAGAAACCTCTATATATTTCCATCCTTTGGTGCTCTAGCATGTTTCATAAAACCCAAAAGGGTATCAAAATCCATAACCAAACTATTATCTCATTTGCAGATATTAAAACTTATGTTTCATTTTCATTCTAGGAAGGGCTACAAGTCAAATCCTTGGGTTGTGAAGTAACTTGATGTTATGGGTTATTTTGGATGGAAGGAACCATTAAATAATTTTAATTAATAACTAAATAGGCTATAAAAGTGATTTTATGCCACCCCTAGTCTTCATATCCACTTGTTGGGGTTTGATTCCTCCTTTTGTTAAGGGAATCCAATAGTGCATTTGGTGTTTTGGTGCTTGGAACCTTGGTAAGCCTAATGATTAGGTCACCTTGTCTTGTGGGATTGTGATAACCTTCCTTTAATCCCTTTTCTATACTTGTGATAGGTATTAGGCACTTGGACCCTTCATCTTGGGTTTTGAGGGATTTGAGAACTTTCACCATTTCTTGTTATTTGAAGACTTTTGCTATCCACTACTACATCAAGTGGTATCAGAGCCATGTCTAAACCTAAGAATGATGAGATCCCTACAAGGTTACAAAAAATGAGTTAGAAAAGATGGTGAGAGAACAAAGGGCTGAAAATAAGGCCTTAACTTAGAGGCTTCAAGAAATTGAGAAGAAGTTTGATGAAAAAGACAAACAAAATGGGTCTAAAGATGAAGAAGGGATTGATGAAGAGGAGGATGGCTCTAAAAAACACATCCCTTTAGACCAAAGGCCTCTCATAGATGCCTTGAAATCCATGGGAAGGAGAACCATGGAGGAGAAGATATATTTTCCAGTCTTCAATGGCAAGATGAATGTAGATTTAGCCTTGGATTGGATAGTGTAGGGCCCATTTTCCGTTGCACCAAAAGCCATGACTATTAGTGAAAATGGAACAACACATAATTAACCACCTGTGGGCAGGGGAGCAAGTCACATCACCCAAAAATATCCCCCTTGATGCGCATACCAAGTGCTTACACAGGTCAGGAAGGCACCAAGGAGATTTGAACCCATGACCAAGCCAAAACCAGGCTCTAATACCAATTGTGGGGCCCATTTGCTGTTGCACCAAAAGCCATGACTATTAGTGAACATGGAACACGACATAATTAACCACCTATGGGTAGGGGAGCGTGTCGCATCACCCAACAGATAGAGGCTTTGACAAAATTCTTTGAATGTGAGGATATCCCTAAAAAATAGAGGGTAAAGATGGTGAGATCCAAGTTGAAGGAGGCAGCCCTAACTCGATGGAACTTCATCTAGATAGAGAGGGTGAAGAATGGAAAGAGCATGATCAATTCATGGAACAATATGATAGCCTTGATCAATGAAACATATGTATCTAAGGATTATGGAGTACAACTCCATAGGATGAAGCAAAGTCTAAAAAAAAAGGACATTGATGTAAGCTCATACACTGAGGAGTTCCTAAAACTATGTATGAAGACCAATATGGTAGAAGATGAGGAAGAGAAATTGGCAAGGTACATGAATGGCTTGAAAGTGCCCATTGAAGAAGAACTGAGCCTACATTTACCTACCACAGTCAATAAGTACTATCAAATGACACTAAAGGTAGAGGAAGAATGGAAGAGAAAGAAAGACTTTGGAAAAGTGAAGAATAATAATAGTGGGAAGAATTTTAGAGTCAAGGGAAAATTTTGGAACAAGGGAAAAGGTAGTGGCAATAGTAGCAAGGTCCCTAACCAAGGAGACAAAGAAAATAGTGACTCTAATTCAAGAGGAAACTATAGAGGAAGAAGGCCTTTCAATAGAGGAAGGACAAATTTAGGAAGAGGTAATGGACCATTGAAATGTTTCAATTGTAACCAAATGGAACACCATGAAGGAAGATGACCTAAGAAGAGGAACAAAAACAATCAAGGTGAGAGGAGAGCATCACTTGTCCAAGAAGCTAAGCAAGAAGACAATGTTAATGCTAGAAACTTGGAACCAGAAGAGGAAACATGCTTGATGATGAGGCAAGTCTTCCTTCAAGTACCACAAACCAAAGAACCTCCACAAAGGAAGAATCTCTTCAAGACAAGGATCAAGTGTCATGGAAAGGTATACTATCTGCTTATAGATTTTGGTTCAACTGAAAATCTTATGTCTTGTGAAATGGTTTAGAAGTTAAATCTTTCTAAGAAGCTAGACCCTTACTCCTACCATGTTTCATGGTTAACCAAAGGCCAACAAACTCTAGTCATAGAACAAGATTGGGTAGAGTTTTCTATTTCTAATTTCAAGGACAAGGTCCTTTGTGATGTGGTTGAAATGGATTCCTCACACATCCTTTTAAGTAGGCCCTAGCAATTTGGTGTTGATGTCATACATCATTGTAGGAAGAACACCTACTCCATCACTAAAGCTAGGAAGAACTTCACTATGAAGCCCCCACCTAATAAAAAAATATGAAAAAGTTCCCACTTTGATTATTAGGAGAAAATGAGATGCTAAAAAACTTGAAATAATATAATGTGGAGCCATTTATTTTAATCTCAAAGCCCAAAGATAACATAAGGTCTGACCAAAAAGAGCTCATACCAAATGAAGTTATAAAATTGCTGCAAAGATATAAAGATGCCATTGCTAGTGACCTTCTTACTACCTCCCTCCCATTAGGTAAATTAGTCAACAAATAGACCTCATACCAGGCTTATCCCTGCTTAATAAGGCACCATATAAGATGACACCATTGTTGCATGTAGAGATTGCAAAATATATTATAGAATTGTTGGAAAGAGGGCTCATCCAAAAGAGTCTCAGTTTTTTTGTTGTACCTTTAGTTTTGGCCCCTAAAAGGGATGGAAACTGGAGGCTATGTACTAATGCCTAGGCTCTAAATAGAATCACAATAAGATAAAAGTTCCTCATGCCAAGGATTGAGGACCTACTGGATCAACTAGGAGGTTCTTACTACTTCACAAAGATAGATTTAAAGTTTGGTTACCATCAAATCAAAATCAAGCCAAGAGGTGAATGGAAAATACCATTGAAGACAACTAAAGGTTTGTTTGAATGGTTAGTAATTCCTTTTGGTGTAAGCAATGCCCCTAGTACTTTTATGAGGCTTATGAATGAGATATTCATAGATTTTATTGGAAAATTTATTTTAATTTACCTTGATGACATACTATATTATATCATAGCAAGGAATACCATCTTGATCATGTGGAACAAGTACTAAGAAGATTCCATTAGTACAAGTTGGTAATCAACTAGGAAAAATGCATGTTTATGAAGAAGGAACTTGTGTTCCTAGGTTTTGCAATCTCACAAGGTACCCTCAAGATGGATCCTGCGAAGGTAGTTACAATAATTAATTGGCCTCCACTAATGAATCAAGGTGATGTAAGAAGCTTTCATGGGCTTTAAACTTTCTATAGAAAGTTTATTAAAAATTTCAGTCATGTGTGCACACCAATGCTTGAAAATATAAAGGGTGGAAAGAAGACTAAGTTCTCATGGAAAAAGGAAGCCAATGATGCATTCCAATACTTGAAGAATAGGTCTCTCAATATCCTATCTCGGTCCATCCTAATTTTAACAAAGTTTTCACTATGGAGACAAATACAAGCAATTTGGATATAGGTGTTGTCCTAAGCCAAGAAGGAAAACTAGTTGCTTTCTTTTCAGAGACATTAAATGAGGCTAAGAGGAAGTACTCTACATATGACCTAGAGCTCTATGACATGGTCTAATCCCTCAAGAAATGGAGGCACTATTTGATTCCAAAATAATTTTTTGTCTACACAGACAATCATGCATTAAGCTTCCTAAATTCACAAGAAAAACTTTTTTTCTTGCATCTTAAATGGGTACAACAATTGTAGGCCTATACCTTCAATATTAAGCATAAAAATGGTATACAAAACAAGGTTGTTGATGCTCTAAGTAGGAGGATTGGTCTTATTGGAGAAGTTCAACTACAAAGTGTTGGAATTGACTCTCTCAAACACTTGTACCTAGATGACCCTAATTTTGAAGAAATATATCAAATTTGCACAAAGATGGAGAGCAAATATCACATTGATTATTCTAAATATCTAATTCAAAATGGGCTTCTATTCATTGGAGCACAATTATGCATACCAAAGTGTTTGATGAGAGAAAATATAATTAGAGAAAAGCATTGTGGTGGCCTAGGAGGTCACTTTGGCATTGACAAAACAATGAACATGGTGAAGAGAAGTTATTTTTGACCCAAGATGAAAAATGAAGTTAAGAAGTTCATTGAATGTTGTACTGTTTGCCAAAAAGCTAAAGGGATGGCAAAAAATCAAGGGCTCTACCAAACCTTACCAATCCCTTCAAGACCTTGGGAATCCATATCAATGGATTTTGTCATGGGACTACCCAAAACTAAGCAAGGATGTGATAGTGTATTTGTCATAGTGGATAGATTCAGTAAGATGGCCCACTTTGTGCCATGCAAGAGCACAAATGATGCATCTCATATCGCCAATCTCTTCTTCAAATAAATAGTTAGGATTCATGGCTTCCCTTAGACAATTGTATCAAATAGAGATGTAAAATTTCAAGGGAACTTTTGGAGGGCACTCTTCAAGAAGTTGGGCATAAATCTCACCTATAGTTCTACCTATCACCCACAAACAAATGGGCAAACTGATGTAGTGAATAGGTCCCTAGGAAATCTACTAAGATGCCTAAACAAGCAATACTCTCAAAGTTGGGATACAATTTTGCACCAAGAAAAGTTTGCCTTCAATGACTCTATCAATAGATCAATAGGTAAAACTCCATTTCAAGCAGCATATGGTTGACACCCCAAGGGACCATTGGATCTGATGGAATTTCCTTCTAATTTCAAAATTAGTGCTCAAGGCCAAGAATTGGTATAACTCATTACTAAGGTACAATAGCAAGTGAAGGAGACTTTGCAAAATTCTAGTTTGAAGTACAAATAAAATGGTGACAAGAGCAAGAGAGAGGTCCACTTCAAAGTTGGAGACAAAGTTTGGGCTTTTCTAAGGAAGGAGAGACTACCTAAGGGAAGATACTCCAAACTACAGATGAAGAAAATAGGCCCTTGCTGTATACTAAAAAAAAGGGACAATGCCTATGAGATCTCTTTTCCTCCAACTTTGTAGATATCCCCCATATTTAATGTGGTAGACCTCACACCTTATAAGTTTGTCGCAGAATCATCAAATCAACAAGATGAAGATATCAATGATGAAGATTCTATCACCAATCTTCCACCAAGAAAAATAGTGGAGTTAGAAGAAATCTTGGACACAAAACTACTAAAGAAAACTAGAACTAAAAAGTACATGCAATACTTAGTTAAATGGAAGGGCCTCCCCAACCTAGATGGTACTTGGCTAATTGAAGACCAAATCAAGCAACATGGTACTTCAGTGGATTTTCTACCCTCAAGTAGGGACTTGAGTTTTAAAACTCAAAGGGAGTATGGTATAGGAGAACCTACTCTAAACTCATCAAATAAGGCACCTAAGAATCCTAAATATTCTACTTAGGTTAGTTAGGCACATTGGTCTAGTTGTAAGGCCTAGTTCTAGGATTAGGCATAATTATGAGCCCTTGGGTAACTAAGGTAAAAAATAGTCAATAAAGCATAAAAATAATAGGATTCTAGGTTTTTATATGTTTTTTATATTTATATCCAAGTTGGATCACTTTCTTAAAGTTTGGACCAAGTTTGGTCATTAGATTTGCATTTTTGCAAATTTTGCAAAAGTTGCTCTAAAAGTTGTCAGCAACTTTTGAGTAACTTTCCTAAAAGTTGTGAAAACATGTAATTAATTATCTCAATTGATAAGAAAATTTGAACTAGCCATGTAACCATTTTTAATTCCCTACAAATCCTCATAGGTGGATGGTAGGAAGATATAATGTAATGTTGGCAAAGATCAATAAAGAAAAATAATGTTTCTCTACAAAATCCATGTTTCAGGCCATTGTATGGATTGATACAGATGTGAAGGCATGTTTCAGTGATTCCAAGAGTTGGGGCATTGATTCTACTTCATTTTTCAACAAGTCTCATGCTTTTATCTATCGTACTTCGGGAGTTATCAAATTTTCTCTCTCGCTGCCTAGAATTCAGCCTTAAAATTAGCATTCTAGTAGGGTTGGGTTGTTTTGGCACATTCCACCATGGGAAATTGATGCCCTTTGGTGGAATGAAATATTAAAAAATTTAATTTCAAAATTTTTAGGTTATAAGTTCTCAAATTCAAAGGGCTAGATTTGCCACCATATCCTAGGTGTGCATCTCTGTGTACACCTTACAACATTTAAGGATAGTCCTTCTTAGATATTGATTGGGGATTCATAAAGGCTTGAAAGCTTGGATTTTACACTATTTTCCATGCCCATAGATGTATCCATACTTTTTTTGATTTTTTCCATACTAGAAAGAGTACTTGTAGTGTAAATGGAGCCCTAATTAGGCCTATCAACCCGGTCTAATGTTGTAATAGCAGCAATCTTTATGCATTTACATTCTTTGGTGCTCTGGCATGTTTCATAAAACCAAAAAGGGTATCAAAATACATAACCAAACTATTATCTCATTTGGAGAGATTCAAACTTACATTTCATTTTCATTCTAGGAAGGGCTACAAGCCAAATCCTTGGGTTATGAAGCAACTTGATGTTATGGGTTGTTTTTTATGGAAGGGACCATTGAATCCTTATGAGTAAGACCTAAATAGGCTAGAATAGTGATTTTAGGTCACCCATGGTCTTTGTATCCACTTTTTTTGGTTTTATTCCTCTTTTTGCTAAGGTAATCCAATAGTGCATTTGATGATTTGGTGCTTAGAACCTTGGTAAGCCTAGTGACTAGATTACCTTGTCTTGTGGGGTTGTGATAACCTTCCTTTAAGCCCTTTTCCATACCTATGATAGGTATTAGGAACTTGAACCCTTCACCTTGTGTGTTGAGGGATTTGAGAACTTTCACCATTTCTTGTTGTTTGAAGACCTTTGTTGTCCACTATTGCATTAGATAAATAAGTCTTGGATGAAAAATTCCTGGTTGTAATGAAAAGACACCTTGATGTATATGTTAGAAAGGCCAAGATTTTCATTGAACCAAAAGATCAACTTGTCAATGATAGATACAATCAATATCCTTATAGAACCATAGGAGGTAGTTAACCCATGTTAGAAACCCTATGAGGGACATTGGCCCACTACCAACAATCCCCCTCCCAGTGACACTCATCGTGGCCTACAAGATTTGAACCTATGACCAAGCTCTGATACCAATTGTTAGAAAAGTTAGGATTCTCATTGCACCAAAAGATTGAATTTTCAATGCCCAATACAACCAATAGTCTTATACAGCCACATGAGGTAGTTAAGCCATGTTGCAAGCCCTATGAGGGATGTTGTCCCACTATCAACAATATGCCTAGGTCAGTTTGGCCAACTTATAAGCCAAAGTTACTAGTTGGGAAAATTTGGTATTTTTTGGGTCTTTGGTTAAGATAGCCTAGGATTAGGTGTTTTTAGTTTTTTTTTTAATAAGTTGGAACCTTTTCTAAGTCTTAGAATTTAAAAATTATGAAAATTGCAAAAGTTGCAGTTTTTGTGTAAAATTGCTATTTTGCAAAATTGTAAAAGTTGCTAAAAAATGTAACTTACTTGAAAAGTAGTTGTAACTATTCAAAAAATAGTTATAACCATTGGGATTGATGTAGGAAGGATATATACCTCATTTTTGAGGTCAAAAAGGGAAAATTGTATGGATTGGGAGAAGTTGCAATAAGATATTTTTTCAGTTTTGAATCAATTTTACTAGTTTCTTATACTTTGTTCATACTGTACGAATTAGAAGGCATGATTAGATGATTTTTTGAAGAATATTTTTTCTTACCTTTCCATTTCTTTTAGATTCATCATTTTTTGTGGAGTTTTGTTCAAGTTATTACACTATTTGTATAGGAGGGTTTGTAGGACATAAATTTTGTACAAGCTTCAAAGATGGGCCCATAGTTGTGATTCCCATGGTTGGTTTTTAATGGAATCTTGGGGAATGATAAGTACATGGGTCCTCTCAATCATTCCAAGGTTTCAAGACTAGGAAATGTGTTTTTCTATTTTTCCTAACCAGGCCTAGGTCAAGTATCTATGAGAATTTGACCTTGTCAGCATGTTGTTTGGAATATAACAAGAGAAGAAGAATTTTTGGAGGGATGAGTAATTGGAATGAATTTGGAGGAAGGTGAATAGACATTCCTAAGATTTTATTGTGTTTTCATGACCCCACTTTCCCACATTTTCTTTGTAAACCAATCTTAATTAGGACAATTAGGACTATGTTTCTTAGTGAAGGAAAGGGAGTGCTAGAGTAGAACTGAGTCCTAGTGCTTTTGGATTGGATATAACTCTAAAAGGGTAACTAGAACCCTTGTTTGTTTTAAGTTTTTTTTGGGACTTTTGGAAGTTAGACACCAAAAACCTCTTAAGGAGGCATAATAGGGCTACTAGTTGAATTTTGGTTTGATACTATAAGAATTTTCCTAAGGGAAAAATTCACCCAAGAACTAAGAACTCAAACACAAGTACAATTGGAGACTAGAAAGAGAGAGTATAATTAGAATGACAATATATTCATTCAATATGCAATGTGAAAGTACACTAGGAGTGTTTGTATATAAAGGCCTCTAAGATACATCTAGAATTCCTCGTAATTAGCTACATGATATGTCATACAACTAGGCATGTGTCCACCAAATATGGGTTATCCTCCATTAAGCACAAAAGTAAGTGTGGTGATGAGAAGATAAGCCTACAAGGGTGTGATAGGCAAATCAGTTTTTTAGACACCATGTGCTAAAATAGAGTTGCGTACTCCTGTGTTGTCAACATGACAACTCAAAAAGGTGCACAAACTCCTAAGTGTCTCACAAATAAAAATAATAAAATAATGAAAAATAATAAAATAATGCATTAACCTAAGTAAACTTAAGTAAGTGTAAATAGTAAATACATATTTACACCAACACCCCCCCTTAAGTGCAACTTAGGGGAATGCCCTTAAGCTTACGAAATATAGGATGAAGATGCATGATGGGTCCCAAATACTAGGCCATATTAGGTACCAATCTACATAATGAAAATACAATCTCTCATAAAGTGGAGAGAGAGGGAAAGCCTCATGGGAAAAACCATCCCCTAAAAAGAGAGATAAATAGGGATGCATGGATGGATGGAGTAATCAAGACCCCCCCATTACAACATATGTCCAATATATACATAAGAGAATGATGAGAGAAGGAAGAGAGATAGAATAGGCTCCCCCTCCCAAAGAAGAATACCAAAAAGTGAAAGCTGCTCCAAGGAAGAAGTTGGTCCAAGAGTGCAGAATGGTGTTCCTCCCCTTAGGAAGAAAATATTGCAAAGGTACACTCCTGAACATGTATGCTGGCCCTAAAACTTACTCAAGTATCCTTGTGTTGATACTGATGTTCACCCCTTCCAACTATGCTAAAAAGAATGAATTTAGATCTTGCAAGGATGTCTGTTGAACCTATTCCAATGAACCATCAGTCTCCTCAATGGACAAAGAGACCTTCTCCAATTGTTGTGCATAAGGATCCACAATCATGCCAACGTGTGAAGATTGATCATGTAGAGAATGGACAAGAGGGTTAGAGTGAGCACTCACAACAACTGTAGAAGGATCACCTTCATCAAAGGGAAGATGTAAGTCCTCAAGGATATCTCCCAAGTCAATTGAAGTTGGAGTTGGAAGATGAGATATACCATGCTATGCTGAACCTTTCACTATGGAAATGTAAGCATGTGGACCATACTAATGACGTGACCTCACATTGCAATTGTCGATAGAACCCCACATGTCTAAATCTATTGAATCACTATCACTGGTGTCGCTATCAGTTTCCACTATGTATGATATGTAGAGAGGATTAGAGGATAAACTAGGTAAACTTTCCTCAAAGTGAACATCCTTCTCCACAAAGATCTCATGAATCTCTAGATCCATAAGTCTATATGCCTTCACATTGTCTTCATAACTAATGAAGGTACAAGGCCTAGGTACTGGTGCCTTGCAACCCCAAGAAGATAGGTTTTCCCATGTTGGACAACTAAAAACTCTAAGGTGACTCACAACTGGCTTTTTGTTGCACCATGCCTCAAAAGGAGTCTTCCTGTCTAAGGCATTATGAGGAGACCTATTAAGTATGTGAGTAGCACTACTAATGGCTTCATATTCAAGTGTAGGATCAAGAGAGTTGGCCTTTATCATGCAATATGCCATGGTTTTGAGAGTCCTAATCCTCATAGCTACAACATTTGTCTTGTGAGGATTGAATGCTGGTGGATTTTGAAGATCAATTCCCTCATGTTTGCAAAAGTCCTTAAGTCTTCTATCTATATATATATGTTCTTATTGTCCACCCTTAGTACCTTGATGGATTTCCTTGATTTGTGTTCAACATGAGTCTTAAAGACTTAAAGCTTATGAACCACTTCATTCTTGTGGTGAAGGAAGTAAACCCAAGTGAATCATGAAAAGTCATCAACAAATGTGAGGATGTAGTGGCATTGGCTGACTGAAGTCACTGCAAAGGGTCTTGCTAAAACCATGTGAACCAACTAAAGAACAACTAGTGCTCTAGAAGACTTCCCTTTATCATACTTCTCCTTGAGATTCATATCCATTGAACATGATGAACATTCTCCCTTAGAAAAGTTGATATTAGGTAGACCTTTGACCATATGTTTTGAGCAAAGCTGCTGAAGAGAGCAGAAATCAAGATGACCAAACCGCTCATGCCATAAGTTGATTTATGTAGTAGAGTGTGTCAACAAGGCTTTTGAAGGAGTCCTAGATACAAAGTGTGAGAAGTAATAAAGCCTCTTTTCATCATTGACTTTCCCCATTGCAACCAATGAATCATATCTAAGACTTCGCACCATCATTGAATCTAGAAGGAACTCAACTGGTGATTGATTTGGTAAATTAAGAGGAGATTGGAGCTAAGGTTTGGAACATAGATAACATCTTTGAATTCCCCATTTTCTATTTCTACATGTCCCTTTCCTTAAACTTCCATTTTAATATCATCTCCCACGAAGATGTGTGGTACCTTTGATTGCTTCAATGAAGAAAAATCTCCCTTTGAAGAACCCATATGGTAAGAGGCACCTAAGTCAAGTATCCATTCTGAAGAAGAACTTGTGTTTTCCATAAGTGCTTTCCCTTTACCCTTCAAAGAGGTTGGAGTTGAATCCTTGAAAGTGCCTAGCACTTGAATCTTGTTCTTCTTGAGTAGATTTTCTAACTCATCAATTTTTTTTGTTTTGCAATGATGCTCATTATGATTTGGCTTTTTGCAATATGCACAAAAAATTTTGTCCTTCTTTTCATTAATTCCCTTCTTGTTGGAAGAATAATTTCCTTGTTGTGAGGAGGATTGTTGTGTCTTAGATTGTGATTTTTGCTTCCACTGCTTCTTTTTTTGTTGCTTTTCCCTCTTTGACTTGATTGGTGCTCATCACTAGCCACCAAGGCTTTGCTCTTTGATGACTTGAGAAGTCCTAAATCCATCAAGTGAGATTGTTTAATAATGAATATCTCTACAGATGCATCAAATGAAGGCTTCTGGTAAGCAGATCCCATGGTCAACTTGTGAGTATTGAAACTTGAAACAAAGGAAGCATACTCTGAAGGTAGCCTCTTTAGGATGTGATGAATCAACTTTTCATCCTTCATGGGATTTCCACAATCTTTAAGAAGTTCCCTATACTCATTGGCTTTGTTGATGTAATCCTAAATTATGTCAAAGTTCATTGGATCCAAGAGAAGTAGATCATCCTCAATCTAAAATCCCTTTTCTTCATCCACCTTACCATACAATGATTTAAGTTTATCCCAAGCTGCTTTGGATTCTATACAACTAGCAATGTAAAAGAAGAGATCTGTATGAACACAACTCTTGAAAGCCCCTAAAGCCTATTGTTCTTGTCTTTTCCATTCAATGAGTTCTTTAGCATCAGTAGGTTTGGTAATTGTACCATCAACATAAAGACTATATCATTTTTCTATTAATCTACCCCAAGCAATATCTTTCCATGTAGAATAGTTGCATGAAGTTAGAGGTGGACATTTAAAACCCATCATGTAGAAAATGAAAAGAGCACAATAGAAAGACACAAGAGCATAGTACACCCCCCCCCCCACCCCCCCTTTTCACTCAATCAAAAGACCCCTTCAAAAAATATGCTTTTGGCACTTTATAAGTAGTGCATGTACAATGGGCTAGTTGTCAAAATGAACAAAGTGAACTTTCTAATTTTTCTTTTACAACTACCTTTTGAGGCCCAAATCTATCACTAAGCACTGTAGCTTAGATGTACAAAAATTCTAAAAAGTAATCAAGGCTTGACAATGCCTAAAAAGGCCTAATCCTGAAAGTGATATTTTGGTCCATACAACCCTAGAATCTAACTTCAAATCTAGAAAGTAGACAAAAAAAATGCACTTTCAAAAAAATGGAACCTGAAAAGGTGACCAAATGTGCCCGTACGGAGCATTTGAAGTTGCAAAAGGTAGGATTATGTAGGTACAATTGCCAAAAAATGCAATTTTTGCAAAATCATTGCACCAAAACTAGAAAACAACACCAACACCAAAAATTTTAGGAAATTCTAGCCAATTTCAAAAAAAATTGCACCTGAATCAGAGTCTAGATGTCCTTATTATAGGCTCTCAAAGTCAAACTGCTAAATTGAAAAGCAATCTGTAGAGGGGTCTAGTAGGAAAAATATGATCTTAAATTTGATGGTCAAATAGTTGTCACTATAGTTGTAAAATGACTAGGTTTGACAGTCAAACAACCATCAATTTTTTTCCTATGACTAGCTAATGTCAGCAAAAAATAGCCCCTACTGACATGTCAGGTTGAGTTGGCATCTGTACAGTATGGAAGTACTGATGTGTCATCATACAGAATTTGTTGTAGTAGGAATAGTTGGGAGGTGACATCACCCATACAAAAAATTATGGTAAATGTGATGTGGCATCTTGTTGGTATTACAACAGGGTGTTGTTGGCTTTTAACATGGCTATATGCTTGGTCTATGTGGCATTGACAACATGTTAGGTTGATGTGGCTCCAACTATGTCATAGGTGCTGAGTGTAGGTTTGACATGGCCAACATTGCCCACGTGGTATACATTGAGTTAATCGCTCAAGACAAAATAAAATGTGGGCAAAATCTTGACAGGGGCATCAAAATATTCTATTGGAGGGAATTGTTGAAAATAGTAGCAGTTATTGTTGTCGCCACGGAGGCTCTGCCTATCATAAAATGACCAGAAAAGGCAAAGCCAAAAACACAAACAATCAGTCATTGTTGGGAGAAAAACGTTGTCAAAAGAGGATTTTAGCGCACCAAAAAGTATATGTAATTGTCCCACATCATTGGTGGGGAGACTTTGAGAGGTGTTTAAAATAAGGCATGCACGGTTGATAAGACAAAGAGTCAACTACTATTTGGTGGATGATGTGGTTGTCCAAACTTTAGCTTGCCACCAGTGTATAACAAATGGCTCCTAATTTGTAGTACGACCTCTACCTGTATGTTGTGTAGTACAGCCACAATGTATGTGATATGTGCAGTATGGCCTCTATGGATTTAAAAAGGAATCTCTCCTATGACAAAAAAATAAATTCTCCACACTACAAGTTCTATAAAAAAATTTCTCTGCTGGGTGTCTGAAGGGAAAAAAAAATTCAAAAATTTGCAGTAAAAAAAGTAAAGAAAAAAATACAGATCCAAACTTGAATTAATGAGATCTGCAAATGACCATACCCAAATTGCAAATTGGGGCCTCTGAGTTCCAATTTGCAAAAAAAATTGCCTCATAGTCAACTTTGGGCCAAGCTAGCTGAGTTTATAGTTGATCTTCACCGATTTAGCATTTCAGACGTAATGGCGAGGTTAGATCTGGCTCTAGACACTCCCAATTTCTACAGTACTTCAAATTTGGGCTGAGGTGCTGAAGCAACAATGGTCTCAAAATGGCTATGTGATGAGAAAATCTCCAAGCTCTGATACCATGTAAGAATTTTCCTAAGGGAAAAATTCACTCAGGAACTAAGAACTCAAACACAAGCACAACTGTAGAATAGAAAGAGAGAGTATGATCAGAATGATGATATATTCATTCAATATGCAATGTGAAAGTACACTAGGAGTGCCTGTATATAAAGGCCTTTGAGATACACCTAGAATGTCTTGTAATCAGCTACATTATATTTCATACAACTAGGCACATTACCACAAAAGATGGGTTATCCTCCATTAAGCACAAAAGTAAGTGCGGTGATGAGAGGATAAGCCTACAAGGGTGTGACATGCAAATCAGTGTTGTAGACACCATGTGCTAAAATAGAGTTGCGTACTCCTGTGTTATCAACATGAAAACTCAAAAAGCTATGCAAACTACTAAGTGTCTCACAAATAAAAATAATAAAATAATGTGAAATAATAAAATAATACATTAACCTAAGTAAACTTAAGTAAGTGTAAATAGAAAATACGTATTTACACCAATAGATACATTGTAGAAGTGTGAGGATAAAACCAATGATGTATTTTGCATTATGTAGTCCATTTGATGCCTTGGAATCATTGGAGAAAACCATTTTTGTGTTTTCCTCATGTTGGCCTAGTTGTGAGGATTAGGTCCTGAAGCCATAATTTGGATGAATTTGATCCTTAGACCATGGGTGCTTGAAGAAGTTGGTAGTCTTTTTTTCTTGAGTGTTTGGAGGATTTAAACTGGTTATGACCTTGTGAGGAGGTTGGGGATTTGAATTTTTTTTGATTTGGTGTTAGAGTGGGAAAGCCCATTTACACCTTTCTAGTTGTGCACTCTGCATCATGTGGCATGAGACATTTCCTCTTCTGACTTGATTTTTGGCTTTGTGTCTTTTGAAACAATACTTATACCCAACTGAACAACCAAGAGAGTTATTGAAATTAATAAATTCCTTTCTCTTTGGTGTTCAATAAATTCAAATATAAAGAGTAGAGATTACTAATAATTATGTTTTCAAAATAGAAAAGACATTCATAGTCAAATCTGTAAGAAATTAATCAGCTTCAACATATCTTTATATTTCCCTTAGTAGGTGAATATAGAAGATTCTTTTTATTTATATGTATGTGTATATATACATGTATACATACACATATGTTTTTGTCTATATATATGTATGTATGTATAGAGAAGCTTCTCTTTATGTATGTATGTGTACATATACATACAGACACACACATATGTGTATGTCTATGTATATATGTATATATAAAGATAGATCTCTTTTAAGGTACTTACTACATCTTAGCACAACAATAAAATTGATCGAGTTGCATACATATTTTAGAATCCAAATAAGAAAACAATAAAACTCACTCAATCCATACTAAGTGACTTACCTCAAAATCCTGCACAAAAATAATGCAGACATGAAAAAATGGGTAGAGTTCACAATAAATTTTACAATAACATATCTTAGCAAGTATATTTAGAAAGAAAAAACCCATAAACTAGTTAAATGGGCCTAGTTGCCAATTATCTGGGTTGATTACAAATTCCTAAAGAACTATCATCAAATTAGGTACAATAACACAAACAATCGATTGTTCCTAGCTTGTAGGATCAAATACAATTTTCCGAGGTGATAAAATTGCATCTATAAATTTATGTGTGTATGTTTGTATATGAATACATGTAGGTATGTGTATATATATGTTTGCATGTATATATGTATGTGTATATGTTTATATGCATATATGTATGTATGTGTATATATGTATGTATGTATATATATATATATATATATATATATATATATATATATATATATATATATATATATATATATATATATATATATATATATATAAAGAGAGAGAGAGAGAGAGAGAGTGATCTTTTTTAAGGTTCTTATAAGGTCTTAGCATAATAGAAAAATTGATCTAGCTACATACATATTCCAAAATCCAAATAAGAAAATAATAAAACTCACTCAATGCATGCTAAGTGACTTACCTCAAAATCCTACAAAACAATAATGCAGACTAGGAAAAATGGGCAGAGTTCAAAAGAAATTTTACAAAAATGCATCATAGCATATATTTTTAGAAAGAAATAAGCCATAACCTAGTTAAATTGGTTTAGTTACCAATTAGCTAGTTTGATTAAAAATTCCTATAGAATTGTCACCAAATTAGGTACAATAAAATGAACAATCAGTTGTTCCTAGCTAGTAGGGTCAAATACAGTTTTCCAAGGTGATAATTGCAAATGCAGCTGTATGTATGTATGTATGTATGTATGTATGTGTATGTGTATATATGTATGTATATATGTATGTATGTATGTATGTAATTATGTATGTATGTATGTATGTATGTATGTATGTGTATATGTATGTGTATATGTATGTATATATATGTATGTATATATGTATATATGTATATATTATTGGAAATGTAATATAGACTAGGTTATTGAGAGGGGAGCGGTGAATTAAGAACCAATAAAACATTCATAACACTTTGACACAATATTGGTAACCCAGAAACCTTTAAAAATAGAAAGTAAAAAACTAGGGTGAGGATGATACCCACAAGCTTTATGATTGCACTATAAAGTTGGCATGTTAAGACTTACAATTGACCTTTTTTGGTGATCTTCCCTGTTAGGAGCAATAAGGATTGTTAGGTCCACCTTGTGAAAGGATTTACAACATACAATGAAGTATGCACTTTATTAGGAGATTTGGAATGAGACTATTAAGTACACCTTATTAAATGATTTAACTGATTCACCTACTATGATGAGCCACTAGCTGACCTTTGATTTGTAACTTTGATTCATTGAATGAGATTCCTTGAGTAACAATGATCACCTAACTATGATAGATAAGTCTCTGATTTCCTTATACTGCTTGTATCCTTCTTCAGTTCACACTCATCTACTTCTTACTTGTTCACATAATTGTTACATTTGGATGCAATACAATGTATTACATATATAAAAATCCACTTAATAAACTTTTGGAGTTGGATACAATGCCAAATTCATCATAATTCACAAAGTCAGCCCATTGTTGTAGCTCAAGTTGTAAAGACAACTCAGTGATATTCTAGCACTTGACAAACATTGTCAACACTTAGTAGACTCTACCACTCGATTGATGTTGAAGCTTGGTCCTTACTAATCACATTGATTAGTAGGAACTCGATCAACACTATATGACTCGATGAATACTAAGAAACTTGTTGGATACTAAATCACCCAATTGACACTACATAGCTTGGTCAACATTGAATTCACTTTGATAACACGGTGAGCTCAGTAGACATTGATATACTTGGTTAACACTACAGAGCTTGGTTAACACTAAGATCTTCATCACTTATGTTAGATTGTGGTGATTGATCAAGAAAGTACTGTACATACTTCATAAATTTTTGTGCAATGGCCGACATGGTAGCTGACATATTATGGCCGACATATGGCCGACATGTTATAACCCTAAAGTGGTTTAATACTTTTATAAAAGGGCTTAGGGTTGGGTATTTTTTATTATGTTGTGATACGAAATTGGTTCTTGCGGCGGTATTGATCTATAAGGGATTACGGATTGTAATTAGGTTGTAATCACTAGATTGTAATAAGATCGAACTTGTTGTTTAGTGGACATAGCCCGGGAATTGGGTGAACCACGTTAAATCTTGGTGCCTTGTGTTCATTTCTGTTTGTTCTATTATTTTTTCTGTTATTGGTTATATGTGCATGTAGTTTTTATTTTTGTTTGTGGTTTATCCTAACAACTTACACTAGAAATCTCAGTAGAGTCTTCTACGCTCAAGTAATACTATAAAATATCTTAGATTCTTAGTAGATACTATGAAGCTAGTCATGAACTATAGTCTAATTGACTAGCTCAGTAGCAACTAAAACCAACTGACTAAGTATTAAGTCACTAATAGACAAATTAACCTTAATCTCAACAATCTCCCCTTTTGGCATTAGTGAAAAAAAAACTTATCATACCAAAAATTTGAATTCTAAAAATACAAGTCAAAACTCCCCTTGCCAATAATCCAGGTCTTCAACTCATTTTTGACTGTTGTCTTCTATTGTTACTCAACAACATCTTACTCTATTTTTCTAATCTTTCAAAATTTCTTGTGTAAGCATATTTTCTAGCATCTGTACATGTGTTTCCTTTCTTATTACTACTCTCCCACACATATATCTCTCCCCATACATATATATGGAGTATACCAATAATCTTCATCCCCTTTTTGACATAAATGCCAAAGGTGTAAAATATTTATAAGTTAATACCAAAATGTGACAAGAAATCACTATGTACTTTCAAAATGATTGCCATGGTCTTGTCCCAATTCTCTTGCAATACCTTAGATTCAAGCAAGGCTATCTATACTTCTGCTAAAAACTCCATCATGTGGTCAAATATGGAGAAATTATTGTCATGGATCTTTGTCTTTACATGTGCAATTTGATTTTGTAGTGCATCCATGTTGGGAAGGATCATGCTTTGAATATTTGCAAATGTGGCACTAATCATGCCTTCTTCCCTTAGTAATTCTACCTAAAGATCTGTCAAGTACCTAATCTTCACAAAATGTGTAGAGTTGCAAGTGGGATCAAGTGAATATTGCTATGCACTTGCTTGAATGTCCTCATCTATCTTGGATAGTTTATCCTTGATTTCCTTAGAAAATATAGATGTATCACTTAACTTAACAAATAAAGAAACAACATTATTTATGGAAGTTTCAAGTATATCAAGAATAGTAAATAATTCTACTTGTTAAATAGCTATCTTCTATGCTACCTTCTCCAAAACTTTATTCTCAATTTTTCTTTCTACCCTCTATAGAAGTTTTTATTGTCCATTCATCTCTTCATTATATTTGTAAACAAATTCAAACAATTGATCCAAAATAGGTTACTTTTCATCAACCTCAATACTTGAAACATCCACAAATATGTTTTTGATGTCTTCAAGTACCTGGTTTTTCTTCTTCTTCTCTTCTCTGAGCTTATATTTGTTTGGCCCTCTTTTTCCAAAGATCATTGAGGGTATCCATATCATTAGGAGTTAGATTGGAAAGATCCCAATCTGGTATACAATGTCCTCCTCTAGATCAATCTCTTCATTTAAGGCTTTGACCTCTTTACCCTTTTCTTCCTGAATAACAAAACAAACAATTTCTTTTACTTTGCTTAAAAATTGTGTGCTCGGTTGAGGCTTGACCTTAGCTATCATTGCACTTATTGTAGACTCACTTGGTAATGAAAAAATAGTAGAATTAGTAGAAACAACAACAAATGTAGAAGAAATAATACTAAGAACATGAATACCTTGTTGTTTCTCACTAATGCCTAATGTTGGAAAGAATGGAGCCTATTGCTTGGTAGATGAAGTGAAGGAGCTTCACTCATCATGATACTTAGTAATGTTGCTCTAGAGATTTTTTTGGTGCTTGATAATGCATTTTTAACCTCAGACAACTTAGTATAAGCCTTCTTTGAGCTAGGTTGCACAAAGGCTTTTCTTGAAGAATAAAGAAAGGAATCCATAACCTCTACTTCTATATTCATTGCATTAGATTCTCAAATACTCTGAATCTTAGGAAAATATCCTCTTGTATCTTCTTTCTCTTCTTCAATTGTAGCATCAACATTGTTAATGTCATTAATTTCTTCATTATCGATTTCTTCAGTCTTCTTCTTCATCCTCTCCATCAGTTTGCACAAGTTGATCACTTGGTTTGTGCAACCCATAAATGTTCTTCCATTCTATGGTGTTGGACATCACAACTAAGGCTCAACATGAGTTGTCTCAAGGTCTATTCATTGACATATCTTGCAAAATTTACTACATTTTTACATATTGGTGCAACTACCTTGAGAATTGCATCAAGAACTTGAGCTTTTAGCTCATCAGGAGAGTATTTTCATTTTTCCATCTTTGCCACCAGGGAATCCTAAATTTGTTTCTTCTCCTTTGCACTCCTAGTATCATACCTAAGATACTTGAAGTATTCCATGACACCTCCTTCTTGTAATATTTTTAATCTCTATACAAATGTAGGGGTAATCTTCTAAAATATTGTTTGTTTAGCTTCATCTTAATCCTCTCCAAGCTTACGTTTCATTCTTGATTTTGCTACTCTTCTGGTGAACATAGTAGGGGATTATTTTAAAGGTTGGTTATAATTACTTTCCCTTTCTTCTTGGGAGGCTCTTCATCTTTAGGTTCCTCTTCCTCTGCATCTTCTTCCTCACCTTCTTCTTCTTCAAGGTCATCACATTTTCCTTAAGTTGGCATGAGAGGGGAACTTGATGATTTTGTGTTCTTTAATATTTTCTCTACCTTCTTCCTTCCTCTCTTTACTACATGAGGTAACTTGATTTCAAGTTCAATTTTGGCCTTAGTCTCTTCATAGGTGCAAAAATAAGGTTCCTTAGGGTCTACTGGCTCATTTTGAAGAGCCTCAATGATGTCCTTGATGTCATATATGTTAACTTCATATTCTAGAGGTTTAACCCATGCCATCCTTGGTCTTACTACCTAGATATAGACTTTGTCACAATTAACTAGAAAATGGATGTTCTATTCATAGTCTTCTACTAACTTCCTTGGTATTCTAAATCTATTTTTCATTTTCTCTTTGAAGGTCTCAAAGTAGTTATGCATTATAGTTTCAAAATTTTCACCCATCTTTTCTATAAACTCATTGATTTGATATAACATTGGTGTATCTTTCTTCCAAACCACCGTTCCTTTTGAAGGGAAAATAATTTTTACATAGAAGAATAAAAAATTCAACAAAGAACCAAACTTACATTGATTGTTCTTTGAGACTCAGATGCTTTCCATGTTCTTGTTGAATTGGTTCAACATTAGCTCAGCAAGGTTGAAAGATAGGTTATTCTTCACCACCTTTAGCACTAGGTCAATAGCTTCACATGATGTGTTGTTCAGATGCCTTGAACTAAATATATTATGTGCTATCACATGGATGCCAAACTTTAGTTCCATGTCTATGACACCGTTCAACTTCATTCCTCTGCCATCCCATTCAGGAGGATTTCTTTTAGCTATTTCAACCCAACCTAGGGTTTTTGTGATCTTTTCCTTTTTCAACATCAGCAACCCAATTATCTTATGGATCATATTCTTTGTAATCTAGATAGGGTGATATAACCACAAATGCATTTTATGGACTCATCTTAAGATGAATCGGATCCATTTTCCTTGAAAATCCCTTGGCATTAAAGGATCAAAGAGAAAATTTAGAGTTTTATATGTGACAATCCAAAGAGGTGTCTCAAGACATTGTGTAAAGGAAAGGCTAGGTAGATCTATGCTTCCTTCTATCTCCCTTTACTATCTCCATCAATAATATGAAGGTATGCTCAAACCAATAAAACTAAGAGGACTCTATGGTTTCAACCTTTTTACCTACGCCAAAAATAAAAATATATGTGCACATATACATAAATATTTAAGTAATAATGAAGAGATCATATGGGCCTCAAAAATGAGCAATATAACATCCCCATTTTTCACACAACCACCTCAATCATTAGTTAGAAACATAAACATTGTGGTAATACAAGCATATGTTGATACATGGGTTAGTTTGTATCCATATTCCATAAGCATGAAACATAAGTTGTACATCATATATCATAACTAAAACATAGGAAATGATTTCATAGCATCAAAATGTCCATCTCACATTAACCATCAAATTCCTTTGAGAGTAATCTTTAAAAAATCCATCACACACACCTAAATTTTTAGAACTAATAGTCCACCAAGATAACTAAGAGGGGGTGGGTGAATTAGTTATCCAACAATTAAAACATTTATCTTCTTTAAAAAAAATTAACCATTCAATCAAAGTAAAAAAAAATCATAATACGATGCGCATAGACAATTAGACCATATATGTTGACAAGGGAAATCCTTGATTAGATGGAAAACCCTAGTGGGAATGATGCCCACAAGATGATGTACTAATATAAATATTCCTTGTTAGAGGATGGACCCTGTTAGGAGTCTATTACAACATTTAGTATATAGAGTCCCTTTTACAAGACTTTGAATTCCTATTAGAAGATTCTAGCCCTATTAGGAGTTGTAATACAATGTATGCAAGATGAGCCCACTGCCCAAACATGCAATTTCAACTACAAGAAGAGATCACTGCTCAAACATGCAATTTACTATTATGTTCTTCTTTCCTTTATTCTATCAACCAAACCAATCACTAGCAAACCTTGTAGACCAGGTCATGAACCTTGGATCCAAACATCAAACCTTGGATCACTTAGCAAAACCTTAGCAATGAAGATTCCTTCACTTCTGCGCTTCTCTGCTCAACTTCACATTTCACACTTGTACTACTTTAAAAATTAATTTTTCATGTCATACCATATCCTCTCTTATTATTATTATAAAGGAAAATTTCCTTCCTTTATACTGAGTCCATAATACAATTCTCTGAGTTGGCTATTAGACCTTCTCAATTAATCATTATAGGACCACATTAAGAACATGTTACACTTAGAGATAACATTAATCTTCCACCTTTCAACTTGAATAAATTTTCATAAACATAATATTATGATGAGAAAGCTTAGCCATGTCATCACCAACATTTCTTCTTCACATCCTCATCCTCAATTCTTAGAATATCAACTCTGCTAAGAGATCTAACAAGTTTACTAGAACATGCCTCTATAAAATCTATCTCAAAACAAACATCACCAAAACTTACATAACTTCTTCCAAACTTATCATTTCTTCTTCTAATATTAACTACATATACTAGGTACTTAGATATATCTCCCATAACCTCAGATAGTTAGAATACTCAACTATCTTTTTGTACCAACTTGATCTTTATGTTGTTCTTTTGTTGGATACCATAGAAGGATGCTATGTTGACATCAATGGAAAACTCTATCATGAATGTAACATATTATCATAGTAAAATATCTACAATACTACCTCATAGGAATATCATCAACATTCATACTTCCAACAATCTCTTAACAATCTCCCCTTTGGCATTGATGGCAACATAGAAGAAAAAAATCTAGTTCCAAGAATAACAACAAAAGATTATTCAACTTACATTTCAAATCCTCTTCATCAATCATTATCCCCCTTATATATACGTCAATGTTCTTTCTATCAAACTATCATTCCATGTTGTACTTCTTCTTAACATACTATACTCATGTTGAACTTCTCTCGACTATCATGTTGCATATGTTGTTTTTCATGCCAAAGTTCTCCCCCATTAACATGAATGTCAAAGATTTTAGCAACCAACTTTACTACACCAAACTCTGAAACAATTGATTCTTACATAGCTCAAGTGTCCAAAGACACTGTTCAAAACAACATCCAACAAGAGTTTTAGATGACTCTATCTATCACAAATACTCCCACATACAGGAAGCATCAACATTTAGTCCAACAACAATGGTGCTCTGTTACAATGGATTGATGCACTCTTGCATCTTCTACTTTGATGTAGGAAGGGGCATAACACCAAGCATACCTCACAAATACTCAAAAGCATCTTTGGGAAGAGGTTTAGTCAATATATCTGCAATCTGCTCTTTAGTACTCATATGCTACAATCTGATTTTCTTTTCTACAACTTTCTCTCTCAACATGTAATACTTAATAGAAATGTGCTTAGTCCTTGAATGCAATGCTAGATTCTTAGAAATATTTATTGTTCTTGTGTTGTCACAATGTATGACAATAGGTTCATTTATTTCTATCCTTATATTTTCAGTATCTACTTCATCCAAACAACTTGATTGCAATTGTTTGTTTTTGCAACATATTTTGGTTCTGCTATACTTTGTGATGTATAATCCTACTTCTTGCTTAACCAAGAAGCTAATCTTCCTCCAAGAAAGAAGGCTCCACCACTAGTGCTTTTTCTTTCATCCAATCACCTACCCAATCAGCATTAGTATAAGCACCTAAAGTAAAATCATTACATCTGTCATACCATAATCCCAACTTAGATGTTCCTTTTAGATATCTAAATATCCTTATAACTATTGCATAATGTGCTTCTCTGAGATCAACTTATAATCTTGCAACAATTCCAACTATATTTACTATATTTAGCCTTGTGTGAGTCAGATATTGCAATCCTCTAATCATAATATGTACATCTTCTACTGAATAGTAGGTGTCTCATCCTTTCTAGATAACTTGTGTCTAGTTACCATAGGTGTTCAAATAGGTTGCATGTTTCCAAACCAAACCTTTTCAGTAAATCCTTCAAGTACTTAGTCTAAGAAACAAAGATTCCTTCTTTATTTTGTACAATCTCTAATCCTATAAAATATTCTATCTCTCCTATCATACTCATCTCAAACTCTTTCTTCATCTCTTCAGAAAATTTGTCACTTTCATCATCATTTCCTCCAAATATGATATCATCAACAAATATTACTAAAATCATCAAACCAACATCAATTTCTTTCCAATATAGATTATTATCTGCCATACCTTTTCTATATCCAAGCTTTGTCAAATGCTTGTCCAACCTTGTATACCAAGTTCAAGGTGCTTGCTTCAAGCGATACAATGCTTTCCTCAATTTGCATACTATGTCCTTATCATCTATCAAAGAATAAGCTTCAAGTTTCTTAATTTACACTTCTTCAAGTTTTCCATTTAGAAATGCTAACTTGACATCCATTTGATACACTTTGAATTTCTTTTGTGTTGCATAGGCTAAGAATAATCTTACTACTTCTATTCTAGCCACTTGAGCATAGGTCTCATCATAGTCTATCCCTTCTTGCTGTAAGTAACCTTTAAATACCAATCTTGCCTTGTTCCTTACAACTTTTCCTTGTTCATTCATCTTGTTCTTGAATACCCATTTAGTTCCTATCACATTCTTGTCTGCTAGTCTGGGGACCAATTTCCATGTCTCATTCTTTACTATTTGATCCAATTCCTCTTTCATAGCTTATTTCCAATAATCATCTTTACATGCTTCATCTGCATTCTTAGGTTTAAATTGAGATATCAACATAGTTCTTCAGTGACTCTATTTCTTGTCATCACATGTTTATCTTTGCATCCAATGATTTGCTTAGATGGGTGATTCTTTATCATATTCTTTACTAAAGTAGCAGTTTCTATCTCAACTCTTGGCTCTACTAAAGGTTCTAAGCTTTGTTCCTTCCTTAGCTCTCCTTCATTCTACAAATCATTGTTAGTCTCAAAAAATACCTCATCAATCCTTGGCTTAGTAACAACATCATCATCTGAATTGTAATCAACTATTCTTTCTTATATCCTAAATTCTTCATCAATTCTCACATTTTCACTTTCCATAATAGTCTTAGTTCTCTGATTATACCATCTATAAGCTATTCTTTTCAATGAATAGCCAAGAAATATACCTTCATCACTTCTAGCATCAAACTTACCAATGTCATCATCTCTTTTGATATAACACTTACTACCAAAAATTCTAAAATACTTAACTATAGGTGAGTGACCAAACCATAGCTCATAAGGGGTCTTGTTTGTGTCTTTCTTGACTTGCACTTTGTTCATAGTGTAGACTATTGCATTCACAGTGTCTCTCCAAAACATCTTGGATACATCATTCTCAACTAACATAGCTCTTTCTTCTTTTGTAATTGACATGTTCCTTTTCTTTACAATGTCATTCTATTCAAGAGTTCTCAGAGCTAATAACTATCTTTTGATACCATTTTCTTCACAAAACATGTTAAGGTCATTTGAAGTAAATTCTTCTTCTCTATTTGATCTTAAACATTTAATCTTCATACCAAATTCATTCTCAACTCTATTCTTGAATATCTTAAACTTATAAAATGCCTCAGATTTCTCTTTAAGAAATGCAACCCACATCATTCTAAAAAAGTCATTAACTAGAACCATAAAATTTCTTTCACCATAGAATCCTTTAGTCTTTATAGGACCACTGAGATCTATGTGTACAATCTCCAATTTTGTTGTAGTGGTAAACTTCTTGTAGGGAAAAGAAGTTTTTTTATGCTTTTCCAACACACATTCTTTGCAAATTATGTTAGTAGGCTTTACAATCTTAGGTAAATCTCTAATTGCAAACATACTTCTAGTCTTCACAATACTATCAAAGTTTATATGAAAAAATCTCTTATGTCATAATCAATTGTCATCTACCTTTGCAACCAAACATGTCATTTTAGTAGGATTCAACTAAAACACATTACCTCTAGATTTGGTTCCTATTCTAATTACCTTTCCATCTTTATCTATGATCATGCATGTCTTCTTTGTGAACTACAACTGATAACCTTTGTCCACTAGTTGTCCAACACTTAAAAGATTGTACTTTAAACCATCAACAAAATATACATCCTCAATGTTAGTTTTACCATCAAGAGTTATAGATGTAATACCTTTGACTTGACATGCTGCATTGTTTCCAACTCTAACAATGCCTCCATCGTGACTTTTGAAGTCAACAAACTTTTTATATAGCCAATCGTATGATGTGAACAAACACTGTCAATTATCTAATTAGATTTTTTCTCAACCTGTGACACCAATGCTACTTTCTCAAGACTTTCTTCTTTAATTTCCACAAATCCGATTTCATCATCACTAGCACTTAATGCTTGTTCATCATAATCATTTTCTTCATTTGCATGCAAACACTCTCTATCTCTTCTAGGTTTGTAATTTCCTTTATATTTTTTTCTCTCTTTTAGGATACTTAGATGCATAATGACTATATTCATCACAAGTCCAACATTTAAATATTTTCTTACCTCCTTTTTCTCTTCTTACTAGAAGGGCTACTCCTTCAATCTTTTTGTCTTCCTCAGATCTATTATTGCTAGGAAAATCTCCTCTAGCACTTGTGCTCCTTGATAAATTAGGTCAAAAATTTAAGGCACTAAAGGTTGTCTTTTTTCTGGTCAATTCTCTAGAATGTCTAAGCTCATCCTCAACTACTTCAAGTCTTCCAAGCAATGACTCCTTTGTGAAATCATTAGTACAAGATGTCAATAATTGTATCATTTGAACTACTTACTTAAATGGTGGTGTTAGAGTCTTCAATATCTTCTGTATAAGCTCATCATCTTCTTTGGTTCCTCCTTGAGATTTAATACCTGTAGTAATTTCTGATATCCTACCTATATATGTTCTTATAAATTCATTCTTCCATCATTTTAGCATCTTGAAATGCACAAATCTATTAGGATAAAACCACAGACAGAAATAAAAAAAAAACTACATGCAAATATAACCAATAACAGAAAAATGATAGACCACATAGAAATGAACACAAGGCACCAAGATTTCACATGGTTCACCCAATCCCTAGGCTACATCCACCAAACAACAAGTCTGGTCTTATTACAATCTAATTACAATCTGTAATCCCTTATAGCTCAATACTGCCGCAAGAAGCAATTTTACATCACACTATATTACAATCCCTAACCCTAAGCCATTTTATACAAATATTAAACTACTTTAGGGTTATAACATGTTGACCCAAATCTACGAATGGTGAATCTATGAATCTTGATAAAATAGGGCCCCAAACCCCACTAATTATGAAGTGTGTACAATACTTTCCTAATCAATCACCATAATTTAACAAAATCCATCTTTCTAGACTCAACTTCTTAGAATGTGCATCAACTTCAAAACTATTTTCCAAAGCTTTCCAAATCAAATGTGAAGTAGCAAGTTATTTTACCTAATTGTATTCAATTTCACGAAGTGCAATCAATAATGATTCTCTAGCTCTCATGTCACACATAAAAAGATCTCTTTCATCCTCAATATAATTTTTCAAATCCTTTTCAACAATGATTGTCTCTGCTAGTTTTGTCAAGATCCAATATCTTGATCCCATACACAAAAAATGTGTCTTCATATTTTCCTTCCAGCTACCATAATTTGTTCCATCGAACTTTAGACTATCTTTCTTGAACATGCTCACCATGGATCTCCTAAAGTTGTTAAACTTTATCTTCAAGGACCTAATGCTCTGATACCAATTGTTAGAAACAATATTGCACCAAGATAACTGAGAGAGGGGGGTGGGGGTGAATCAATTATCAACAATTAAAACAATTATCTTCTTTAAACAAACTTAACCATTCAACCAAAGTAAATATAATGCCCTACCATGTAACCCAAAGGAATTTAAACTAAAGCTTTACTAAGTTTGTCAAACATTTTTAAAAATAAAATTAAAGATACAATTATAGTTATAAAATGGTGGAAGCAATTAACATACACTCATACATCAACAACACATAAAAAATTTATAACTCTTAAGGGTCCCATGACGATGAATCACATTTAATTTTAATTAACACTAAATCCAATACATAATAAATCCACATCAAATGATATTATACAACTATGAATCCATTTTAAATAATATATAGTCATCTTGAATGTCAGTTGGCAATAATCATAATTTAGGTCATCATCCACTATATAGGTCACAAGGTATGAAGGGCTGAAATAATTTACATCATGAAATAGATTACATCATCTTGTAAGATCTATGAAATCAAATACAATACACTTGGTATAACCATCCATCATATAATTATAGGAATGGATAGAAAGGAACATCTACACAAACACATCCAACAATGATATCCAATGTGTAGTGCCTCTCATGTTTGTAGTCTATACCTTGTCTATTTTGATTTGAGAGATACATGATACTCTTATTATATGTATTTTGAGATGACCTGAGGGTCAGATGTTATACTTTGATTTAGTACCATAGATGCTATACTGCTATGCTATTTAGCTTATCATATTTGCATGTTGATGTTATTTTGAGATGACAGTAGATCTATGAGGGTATCTGATTATTTGGTAGTTGGTCATATTGTTGATTATGTTATGTGATGGATTTTATACTATGGTGATTTATTTCATTCATGTATCTTTATGCTTTCGGCAAACGTGAGTGGTGTAAATGGATTAGTTAGTTATTTAATGCATTAATTTCTTCAACTATTATATTATATGTAATTGCACTTGTTCAAATATTTTAGTGTGCAAGAATTATATCCCTGGCAATGGCCTACGGAGTTAGTGATTCAGTTGTTCATTTTTTACCAATATTGTCCCTGAATGGTTGACGTATTCTTATTTTTATTATTTTAATTAAAACCTTTTAGTGATTAGTAAATCAAAACTCATTTGCATTATGTGATTAGACTAGTGAGCATGTTTGTGCATTTAGGGGTTCGCTCTATCGCAAAAGTATTAAGTGACTTTTTATGATTTTGGGTTTTTTAGGTTTTAAATTTTTTCGGATTTAATTTCTAGCAGCTTTTCCTTAGGTGAATTTCTATTACAAAGAATAACCAATTTTCATTTAGGTTGATTCAAAGTCTAGCTGCTATAGTTGGCTATTTGCCCTAATTGACTATCCACTCAAAAGCGAATAAGTATTGAAATAGGAATTTAATTCCTCACCTTCTATTTTGGATTTTAGAATTTTGAGAGCTTTTTCCAATATTCTCCTCTAAAGGATTGGATTTTTATTTTTTTTAGGAGCTATGAGCATGGGATCTTTGTGAGGTTGGTCTCATTGGATTCGACTTGGGTAGACTGTGTTTTGTCATAATTTGTGGCAAATTTGGTGAACGCTTTATTTTTTTGTACAAGTTTTATTTTTTGTCCCTTTTGTTGTCAAGTAGGGCTTCCTCATTTTATTGTTTTAACTCTGTTTCAGCTTCCATTTCTTGTAGTAGTTTGTTAGGAGATTGAGAACTAGTCTTCCCCTTTGTTTTTGTTTGCTAGTTCTACCCGGTTGGTCGGGGATGAATGTTTTCCCTATTTTTGGGATGGGGGTTTAGGATTTTGAGCTATTATGCTAGCCATTTTTGCATATAGTGTTCGAATTCATTTATTTTTGGATTTTAAAAGTTTTTTAACCAAAGACCAAATGGGTTTTAATTTTGAAATTTTTGCAAATTTTGGGGTTTTTACCTTGTTTTGTGTGCCGCCCCATTTTCTCAAGTTTTCTGAACACAATGCGGTTCATGGACTTGGATGATCCATTTGGATATCTATCAGACTAGTATTGCATTTTTATATTGCATTGGGATGTGTCTTGCATCTGCCCTCTCAATTATATTTTTGGTTGAGGGACTTTCTACTTTGTGTTCTCATCTAGTCCTTGTGTTATGATCTTTGTGATGGTGGTGCACCACACAACGATTACATGTGTGTACATTTGTAAGAGGACTTGCGAGTTCTGATCTTTCATGGTACTTCTAGAAGTTATGATAATTGGCGTTGGGATGGGAGTATGCATGCCCATGAGCACTTGTCATAAGATGAGTATGGGCAGGGTAGGGTAGCATATGGAGGGGGATTTTATCCTGTAGCTTGGCAATCATTATGCCCAAAGGGTTGGTGGAGGCAAGGAAGCTTTAATTAAGTGATAACTAAAGAAAATATTAGGTGGTAATTAAACTTAAGATAATGAATAATATTTGCATTCGTGTGATGGTTCTAAGGGAGTCCCTTGAGAGTGTTGTCACACATGATCTAAGCTTAGGCTTTTGGATGCCAAGAAACACTCCATGATGTTAGCCCCTACATAGTAGCCCACTGAGATGTCTGACCAAGACCTATAGTTTATGCATTGTCTATGTCTTGGATTCAGTCATCATACTAATTATAATGTGTCTTAGCCATGGATGTTTTCTTTGCATGTGTTTTTGGTTGGATCATTATCTCCATCAGCATGGCAGGTGTGGACCTACAGGTGCTATGTGGTTAGGAGGTGTAGCTACCTATACCACTGCTAGGGACTAGTGTACAAAGATGGTTTATTGTTCTAGTGCGATCGTGTTGGATGTTTTCACCTGATACTTTAGGTTCTAGAATATGCTTTCTTGTGATTTATGCTTTTCTTGGGATGCTTGTATATCATGTTTAGATGATGTTATATTTGACACATTTCCTTATTATGATAATTAGCATGTGATAGGTGATGTTATCTAGTGGTAGAATTATCTTATGCTTTATTCTAGCATGTTAGATTTCCTTATGCTTATGTTGTAACATGTTTAGTAGTGATGTCCTTATTATGATGGTACCAATGATCTAATTAATGACTTGGGATGTTATGCACGGGGGATGGCTAGGGCCCATAATGGTCTTATGATGCTATTGATAGTTGGGAGGAACCACATAATGATGGTACCAATGATCTAATTAATGACTTGGGATGTTATGCACGGGGGATGGCTAGGGCCCATAATGGTCTTATGATGCTATTGATAGTTTGTTAATTCTATTAATTGCAATGTTGCTTTCAATACTCTGTGATGTTTTCCTTTTGTTTTTTTCCTTTGCTATATGATTAGATGGTTAGATGTTATTTCTAGTTTTTTGTCCTTCAGATATGGTTTGAGTGTTCTTCCCTCGAAATGTGGATCCAATACTCCTTAGTGTAGAGGAATTTTGTTTCATAGTTTCCTTAGCTTTTTTCTTCTTTTTTTTCTTGTGTGTTGATTTGAAATCTTGTGCAAGATTGTACTTTCTCATACCGGGATGCAAGTCTTCATGTGGTGTGGTGGGTTTCTTCGCATGGTTGGGCACTTCCTCACGTGAAACCCTACACTAGTCTTGGGGTGTCTTGGTTGTACAAAAAAACACTTCCTCGCATGAAAATGTACTTTTTCGCATGGCATGTTGCACATCTTTGCATAAAAACTAGCACTCTATTGGCTTCGTACGAAAAATAGGGACTATTTAGGCTTGTAGGAGAAAAGTTTGAAAGTTGGTTTTGGACACCCTTTTGAGTTTTATACCTTCCTAGTTCAAAACATATTTCTTGAGGGGTTTAACATATATCATTTAAGTATAAGTTCATGTATATACTTAAGATATATTTTAATATATGTGACAAGTCTTTTGAGATAGGTTCTAGACCTCTACGGGCTAAGATAAAGATTCTAAGAAGTCTCAAGGCTTCAGAAATTCAAATTTAGCCAAATTTTAGGGCTTCAAGATTTAAGACTTAGCCAATTTTCAAGAGTTAGCATTTTTTTTTTAGCTTGGTTAATCTCTTATGTTTTCTTATTTGTGTTTTGGTTAGTAGCAGTGTATGGAGATCCTTTGGTGTTTGAAGGATTGTTAGTCTTCCATTGTGATCTTTGTGATCCATGTATATTATTTTCATGTACTCTTACACTTGTTTAAAAAAATATTTATCTTTCTTTTATTTCATCCTTGTTTCCAAGGATCTCTAGGCAGGGCATTACATCTGGTATCAAAGCTTGATTTAAACATTGGGATCTTTGTGTTATGCTTCCACTATGGTTATGTTTTCTATTATATATTATATTGGTATGGTTGTTATTTGATATCTTGTTGTCCATGGTTTTGACTCTTATGCTTGTGATCCAATGTTTCTAACATTATCTTGTTGTTCCCATAGTGATCCTTCCTACAGATAGACCTTGTGGCCATGGTGGTACCCATAGTGGTAATTGTGGAAATGAACACCATGAGGAGGGATGGTAGGAAGGAGAGAGAGAATAGGGTAATACTAATCAGAATGCCATGGGAGCATTAATGCCAATGCTTAAAGAAATCCTTGCTCAACTGGAGGAAATCCTTGCTCAACTGGGCCCTCATGTTGAGGAGCACCAACATGATCATGATCAGGAAGAGGGAACTCATCATGGATATTTTGATCATTCAGAGCATAGAGAGGAGGAACGTGAATGTTCTTGTACTCCACCAAGTGATAGAGGGCACCATCAGTGTGGAAGGGACTGCAATATGAAGATTCCATCAGGTTGGATACCATGAAGTCTCTTCAGCAATCCAGACTTCCATTGTTTAATGGCAAGGGAAGTGGCCTCAAGGTTGAGACTTAGTTGTTGGACATGGAGTGATGTTTCATCATGTATCCATATTCAATCAATATGAGAGCCCATTATGCAATTATGTAGTTGAGGGACCACACAACCATTTGGTGGAATATTAAGAGTCAGAAGATTTAGATTAATGTTGTAGATCTCACCTAGGAGATCTTTGAGGAGAGGTTTTGAGAGAGAGATTCTTATATCCTTAGTTCAAAAAGTCCTATGCTAATGAGTTCCATGCAATCAGGAAAGGTAACATGTTAGTGGATTAGTACAAAATGTGATTCTTTGAGCTTAGGCAATATTCATGCTACAACAATGATGATTTACTCTTAGCTCATTATTTCATTTGAGGCCTTAAGGATGCCCTGATTGGAGAAGTTCATATGCATCAGCCTAGGACTCTTGTGCTAGTTGTTGAGAAAGCACGTATTGTAGAGGAAAATCTGGCTAGAGGTTTCAGTAGTAGATCTAGCTCTCAAAACCAAAGTGCAAGGAATTCAGGGTAAAATATACAGTATTCTCAATCCTCAGGGAAGGGCTAGGCCCAGTCAAAACCCTCTCAGGGTGGTTATCATGGTAAGAGTAAGAAGAGATTTTAGACCAAGGGTGGACAGTCTTCTAGTACCTCTAGATAGAAAAGAGATAATTAGAACTAAGAACAAAAATTGCAGAAAATCATCCACCTCAGAGTGCTCAATAGAATTCTAGTAGGGGTAGTGCACCCTATCCTAGTGCTACCTAGGGTGGTTGCAGTACAAGTTCCAACTTTTTAAGGAATTATTACTCTTGTAGGCAGCCTAGCCATAGATCTTTTGAGTGTTTCATTAAACCATCTGTAGGACCTAGTAAGGGTGCAGTCAGATCTAAGCCTATTGTTGGAGATGTTGGTAGGAATCATAGAGTTTTTGTGGAGGTTGACAAATATCAAGATGACCATCAAAGTATGGTAGTTGAGGCTATAGGTATGTTGCATGGTATTTCAACTTTAGTTTTGTTTGATTCTGGTGCTTTTGATTCTTTCATTTCACCATCTCTTTTTCAATGATGTGGGCTAGTGGCAATGTGTAAGGTTTTTAGGTGGTAGGTTGAGTTAGCAACGGGTTCCAAAGTGGCTATAGACTCATTGGTAAGTGGTTGTGTTTTGAATTTGGGAACCTTCACCACTATAGTGGATCTACACATTCTACCTCTAGGATCGTATGACATTGTGTTGGGCATGGATTGGTTAGCTGTCCATTAGGAAAATATCTATTGTCATCACAAGAAGGTACAATGTGTTGATGGCATAGGTCAATAGGTAGAACTTTTGGGAGTCCCGAAACTAGTCTCACTTCATATGACCTCAGCTAATCAACTGAAGCAGAGTGTGTGGAAAGGTTGCTAGTTGTTTCTTATGTCTCTTAGTGATCTCGAGGAAGCTAAGAGTCATATGGTGACACTTGATGATCACCCACTCCTTCATGAGTATGCTGATGTGTTTCCTGATGAGATTCTAGGCATGCCACCACAACATGACATTGATTTTTAGATTGATCTTATATCAAGAGCAGAGCCAATTTCATGAGCTCCTTACCACATAACTACTCAGGAGCTAAGTGAGCTCAGACTGTAGTTGGAGGAATTGTTGGCCAAGGGCCATATTCATCCTAATGTGTCCTCATGAGGTGCACCAGTCATCTTTGCAAAGAAGAAGGATGGTTCTTTGTGGTTGTGCATTGACTACTGGCAATTGAATAAGGTGACAATGAAGAACTGTTATCCTTTGCCGAGGAAAGATGACTTGTTCTATCAGATGAAGGGAGCATATGTGTTCTTGAAGATTGATCTTAAGTTAGGATACCATCAACTCTATATCTAGGAGGCTGATATTCATCGAACAACTTTTCAGACACGGGATGGGCATTATGAGTTCATGGTTGTGCCCTTTGGGTTAACCAATGCACCATCAATATTCATGAGTTTGATGAATGTTATATTTTTTGCTTACCTAGATTAGTGTGTCATTGTATTCTTGGATGACATATTAATCTATTCAAAGACTATGGAGGAGCATGAAGTCTACTTATGTCAAGTATTGCAGTGCTTGAGAGACCATCAGTTGTATGGAAACTTGAGTAAATGTGGGTTCTTCCAGTTAGAAGTGAAGTATTTGGGATAAATCATTACAAGTGATGCAATTGCAATGGATCTGGAGAAAATTCATGCTATCATGGATTGGCTAGTACCCACTAATGTCTCAACAGTTCATAGTTTTATGGGATTGGTGGGTTACTACTATTGCTTTGTGAAGGATTTCTCATGAGCAATTCATCCCATCACTTCTCTTCAGAGGAAAGGGAAGAAATTTGTTTGGTCAGACCAGTGTGAGGTAGCATTTAATACTCTTAAGGAGTATTTGACCAGTGCATCAATCCTTGCAGTGCCTAATCCTATAGGTGATTTCATGGTTTATATAGATGCTTTATTGGAATGTGTGGGTGCGATGTTGTTGCAGGATGGTCACATAATTGCATATGAGTCTAGGAAACTCAAGGACCATGAGCTTAACTACCCCACTCATGATTTGAAACTCGTGGCCATAGTGCATGCCCTTGTCCGTTAGAGGCATTTTCTTTTGGGACACAAGTTTGAGTTGCATAGCAATCATAGGAGCTTGCAGTATATATTTACTCAACCAAACTTGAATGCACGACATCATCGTTGGATGGAGTTCCTATGTGCATATGACTTTGATGTTCATTACATTAAAGGGAAGAAGAATGTCATCACTGATGCTTTGAGTAGGAGGCAACATGAGGTATCAGTGATGTCATTGGGAGTGGATTTGCGAGGTCATATCTTGGAAGCTTTGCTTAGTGACAATTGGTATCAGGAGCTAATGGTGGAGATCAAGTCTAGACATACCCTTGAGGGGATATTTTTAGGTTATGTGCTTGAGTCTGATGGACTAATACATCACATGGGGCATATCTATGTACTTGTATTGGGTGGTCTTCATACCTTGGTTTTGTCAGAAGCACATCATGCACCATATTCCACACATCCTGGAGTAAAGAAGATGCATGTTGATCTAAAATAGCTGTACTTTTGGGTAGGGATGAGGTGCAATGTTGCTGATTTTGTTGCTAGATATCTTGAGTGCCAGAGAGTGAAGGAAGAGCATCAGCATCTGGCGGGTCATTTGCAGCCACATACCATTCCAGAGTGGAAGTGGGATACGATATCTATTGATTTTATCATAGGGTTGCCTATGTCATCACAAAGACATGATTGTATCATGCTAACAATGGACAAGTTGTCCAAGCTAGCACATTTTTCAGCCATGAGAGCATCCTACACAACTTCTTCTATAGCGCATATTTTCTTGGTAGATATTGTTCATTTGCATGGGATTCCTCATCGGATCATTTTAGGTAGAGATCTAGTGTTTACTTCTACACTGTGGATATCTCTCCAACATGCTTTGGGTGCATAGCTCAATTTTAGTTTGGCTTATCACCCAAAGATCGATGGTCAGACTGAGAGAGTGAATCAGGTTTTGGAGGATATGTTTTGCATGTATGTTATGGATAGGCAGGTGAAGTGAGAGGACTATTTGTACCTTGTTGAGTTTGCTTACAACAACGGGTATCATAGTTCTCTTGGCATGTCACCTTTTCAGGCCTTGTATGGTAGACCATGTCGTACCCCTTTGAGTTGGAATTTTTTAGAGGATCTAGTTCTTTTGGGTCCAAAGATGCTTCAGGATATGGAGCAGCAAGTTGTTCACATTAGAGATCATTTGGTTACTACTCAAGACATATAGAAGAAGTATGCAGATGCCCATAGGTTGGATTGTCACTTTTCGGTTGGTGACAGGGTGTTTTTGAGAGTGTGACCGAGGAAGAGCCCCATCTATTATGAGAAAGGCTCTAAGTTAGCACCATGTTTTGTCAAATTTGACTATCGAGAGGATTGGTCTTATTTCTTATCGAATAGCATTTCCACCTAGCCTATCATGCATCCATGATGTTTTTCATGTTCCTATTATGAGGCAATATATTCTAGATGTGACCCATGTTCTTGATTGGGATGCTTTTTAGGTAGCAGATGGGTAGCTTACTTTGGAGCCCATTCGTATCCTATAGAAACAGATGCTAACCTTATGAGGCCGAGACATTGAGTAGGTAAGGGTCTAATGGGACTCAAGTGATAAGACCTTTACGACTTGGGAAGATTCTACACGATTGAGGGGATAGTACTCTTTTTGCCAACTTCTAGGTGTAAACCTATGCTAGTGGGGGAGGATGTAGTGCCTCTTGTGTTTTCAATCTATGCCTTATCTATTTTGATTCAAGAGATACTTGATACTCTTATTATATGTATTTTGAGATGACCCGAGGGTCAGATGTTATACTTTGATTCAGTACCATAGATGTTATACTGCTATGTTATTCAGTATGCTTTCTTGTGATTTATGCTTTCATTGGGATGTTTGTATATCATATTTAGATGATGTTAGATTCGACACATTTCATTATTAAGATGATTAACATGTGATAGGTGATGTTATCTACTTATGGGATTATATTATGCTTTATTCTAGCATGTTAGATTTCCTTATGCTTATGTTGTAGCATGTTTAGTAGTGGTGTCCTTATTATTATTGTACTGATGATATGATTAGTGACTTGGGATGTTACGCATGGGGGATGCCTAGGGCCCATGATGGTCTTATGACACCATTGACAGTTGGGAGGAATCGCGTACATAGTTTATTAATTATGTTCATTGCGATGTTGCTTTCAGTACTCTATGATGTTTTCCTTCTATTCTTTTCCTTTGTTGTATGATTAGATGGTTAGATGTTATTTCTATCTTTTCATCCTTCAGATATGGTTCGAGTGTTCTTGCCTCAAAATGTGGATTTGGTACTCCCCAGTGTGGAGGAATTTTGTTTCATAGTTTCTTTAGCTTTTTTCTACTTTTTATTCTTGCATACTGATTTGAGATCTCACGAAAGATTGTACTTTCTTGTGGGAGGATGCAAGTCTTTGCATGGTGTGGTGGGTTTCTTCACGTGGCTATGCACTTCCTTGTGTGAAACTGTACACCAGTCCTATAGTGTCTTGGTTGTACGACCAAACACTTCCTCGCACAAAAATGCACTTCTTCATGTGGCATGCTGCACATCTTCATACAAAAACTGGCACTATGTTGGCTTCATGTGGAAAATAGGGGCTATTTAGGCTTGTTTGAGAAAAGTTTGAAAGTTGGTTTTGGAAACCCTTTTGGGTTTTATACCTTCGTAGTTCAAAATAGATTTCCTAATGCGTTTAAAATATATTGTTTAAGTATAAGTTCCTTATACTTAAGATATATTTTAATATATGCGATGAGTCTTTTGAGATAGGTTCCAAACCTCTATAGGCTAAGATAAAGATCCTAGGAAATCTCAAGGCTTAATAAATTCAAACCTAACCAAATTTCAGGGCTTCAGGATTTTAGACTTAGCTAATTTTCAAGAGTTAGCATTTGTTTTTTAACTTGGTTGATCCCTTATGTTTTTTTGTTTGTGTTTTGGTTAGTAGTGGTGTTTAGAGATCCGTTGGTGTTTGGATGATTGTCAGTCTTCCATTGCGATCTTTGTGATCTATGTATATTGTTGTCATGTATATATATATATATATATATATATATCTTGCTTGTATTTCATCCTTGTTTTCAAAGATCTTTGAGTGGGGCATTACACAACGATCATATCTCAATGGTATAAGAAAAAGCACTACCATTCAATGTCATGGAACCCAAAAGTGTCTACTCCCACTGTGCTAAGGCGATAAGTTTTAAATAAGATAATAAACTCACAAGTTAAAAACCAACATCTAGGTTCAAGGAATCACCTGAAAGAAAACTATCTCAAAGGGTACCAAGACACAAGTATCAACTAATCTCAGAGGCAACACAAACATGTAGGATATCTATCATGCATGTGGGCAAGTATCATTGCATGAACCAACTCTAAGGTTACCCAACTAGTCTTTTAATCCTTCACTGCCCTAATGACTTTATGTGGCACTAACATCCTTTCATACTGACAAGGCATACTAACAAAGCATGGGCACAACCAAGCATCCTCTCTACTCCCATCCTAGCATGTACTAGCACTCAGGGCATAGGCGAGGAAAACAATGACTCTTATTAATTCATTTTAAACACATTCAATGAAATGTTATCACTTATTAAATAACTTACAAAGGGGTTACCTGTCAGCCTCTATAGGGCCTCGGCCTCCATTGCAAGTCACTTCCCAACATGACATATGGATAACTTACCCTAGGCTCAATAAAATCAAAAGGTCTCATACAACCATAAACTACACATTAGTTCTTAGCATCACTAAAAAAATCATCCTAACATGAATGATCTAAGAAAGTACATATAAACTAATCCACATCATAACATGACATCACTAAGAACAAATCATACAAACACCTTAGTCCTATACAAGTCACCGGAAAGCAATAACAATCAATAGATCAAAACACCTCATAGAGCATACAAGACACATTACCATGGTTGAGTATAAAAAATCGAGATCAAAACATCATTATGACATCACAAAACAAAACTCATGAGCCTCTTGTAAACATCTTGATTTGGTCAAAGTACTAAGTCAACCCGACACCCAACAATAAAATCACACGTCATAAAAAGAGCACATACAAAAGTTATTTTCTCAATTCATTATGTTTTGAAAACACAACGGTTTAATTTTCATTAAAGGTTTCAATTTTTCATTATTTTTTTTCAAATATTACAGTTTATAAAGTTTGTGATCTCAAACAGGGTTTCAGTTTCCATTTCTCTAGTTACTAGATTTACTAAGGTTTCTGAGTTCACTATAATTCTAGATGATTTTACAAATCATATAAAGTTATTTAAATATTATTTCATAGTTCAATTTGTTATCAAAACATAAGAATTTAGTGAACATATACATCACAATTTCATCTTTTTAAAGTATGTTAATTACTAAGGTTTTCAAATAAGAAATTTTTCCTACCAATATAAATCATTTTCATATAAAATTGAATCATCAAGCACAACCCAAGTTTACTAAAGATAACCATTAATTCTCACAACTAATTTCTTTGATTTTCAATTTACTTTAAAATTATATCTAAATAATAAAGTAATAAATCAAATTTTCAAATAATTAAATTTTAAATTTTAACAATACTTATTAAAATTATTAATAATAATAATTATCAATTATTACCATAATAATTTCAAATTTATTAAATTTTGAAACAAAACTTTCTCGAAAAGGAAACCTGCTAAAACTGAAAATTTTTCAAAAATGAAAACCTGCTAAAAACATAAAACTTTTCAAAAATAGAAACTTGCTAAAAATAGAACCTTTTCAAAAATGGAAACTTTCCAAAAATGGAAACTTTCTACAAATTGAAACTCCAAAAATAGAAACCTACTAAAAATAGAAACTTTCCAAAAATGTAAACCTGCTAAAAACAAAAAAAAATTCAAAAATAGAAATTGGCTAAAAATAGAAAATTTCCAAGAATAAAAACTTACTAAAAATGGAAACTTACTAAAAATGAAAACTTACTAAAAAGATAAACTTACAAAAAAGGAAACTTACTAAAAATGGAAACTTTCAAAAAAATGGAAACATACTAAAAATGGAAACTTTTCAAAAATGAAAAATTACTAAAAAATCAACTTACTAAAAATGAAAACTTTCCAAAAATGAAAACTTTCTTAAAATGGAAACTTTCCAAAAAATGAAAACTTACTAAAAATGGAAACTTTCCAAAAACAAAAAAACTAACTAAAAATGGTAACTTTTGAAAAATGAAAACTTACTAAAAATGAAAACTTTCCAAACTAGATCTAATAGAGCAATGAAATTTAAACAATTAAATTTAGTAATTCAAAACTTGTTTTCTTTTCAGAACCCTTATCTCGAATTTAATCAAATCCATTACGAATCACCCAATTTAAGTCAAACGAGGGTTTCCAATCTCAATCTAACAAACAAAGGTTTCAATTTAATTATTCTTTCACAGACAAAATCAAGAACAAGGAACAATAAATTTTAACATAATGGTTTCAACCAAATCTAAAATTCTAAAAACAATTTTATCTAGACATGAAGAAGATAGGAATTCAAAGAATGGAAATCCACTGTACAATTAAACCACGAGATCCTACCTAGATATGATGCTAAAACGACAGATGTACATAACACGCAACAATTCCCTTTTTTTGAAAACCATCCTCTCTGAAATTGCTCCTCCAAAACCTATGTAATTGCAAAATGAGCTCTAGATCTCTAATAAAGAGATCTCCCTTAATTTGGGGCTCTGATTGTGCAATCACACGATCTCTAATAAAGAGTTCTCTCTTAATTTGGGATCTGATTGCACAATCACGCGAGGGAATTTGCTGGTCAATTTCTTTTAATATTTTATTATTTTTTATTTTCATGCACACTTTTAGCAATTTAAAATATCTTTATTAAATTAATTTGCTTTCTCAATTTATTTAATTTATTATATTTTAATTTCATGCATATGCTTTATGCAATTTTATTAAAATAAGCTTTATTGAATAATTGCTTGCTCTTTCTTAATAATTACAAGATGTTTTAATAATATATTTATTAGTTCAACTAATAATATTATTTAGAGTTTATCATTAAAATAAATCTTATTAAATTAAATAAATATAAATGCACCTAAATTAGAACTTTAATTAAGTCTTTAAAAGTAACTCCTTTATTCAATTAATTCACGAGATGTTTTTTAATAATATATTTATTAACTTAATTAATAACATTATTTAGAGTTTATTATTAAAATAAAACTCTTAAATAATTATCATTAAATTAAATAAATATAAATATGTCAAAATAGAACTTTAATATAATCTTTTAAATTTAATTATTTTATTTAATTAATTTTTTAATTAATTAAATATAATTAAATATTGAATTTCTTTATCATTTTTTAATTAAACTAAATCATTAAATTTTCTTTTAATTTGATTTAATTATAATAGAAAATCACAACAAACCCACAAAACCAAATATGACAACTCAACCGAAAGATAAATCATAAAGTCAAACTATAGGGTCAAAATCATGAATTCAAGTCACTTGATAAATTAGAAAAGGTGAAATTAACTTTGATACTTGTCCTACTTTTTAGGACAATTGGCTTAGGTTAGCATTTGGACTCAAGAGTTATCTCCCCACTTATACTATTGAAATACTGCGATAGGGTACACTCATCTTGGCAATTCAGAGAAGTTGATATCTGGTACTTGCAATCTGCTTAAAATCCATACATGTACAAACACATATATTATAAACTAAACATGCAATGGTAGGAAGTGGTGCATCATGTAGATCCTGACTAGTAGGTGACTACGACTCCCTTCCTCAACCACATCAAAAATATCAAACATAAAGAAAATATACACGCACACCATACACATGTAAGTATGTGGTAAGTATCCACAGAAACCACATAAAAATCATTTATCTAACTATCATGAGATAACTGAAATTGCTAACTGAACATACCTATATCATCATCAAAATAATCATAAACACATGAAATAACTAAATAACTCAAGTAACTCATCACGTAATTCAACTGAGTATAAAATAACATTTAATCAAATCTAATAACTCAACACCGATAATCATAAAACATAATCATAGAATAGGTCTTAAGGAATCTGGTAATACAATATAAAAAGTCAAGTAGGGGTAGGCATTATAGTAAACGACAACCATAATAAGATGGACATAGACAATTACCCTAGATATGTTGATTAGGGAAACCCTTGATTAGAGGAAAAATCTCAATGAGAATGATGCCCACAAGATGATGTACTAATATAAATATTTCTTGTTAGAGGATGGACCTTGTTAGGAGTCTATTACATCATTTAGTACATAGAGTCCCTATTAGGAGACTTTGGATCCATGTTAGGAGATTACAACCCTATTAGAAGTTGTAATACAATGTATGCAAGATGAGCTCACTACCAGACATGCAATTTACTATTATGTTCTTCTTCCCTTTGTTTTGTCAACCAAACCAATCACTATCAGACCTTGTAGACCAGATCATAGACCTTGGATCCAAATATCAAACCTCAGATCACTCAGCAAAACCTCGGCAATGAAGTTCATTCACTTCCACTCTACTCTACTCAACTTCACATTTAGCACTTTTACTACTCACAAAATTACTTTTCCATGTCATACCATATCCTCTCCTATTCTCATGATAAATGAAAATGTCCTTCTTTTATATCGAGTCCATAATACAATTCCCGAAATCTTGTTTCTCGTGCGGATTGGCAATGGATTCTCTGAGAAGTGTTGGCTGTCGGCTAGGCTAGGGTTTTTCCCCTAGCCTGTTCTTGGTGTTTGATCTTTACTATTTTTCTGTTCTGTTTGGATTGTTAGCTACTGGACATAATTTGCGTCGGTGTTTTTGAAGATCTTCTGTAGTCAATTTTGGATTGGGGGTTTTATTGTTTGCATGGCAGGGCCTGGGATTTCTTCTCCGTTGGTGAGAACAGATGGTTCTTCTCCAACTATGCATGCAATGCGATCTGAATCGTTTTCTTCAGGGGAGAGCTCCAAGCTGAAAAAAGTTAATGGTTGTCTTCCGCATAGCCATGATCACCCTGTTTTGGTTATTCCTCCAACGGTTGTAATGGAGGACATTGATTATTGGACCAAGCATGCTTTGATATGCAAATTTCTTGGAATCCGAATTTCCCTATCCACTCTTGAGGCATGGATCCGCCGCTCTTGGCAGGTGGAAGGCGATATGGAGATTATGTTGGCAGGGAATAGTTATTTTTTTGTTGTATTCTCTTGCATGTATGATCGTGATCTTGTTTTTGAAGGAGGCCCTTATTTCTACAACAATGTGGGGTTATTTGTCAAACCTTGGCATTCAGGTTTTAATTCTGCTAAGGATCTCCCTTCAACAGTGCCAGTTTGGGTTCGCTTGCCTCGTCTTCCCTTGGAATTTTGGCGTGAAGACATCCTTCGACAAATTGCTGCTTTGTTGGGGAAGCCAGCTGCGATTGCACATCAAACCTTCGATAAAAAGGTTATTTCTTTTGCTAGAATTTGTGTTGAAATTAATTTGAATAACCCATTACCAGATTCTTTGGAAATTTGTCTGGGGGGTTCTTCTTGGGTGCAATAGTTAGATTATGAATCCCTCCCTTTTCGTTGCCAGATTTGTCACGAGTATGGTCATTTACTGCGGCAGTGCCCCCATAACTCGAGTTTCAAAAGAGTGGATCGGTCTACAGCTGGAAATGCTGGTGGTTTGGCAGATACTACAGGGAAAGGACAATCTCAAATGGTTAATACTACCAAAGGGATGAATCCACAAGATGTTACAGGTAAGGGTAAGGCTCCAATACAGGATAAGGATGGATTTACCCTTGTTCGTCCTCGAGCTAAGGGATGTGGTCAAAAGAGGCCTTTGAAAGAAAGATTATCTGATTCAGGTTTTAACCGTTTTGAGGTGCTGGATAGTATGGTTCTAGAGGAGGGTATTCCTCCTCCTATCTCTTCTGATCCAGCTTGCCCAGATGAGAGATCTGTTCCTAATGATGCTTGTGGGGCATCTCAAGCTATAGTATATTAGAATTGTGAGGTTCCTGTAGCTCCTATGACAGCGACTCTGGTGACTCCTGCAGTGTTGGAAGATGATGATGTTGTTTTGGCTGACTTGATTAAGGATGTGCTACCATCAGGTAAGGGCAAGGGATCTCCTCTCCCATTAGGGTTGCTGCCTCGACCCTTTAAGCGGGCTTCTTCTTCTCCCCCTCTAAGGAGTGGGCGCAAAATAGACCAAGAGAAGATTAAACTCACAGGAGATATATTGATTGAGTCTGGTTCAGTGAAACCTTTGGATTCTCATTTTCCCAAATCTACCCAGTGATGATTATTCTCTCATGGAATGTAAGGGGGTTGAATAGCATCCCTAGACAAAAGGCTATTCATAACTTGGTGGTTGATCATAGTCCTGATGTTTTTTGTATCCAAGAGACTAAGCTCTCTGTGGAGTCTATGGTCCAACATGCCTCTAGTATTTGGTCTTGTGGCCAATGCCAGTGTGTTGGGGCAACAGGTAGTGCTAGTGGTTTAGCTATATTTTGGGATCCTCAAAAAAAATTTCCTCTTGGCTGGATGTCTTCTCGCTCAGCTCTCTCAATGGTAACTTCTACTCTAGACTTAGGAGAGGTAATCATGGTTACTAATGTGTATGCACCTGTTGATCTTGTGGGAAAGGAGGAACTTTGGGAACATATTCAATATGTTAGAAATTGTCATCCTTATCATCCTTGGGTTTTAGCAGGGGACTTCAATTCAGTTTTAAGTCTGGAAGAGAAGCATGGTGGTTTGGCTAGATTGGGGCCTTCTTCTACTCTTCTTCGGCAACACATATCTCTTTTGCATCTCTCTAATGTTAAGCCTTCTAATGGCCTCTATACCTGGAATAATCGCAGGACTGGTGTTGCTGCTATCTCAGAACGCCTGGATAGATTTCTTGTTTCTTGCTTCTGGCTTAGTGGCACCCTTACTATCTCTTTAGAAATCCTTGATTGGAGGGGTTCAGATCATTGGCCAATCAAATTTTCTGCTATAGGGGCTTATGTTCCGAAGCATCCTCCTTTTAAGTTCCAGTTGATGTGGCTTCGTGACTCCTCTCTTCGTGATTTTGTTTTTTGTTGGTGGAAAGATGGTGCCCCTGCATATGGTACTGCAATGTTCTCATTTTCTAAAAGGCTTCAATATGTTAAAAGGCATCTCAAGATATGGAATAGGGAATTCTTTGGGAATCTTCACTTTATGAAGAGGCTTGCTCAAGAAAATCTTGATGTCATCACAAGGGAGATTAGAGATCGAGGTTTCTCGGAGGATCTTGGCCAGGCTGAATCCCTTGCTTCTAGAGCTCTAGAAGAATGGGAACTTCGAGAGGAATTTTTTTGGAAGCAAAAGGCTCGAGTTGATTGGCTCCAGGAAGGTGATCGAAACACTGCCTTTTTCCATAAAACAGTGCAATCTCGTTGGAATCAGAGCACTATCTCTTCTTTGGTTAGTTCTCAAGGTATCCAACTGAATTCCTTGCCAGCTTTATTCCAGGAGGCTATTTCGTACTTCTCTACCCTCTTCTCTGAGGACTCTCCTCCTGCTGATAATGAAGAAAATATTATTTTGTCCTGTATTCCTTCCCTTATCACTCATGAAATGAATGATTATCTCATGCATCCTATCTCTTTGGAAGAGCTAGAGGAGGTGGTCTTTGGCATGTCTAAGGGGAAGGCTCCTGGTCCTGATAGTTTTCCAGTTGAATTCTTTCAGGAATTTTGGGACATCATTAATCATGATTTGTTGGAGGTGGTTAAAGAATCCTATGCTAGCAAGCAGATGCTTCAAGCTTTGAACTCTACATTCTTGACTCTTATTCCTAAGAGAGAGGGTGCTAATCAATTGAATTTTTTTAGACCAATTGCCTTATGTAATGTGGTCTACAAAGTTATTACTAAGCTGATTGCTGAGAGACTGAAAAGGTGTCTTCCCATTATTATCTCAGAAGAACAAGGTGGTTTTGTTGCTGGAAGACGAATTTTGGATGGGGTGGTTATTGCTATTGAGGCTATTCACTCTATGGCTACTTCAAGGGAGAGAGCCATGTTTGTTAAGCTGGATATGGCTAAGGCCTACGATAGAGTTAAATGGAGCTTCCTAAGGAGTATTATTCTTTCTTTTGGATTTAGCTCTGACTGGGTGAGTTGGATTATGAGTTGCGTTACTTCTGCCTCTTTTTCTATTCTTATTAATGGTCAACCTTCACAACTATTTGGTGCTTCTAGAGGCCTCTGCCAGGGTGACCCTCTCTCCCCATATCTATTCATCATCATGGCTGAAGGCTTGGGCAGATTCATTAAGCATCAGGTGTCCCAGAATTCTATTCAAGGCTGGCGGTGGGGTAATGGCTTACCTTCTCTTTCCCATCTTCAATTTGTTGATGATTCTGCTCTTGCCGATCTTTCTAGGATCAAGGAAGTTGAAGCCTTTCGACATGCTTTGGACGTTTATTTGGCAGCTTCAGGCTAGAAAGTTAATGAGCACAAATCTTTCATTTACTTTTTTAACACTCCTGATTCTATTCAGCACAGGATTGTTGGTATCATACGGTTTCAGATAGGTTCACTTCCTTTGACTTATCTTGGCATTCCTATTGCTGTTTCCAGGCAGCCACGTCTCTTCTGGAAAAAATTGATTACCAAGCTTCAGGATAAGGTAAATCATTGGACTCATAGATGGCTTTCTACTGCTGCCCGGGTTACTCTTCTTCAAGTTGTTATCCAAGCTCTTCCTACTTATAGAAGCATGGTTCATGCTGCACCTATTTACTTTCTCAAGGAGTTTGATGCTCTTTCTCGACAATTCCTTTGGAGTGGTAATTTGCATAGTACTAAATGGAGCTTGGTTAATTGGGCAACTGTTTGTAGGCCTAAAAAGGAGGGTGGTCTTGGTCTTCATTCTGCTCTATTGAGTAGACAAGCTTTGGCTGCTAAACTTTATTGGCGATGGTGCTCTGGACAGCATCAACTTTGGGCTCGTATTATCACTCATAAATATTTTCATGGTGCTGATCCTTGCTCTGTTTTTGCACTTCCTCTTGAAGGTCGTGGCTCAATGGTTTGGCATACTTTGAAGACAGGTGTGATGTTGGTGAAGAGGGGTCTGTTCTGGATATGTAAAGGAGGTTCTCAGGCTTTGTTTTGGTTTGATGCTTGGGATGGATTCCCTTCCATTTTATCCATATACCCTCATCTTCAGCCTCTTTGTGACTCTTTTCTTGCCGCTGGATGGGATAAAGTAGCTCATTACAAGACTCCTTATCAATTGGGACCTGTTGTTGGTTATAGATGGAAGCATTCCTCTGATTGGCCTCCTGGAGGTACAGACATGGATCGTCAGGAGCTTTCTCAAATTCTGGCCTCTAGAGAGTGTTCCTCTTTGCTTGGTCCAGATGTATTGGCTTGGGGTGGTACCTTGTCTGGTAAATATCATGTCTCTGCTAGGTATCAGGAGATAACTAGACAATTATTTGGGGATGCTGAGGTCCCTTGGTGGAAGCAAGTCTGGAATAAAGTTTCTTGGTCCAAGTGCAATTTTTTCATGTGGCTAGTGGCTCACAACCGTTGTCTTACCTGGGATAATCTTTGTAAACGTGGATTTCAGGGCCCCTCTTATTGTGTTTTGTGTGGTAATGGAGAGGAGTCTGTCTCCCATCTGTTCTTCCATTGTTCCTATTCTACTCAGATATGGCACCTTTGGTGGAGTGCTTGGGGTTGCTCTTGTCGGCATGCTTCCTCTTTGCCTGAGTTCTGGGCTCGCTTGGGTAGTGCTCCCTCCAAGTCTTCTTCTCTCCATGATGCTTGGATTGCTGGCTCATCTTTCATGCTTTGGCATATCTGGTTGGAGAGGAATCATCGCATATTCCAAGATGTTCGGCTTGGTGTTTTGCATCTTTGGTGGAAAATATCACATTCTCTCCAGGAAACTATTCTTGTGAAGTGTGAGCTAGATGGGGGTATGGATCCGGTTGATCTTGCTATCTGTAATCGCCTCAATTTTCATCTGCACGATGGGGTTGCGGCTCATAGGTTTCCTTCTATGTCCAGGCAGCTTCACCATTAGAGGAAGGGTTGGGTTAACCGGGATGGGCACTGGACTCCTCCTCCCTGTGGAGTTCTGAAAATTAACAATGATGGTTCTTCTCGTGGGAATCCTGGTCCGGCTAGTATTGGTGGAGTGGCTCGTTGTAGTTCTGAGAATGTTAAATTTTTCTTCTCAATTCATAAGGGTGATTATACTAACAATCTCATGGAAGCTCAGGCTATTTTATATGCTATGGAACAGTGTTGCTTGTGGGGATGGAGTAAGATTATTTGTGAGTCTGATTCCCAAGTGGTGGTGAACATGCTTTCTTCGCAAGAGCTTGAGGATGTTAGTTGGCAGCTGGCCACTGTTGTTAAGCAGATTATTTTCTTCTCTTCCTCTTTTCAGTTCATTAGGTTCAAGTATATTCCACGAGAATGGAATAGACCTGCTGATTGTTTAGCCAAATGGGCTTCTAGTCATGATCCAGGTTGGAATATTAGGGATAGGGGGCAACTGTCCTTTGAGATGGTGCAAGAATTTGATGATCTTGTTGCTCAGGATCGAGCTCCTTGTTGAGCTCTCCTTGTTGTATTCCTTTCTGTCTTAATAAATTTTTACCCCTCTTTTTGCATAATACAATTCCCTAAGTTGGTTGTTAGACCTTCTCAATTAATCATTATAGGACCATATTAAGAACATGTTACATTTAGTGATAACATTAATCTTTCGCCTTGCAACTTGAATAAATTTCCATACACATAATATTATGATGAGTGAACTTAGCCATGTAATCACCAACATGTCTTCTTCATATCCTCAACCTTCATTTTCAGAATATCAACTCTGCTAAGAGATATAACAAGTTTATCAGAACATGCCTCTATAAACTCTATCTCAGAACATACATCACCAAAACTTACATAACTTCTTCTAGGCTTATCATTTCTTCTTTCGACATATACTAGGTACTCAAATGTATGTCCCATAACCTCGGGTAGTTAGAATACTCAACTAGTCATCCGTACCAACTTGATCTTTCTGTTGTTCTTATGTTAGATACCACAGAAGACTGTTATGTTGACATTGATGAAAAACTTTGTCATGAATATAACGTAATCATAGTAACATATCTACAATACTCCCTCATAGGAATATCATCAACGTTCATGCTTCCAACAATCTCTCAACATAAACATCTAGACATATAAGGAGTAAAAGAAAGAGCATGGATGGGTCTTATATTTCCTCATTACAACTGGTTAATATAACACTCAAAACACACTCAAATAAAAATGGATTTAAAAAATACTAAATATGAGGTACATTACTATAAGTGCACAAACAATATGCACATGGTATATAAACATAAGATGCTAACGCCTACATGTGGGTTAGCACCAAAATTTAACCAAGATAACACAATGCATCCCATATCAATGCCCATTACCATGTCCTATGCAACCAAAGGATGGTGGAAGTGTACCATATTACTAACTGAAGCTAGCTTATATCTCAATAAGACATAACATTATCGTATTCTAGAAAAACCATAAATATTAATCATAGGTTTTATCAAAACATATTTAAGTAGAGTGCAACTCAAAGCAATTCTACACATAAAGTAAATCCATATCATAGGATTGTCCCGATCTAGTGTCAAGATATAACTCAAACCATGAAATACCAATCATGGCACCTGTATTTATTTAGAAATCTATAATCTGAAATAAAGTGGTCTAGAGAAAAACATATAACGCTAATGGTCCATAATGAGTAAATATTGTTACTAGCATGAAATCGAAGGAGGGTCACACAATGGACCTTACATATAATATTTTAAAATTTCAACAAACCTATAATCGCACATTAGATCTCTCCATCCCATAGTTCTTCAATAGTTTTGTAAGGGCTACTTGTTGCATTTACAAGATCTTCTCCCTTCAAATTCTTCTTTTGTTCAAGTTTACCCAATTTCTCATGATCTTCAGTAGTTAAACACCAATCAAAAACTTCAAAATTTGTAGTTATCCTCTCTTTATTAAAGCTCTTAGGTATCACACTTACTCCCTGCTCTATTCCCCACCTCAACGCAACCTACAAAGAACATGCAAGGCATTATAATAAGAATGTGCAAGAAGATAATATATGGACTGACATTCAAAAATTTAAAAAAAAATAGTTATTATGGATCTCTGGTTTATTTGTAAAGTTAAATGTTTTTTAAAGAGTCTATTTGAAATCAAATCTTGCTAAAGTATAAGACTCCAACATAAAAAATGAGGCAATTTGACATTATAGATAAAATATCCTACAAAAGACATAAGAACTATATACCTGTGCTATAGACTTTCCATGCTTTTGAGCAATTTCTTGAACAACAAGATTGTCCATCATCGCATTGGTTCCCCATACGGTGTTGGGAGCTCCAAGAGGAGAATATGCTGATGCGTGGATTTTCATCTCACTACAATACTTTCTTAACTTTTTCTGCTGCCACATTGGGTGCATCTCTACCTGCCATGTATTCCACCACTTTTAGTCAATTACTTATACATTTTGAACAAAATGAAGATAATTAAACTTGGAGAAAATATATATAAGCAAACTTTGAGAAAAACTATAGTAGGAAAAACTGAAAACAGTGCAACATTACTTGATTCACAGCAGGAGGAATTTTGGCATATTTCAACAAATCTTCAATCTTTTTAGAGGAAAAATTGCTCAACCCAATAGCTTTGGTGAGACCCAATTCAAAACATTTTTCCATGCCTTGCCAAGTAGATTTGATATCCAGAGGCAAAAAGTCTTCCTCCCTTGGCGGACGGGTATGTCCTTTCCTTAGCCTTACAGGCTCATGTATCAGATACAAGTCTACATATTCCAGCTGCAAATTGCTGCAAACGAAAAAATACAATTTTTACATATCAACGTGGAATAATTGATTTTCTAGATAAACCATAGAGTATTAAGACGTATGTGTAGATTTATATACTCGAGACTTTTGGTGATTGCAGCAACGGGATCGTCATGTTCATCATCCCAAAGTTTAGTGGTGATAAATACTTCTTCCCTTTTCACAACACCGCTTTGGAAAGCTTCTTTGAGAGCTGCTCCCAAGGCATCTTCTGAACCATAAATGGCCGCTGTGTCAAAATGTCTGTATCCAACCTATAGTCAAACTAATATATATGTTACTATATTTTTTATAATTTTTCTTTTAAAAAGAGATCAATTTAAGCACAAAATGCTTTTACTCATTTGTCTGTTTTAAAAACTTCTTTATCCAGTTTGCAGGGATAGAAATATGGGAATATAAATTGTTATTCTGAAATAGAAAATAGGCATACATGTATATTTTTATTCTCTGTTTGGTTCAGGCCAGAATTTGATGGGGAATATGTTTTCTAAAATAAATAAAACAATAGGAATATATATTAGATGGAATTGCATATGCTCATTTTTGGACCAAAATTGCAATATATATTCATATTCACAATTCGGATTGGGTGCACCCAAACAGAAAATTCAAAATTTTAAGAATTTACATATGCCTATACCACTACTATTCACAATGCCTACATAGACAACAACTGACTCGCTTACTGAATTTTTCTAATTAACACTAAAATTCTTATAGACTGTTAGTGACATATATACCTGAAGAGCCACAGCGACAGCTTCCTTGATCCCCTCATACTGATCAGCTGGAGCGCCAGTTCCGAGCCCAATCACAGGTATTTTGCTTCCAGTATTCAGTTCTACAACTGCTCCCATCTTTGCTGCCATTAATCAATTCTACACACACAGGAATGAAAAGTAATATCAAACTTGATAGCAGGCTTCTTTACATATTTTGAGGGTTTCAGTAGCTATTTAACGTACCATTCAATGCATCCTGGGCGCTTGTTGCCCAAAGCAGTAGTACACAGACAACAACACAAAAGTTTAACTGACATGTGTCGGGATGATTGGAGTTGCCAGTCATTGTATCTAGGAAGGTGTCAGTTGCCGGTCATTGACCAAAAATAGTGATGAATGTAATGTTGTCTCTCATCAAAGATAGGCATGTCAACATCCATTCTGTAAGGACGTTGAGTTCTTTTAGATAAATAAAACTGCATTCATCCTTTTTAGGAAGATTCGTAATTTCAACAAATTTTTTGAAATTTCTTCTTTTATAATTAACTTTTATAATTAGCTAGCACTTGTACTCCATAGGTTCAAGGGATTAGTCGATTTCTAATGCCACAATCTGAATTCAAGTTAGGATTTACTCCTTTTGTTCTCTAGTTCTCTATATTGACTTGAAGCTACAAGCTTATTACAATTCTTTACAAATGTCATGCATTAAACCTTGCATTGATTTCAATATGCAAGTCTTAAAAATCTTAGATTGTCAAAGCCTTACAAAGGTACTTGACTCTCCAAGAATTCCTTATTAAAAATTCCTGCTTTAGCATGTGTATTTGGTAAATTATTTTGCTCTTTACTGTACAGGCACCCCCATAAGGTAACAAGGTTTATGAGTTTACTGATTCAAACATGCCTAATGTGAAGGAGAAAGAACAAGCTCGTCCATCATTTTTGGTCATCATAGTGCTATGTTGATGACCAAGTCTGACATAATTAAATAAAAGGTAGCTTTCAAACTATTGAGATGCAATAGGGGCATTAGAAGAGTACACAACTTTTGTGCAGGTTGAGTCTTCCGTCATATTATTGCATAGAAACATAGTCAAGGAATTTATCTAGGGTTGCTTGATTTGGATCTTCTCTCCATGTCAGTAGTGCAATCCATCTGTAGGGGATCAGGCCCGGCCTCCATCCTAATCCTTGAAAGCCTAAACCTGCTCAAAGTTGGTATATGCACAGATAGCTTTTACAAATACCTTTAACAAAAAAATAATTTGACACCAGATACATTTGTAAATCCATGCTAAATATATTCAATGTAGAAATGAATGTAATGAATTCAAAACTGAAGATTGTACAGAAAGGGTAAACACACAAACTGGTTTCCCTAGACTTCTACATCTCCTCGATTGTTCTCTAAAGGTTGTGTTGATGTGCTTGGACCATTGATTCAACCACACTCGGGTCATGTATGAAGGATTAATTATGCTTGTGTGGCAGTGCAAATTATTGCAAATGCCATTTCAAGCTCTGTTAATGCATGTGCTAGGTCTTAGAAGGTTGTCTTGTTGTGCTTGGATCAGTGAATCAACCACAAATGGGATAATTTATTAGTATAAAATAATAATCTCCTTCAATTAACATCGAGCTTCTAATGTATGAAACATGAAAGGAACATAACCAGAATTTTAAGAAGCCTTAAAAATATTCAGTGTCTAGCATCAAAATTGCCAAAACCAATGTCTTGAGTTTGACCATCTAGATAAGATAGTTAGAAAAACATTCCCTGTCATCAAACTGAGGAAGATGAAGAAATCAAAATAAAAGTTGTACATTTTTTTGACAGTGATCTAATGAAAATTTATCTTTCATTTACTTGTTGCATGCTCCACTTGAATTCTTCAGGGCATCCACAAAATTGTATTACTTTGCAAGTCATTGTTCTACAACTTGTGGTCGACAAGTTCAAGGGATGGAAGACAATAATTTTTTGTGTGTTATAATTTACATCATTAAGATAACAAAACTTCAGAGAAAAAATTGTGCAGCCTGGAGATACATTCTAGGATGCAAGAAACCAATAGAAGATAAAATGGGCTTTTTTAGGGCTACATATTACCACAAGTAACCTAAAAGGCACACCCCAACTTGCTTCTGAGGCTGGGTGGCTTATAGTTATTCTTCACTTAAGGGTAATGCTTTTCGTCTTTCATTTCTAAAAATTTGGTCTTAATAAGCAGAAAGGCAGAGTACATTTTATTTTTCTCTCAAAAAATTAATGTTTACATTGTATGACAAGTACTACCCAACTATGACAGCAGGAACAATTGCTGGAGTGGCTTCTAGACGGCCAATAACTCTATCAGTAACAAGAATATCCTCAAGGTAGAATATTTTTTATGGAGAGATTTTCATGAAATAATTTTTCTCTCTATGTTTATTGAGATTTCTGCAATCTTTAAGGTGAGAAAATATGGAATTGAGATTTTTGCAATCTTTAAGGGGAGCAACTATAGAATATATTATCAAGAATGATGTGTATAATCTGTATTTTGAAGCATTTTCATAAATGATTTAAGATTTATTGATTTCATGTATCAGATTTTATTAAAGTATATTATTGTAAATTATTGAGAAAATAACTCAAGTGCAGTTTTCTATAACAAGATTTTGTAGACTCACTGCTAAACCACTAGTTTATTTAGGTACGTCATTCGTAAAAATCTTAATCATTATAGCTATTGACTAAAAGTTATACTAAATTAAACACTTGGAATCTGCATCAAAAAATTTATATACTTGACATCAAGCATGGCTCACTGGCAGACTCAGATTATGCACATAGCCATTTCCAGATTCAAGGTACTTTAGGTATCCTAATTTTGATATCCTCAAGCATAGCAATCTTTTTGAAGCATAAAATTCATGTCTCCTAAAACATACACTAAGAATCCAAGGGTACCTAGTCAAACTGTTAGCCTATCAAGGCACAGAAAACTAAATTGCATCCAACCCAAACATTACCAACTAAAATATAGTAACAACAAACAATCCATGAAATCTTAGAACACTAAATTGAATTCATCCCTGTACCTTTCACCATGATTCCCAAAAATGAACAGACAGAATTTGAATGAAGCACGTGTAAAGTAAAGAATTGAACTTACTGTGTGCTTAAAATATGGAAAATCTGAGCTTTCTGTGTTGTTCAAAGATTGGCAATGGCCACAATTGGAGACCACAAATGATAGGCATGGAAACCATCATGGAGATGCAGCCTTTCAAAAGCCCAATGAGTCTATCTTGCAATGGCAGTATCTCTGTATATAGGAGAAGAGAGTGGTGTTTATCCATCTAACCCCATGTTGTGCCCTCTGCTACATTAGAAACCAAATCCCATCATATCAGGCTCTACAGCAATTTGCCACAACACCAAGGTAGTAACAGGTCTATGGCAGAAAGCACTGCAGAAGTAACTTTTTGTCCATCTCCACTGGGTGGGAACTATTCTGAAGTGGCATATCTCTATTTGGCACCTGAACAGGGGATTTTGACTTGGACTGGATAGTAAAGAGGAGAACACAACTGAAAATCGAAGATGAAATAAAAGAAATCATCAATAAATTCACCACCGAAAGTTCCACATTTCCTTTAAATAATTTGTTAAATGCAACAGAAAGGAAGTCTTTCCATTGTAAAGATGAAAATGTTACCAGCTACAGATCAATACTTCAGCAAATAATTTGTTAAAAAAACAACAAAAAAGAGGTTTTTTTTAAATTATACAGAATGAAAAATTTACAAGTTGTTCAACATTTTCCTAAATAATATGAAAAGAAGAAACGGAAAGTAAGCTTTCCATTGTCAAGAATGGATTCTGTAATGATCTGTTAAAAAGAAACGGATAAAAATAATGGAAAATTCACAGGTTACAGTTCAACATTTTTGTAAATCATGTAAGGCCTTCTCATTGTAAAGAATGGGAAAATTACTGTAAATAATCTATTAAAAAAGTAATATTTTTAAAAAATAATGTGAGGCCTTTTTATTGTAAATAATGGAAAACTCACCCTAAACAATCTGTTAAAAGGAGGTCTCTTCATTATATAAGTGAAAAAAAACACTAGTTATGAGTTATAGTTCAACAATTCTATAAATAATCTGTGAAAAAGCAATAGAAAAGAGGGAAACCAAAACAAATTTGAGACATCCATAGGAACCAAGTTTGGAGGTAAAAAAACCTTGATCTTGAGCAACACCAAGTTGAAAATAAAAATAATTTCCTTTTCCTTATCTCATTTCGATTATCATGTAATCATTGTGTTCTATGAAAACTGAAGAGACAATCTCAAAGGAACTTGATCAAATAGTTGGTGTGCATTCTCCAACCTTGTGCAATTGGTATACATGTCAATTATATAGTTTATGAGAACAATTCCAGAGCACCACACTAGTTTTATCATGTTGATAGAAACTTTTTTTTGGCCTCTGCTAAGGATTTTGATGCAATGCATAGGTGAGGGAGATAGGTTACCGAGATGACTGATTCCATGGCACCCATAGTGTCTTGGCAATTTTATGCAGCGAGTTTCAAAACTTTCCTTGATCAGCCATGTCTATTCTCCAACATAGTTGATGCCTATCTGTAAGTAATCTCTAATGTAGCTCCACATACCCAAGAGCTCCACATCATTCTCTGAATCCTACACACTAGAGATGTGCATGTATCTCTTGAATAAGTGCTTATAGTAGAAGCAACCATAGCGTCAAGCATGCAAGCAACATTATATCAAAAAAAATCACAAGACATAGCTCGTTGTCCTTGTCCCCTGATAAGCATCTCATTGAACATCTTTAGTGGAGGCAAGCTAAATTTTTAGGCATTTTTTAAGTTGGTTGTTTAACCTATGGTAACTTGATTCCTAGTGGGTTCATTCAGAATTGTTCAATTTCACAAATAGACCTAAAATAAATGTTCAACAAATAGATCCAAAATCCATTCATTAATTAAAGCTTATGCATTTTGAAGGACCTTACAATTATCAAGAATTGTTCATTAATAAGCTTAATCATAACCATTCAATTTCACAAAAATACTTCTCAATTATGTCTAATTTTTTTTCCATCATAAACATGATCTAATAAATCAAATATTAGATGCAATTTTGTCCATTTATGCTTAAGATTGACATTTATCCCATTAATAAAAAAGGTACAGTGTAGTGTGAAACTAAAATATTTGTACTTATTATCATTTGTGCAATTATTGTAGGAGGTTTGCATAGATAGTACAACCCAATATGGTTCTTAGAAAATATGCCATCCACTCCATATGATTCTTTGGTTTTAAGAAAAGCATTTGAGAAAGTATGAACCATGCTTAGTATCATTTGTAAATTGTAATTAAATTAGGGATAATATGCACTCATAAAAAGATTAATGACTAATGTTCCATTTGTAGTACTTCTCTCAAGAGGTTTGGACTACTTGTTGGTTGTTGTAGTTGTTGCTTGCCATTTGGCAGGTACTGAAGCCACAAAACTTTGGAGGGCACAATAACAGTCTTTTTGTGTTGGATTAGAGGCTAGTCTCTTTCCTCCCATTCAAGTTTTTCTTGAATTTCCTTTATTTAACCTTCCTTCTACTAATTATCTTTTCCCCTTCACACAAAAATAAGGCTCACTAGATTTGGCAGTTGTAAGAGAGGATGGAAATTATTGTGAAACCCTTCATCATGAATTTCACCTCATGGTGTAGGTGTGTGTTTCACTCATGTCTTTCTCAAAGTATATCATTGGTCAAATACTTGGGGGCAAGGATATTTAGCTATTTATGTGCAAAGTTTCATATGAGCTAATGAATTTATGTGCTTTACAATAATAGGATGGCATAGATTCACTTGAGGATGTTATCTATCATTCAGATAGATATGATGTGATAACTATAAGAGAAAGCACACCCGTGTTCTGAATCTCACAAAAAATCAAGTCTTTGGGAGCCAAGATGGTTCTCTTTGGCAAAGGTTCAGATGAAATTTTCAGAGGTTTTTTGTATTTCCACAAGGATCCTAAAGAAAAAGAATTCCACGAGGAAATATGTCACAAGATAATCACATCTTAATGCCACAAAACCTCTTTATTTGGCTCTTTATCGAAGAAATTCTAAAAATAGGCAACAATTTCTAAAGATAATTATGAATAGGAATAAAAAATTGGAATAAGTTTTCTATTTTTTTCATTTGGTTTGTCAATTGAAATAGGGAAATATTCCCAGTTTGCCTCTAAAATGAGCTTATACCCATTCTAGAAAATAGTTGTTATCCCTATTCTCCATTCCTATGCCTGCAACCAAACTAACATCATCCTCGACTTAATGTTTAAATATAGAATAATAGTTAAATTGCATTCATTTATTCCCATTAGACTATAATTGAGAAAGAGGCAATCATTTCCCAAGATAATTAAACAAACAATTCTTTAACATGAAAAGCCTATAGAGACAATTGTTGAATGGTGTTTCACTATAATCAATAAATAAGTATCTATTCCTTGGAAAATTTACTCATGAAAATGAAAAGCACAAAACTTTGGAAAGTAAAAGGAAAAGAAGAAGGCATCTTTATAATGATGTTTCCCTACACTCTTGAAAATACATATTATTCCTTCTGTCCGCACTTCAACCAAAGAATTCAAATAACAAAACATAGAGCACTCGATCAAGAAGAAAATCAGTAAATGATTCTTACTTCTTTCAATTCCCTTGAGGCAAACATAAAATCTACAAACAATCAAGTTTCTGAAAACAATCTGCAAATATTTCATTCTTACATATCTGACCACCATAAAATGACTCACAAAGTAACGTTAGGAGGGAGAGAATAACTAGGGCCAAAGGCTCACCCAACAATCTAAACCACCTTGTAGAGTTAACACAATGGAAGCAAACACACAAAGAGAACAACACCACATACAAAGAGAACAATATTCTTTTATTGGTTCATCAAATGATTAGCATACATACCCACCTGTAAGGCCTTCTGAGTTATGGCTAGATACAAAATATATTCATGATCCACAATCTAGCTTCAAACTCACACTTCCAAACACATATGCAATCGACTTTTTTGTCCTCCCCAAAATTTGCTCAAACTCTAAGCCTAAACACCCTATTTATGCTTGCTAAAATGACTTATAGAAGATTCTAGACTATTACAAAATAGAAACGTTGACACTAAAATGGTCTACACACATCCTAAGACAAGATCTTATCATGAAATTCATGATCAAAATTAATCCCTCAAGTCATCTCCCATTAAGAATCAAAACATGGAAAACTCGTCCAAAATGCTGACACTTAGCATCAACAAGTTCACTTAGCACATGAATGAATGCTCAAAAAATATTAGATAACTCAGTACCCACTGGATAGCTTGGTACACACTATAGAACTTGGCATAGACTGCAGAGTGAGATGGGATAACACACTAATCCAAATGTTAACATGATGTGAGATAACTTCAACTTAATAGATACTGAAAAATTATAGGCACTCGGCAATAGCTAGAACTCAACAATGACTGCAACTTAGAAACAACTAGAAAAATGAACACAAATGAGTAGGATAATATATCAACCTAGGATGCTCCTACATCAAATAACTAGGGTAGAAAGAAATGATTCTCCTGAACCATATAGGTGTCACAACTTGAGCTAAATCCAACTCAGATTGAGAAATCTATGTAGCATCTTCAACTAGCCTATTCTTCCACTTCACCAAATATTCATAGTAGTCTTTTCCTCTTGTGCTTTTACCAACTCTCTAATCCAATATCTATTCAACCTCTTCAGTCTGCTTCTTAGGATAATCATCAGGTGCAACAACTTCATCAGCTGACTCATGATACTTATTCAGATTAGTAACATTGAATATAGGAGATATATCCATGTTATAAGGTAACTCAACTTCATAAGCATTTCCACTATTAAACTTCTTCAAGATCTTACAAGGTCCAAACTTCTTCACCTTTAACTTACTATATGCTCCAACATAAAATTTTCCTTTCTTCAAATGAACCATCACCTCTTCAACAACTTCAAAAACATGATGTCATCTAGACTTATCAGCATTCTCCTTGTACTTCTAATTACTTTGCCCCAACTTCGGCTTCACTTCCATATGCAAAGACTCCATAAAATCAGCAAATTCTTCTCCTGTAGCACTTCTCTTCTCTTCACCAATAACATCCCTTAAATCTGATACTCCTCTAAGCTTCATTCTAGCAACAATCTCAAAAGGTGTCTTTCCTATACTCCTATTCACAAAATTATTGTATGCAAACTAAGCTTGTGCTAATACCATCTCCCAATTACCCAACTAAGCATCTCCAACTAAGCATCTCAGCAAATTACCCAAGCTTCTATTCACAACTTCTATCTATCCATCAATTTGTGGATGGAATGTAGAACTAAACTTCAACTCAGTAGCCATCTTCTTCCACAAACTTCTCCAAAAATAACCAACAAATTTACTATCTGTGAGAAATAATACTTCTTGGTAATCCATGCAATCTAACAATCTCTTTGAAGAAAAGTTCAACAACATGCTCAACATCTGATGTCTTCTTACATGGTATAAAATGAGCCATGTTAGAAAATCTATCCACAACAGAAAATATAGAATCATACCCCTTTTCTATTTTAGGCAATCCAAGAACAAAATCCATACTAATATCACTCTAAGGTTTCTCAGGAATAAAAATAGGTGTATACAATCTAGTATTCTGACTTACTCCTTTTGTAACTTCACAAACTCTACAACTCTTCACAAATTTATAAACATTCTAATACATCTATGGCAAATAATACTTCTCCTTCAACAAACTCAATGTCTTATTGATTTCAAAATGTCTAGCCAATCCACCACTATGCTTTTCCTTAATCAAATTAACTCTCATAGAAATTTTAGGAATACACAACTAAACATCTTTGAACAACATACCTTCTTGAATAAAAGATTCATCATACTTATTGATTTGATCTGTTAGATTTGGTGCTCTACACTCTCTTCACACCTTAGAAAAATCAAGATTAGTATCATATAACTCTTTCATCTCATCAAAACCAAGAACTTCAATCTTCATCTCATTCAACAAAGAATGTCTTTTTCTGAATGCATCAACAACTCTATTACTAACTCCACTCCTATGCTTGATCACAAATGTAAAACCCTACAAGTACTCAACCTACTTCATATGTCTCTGATTCAATCTACGTTGACTTCCCAAGTACTGTAAAGCTTTATGATCAATATAAAACACAAACTCCTTAGGAATCAAATAATGTCTCCACTTCTTCAGAGCTTGAACGATAGCATAAAACTCTTGATCATAGATAGAATACTACCTTTTAGCATCATTCAACTTCGTACTAAATAAAGCAATAGGTTTACCTTCTTGATTTAATAACACCCCTATTGCACTACCACTTGCATCACATTCAACTTGAAATACCTTATTGAAATCAGACAAAGCCAATATAGGTAACTTAGCAACCTTTTGTTTTAAAGTCTCAAAACTCTTATCAACTCCATGTACCCACTTGAATTCATTTTTATCTCCTCTCATTGTCTCAGTCATAGCATTACAAAAAATACTAAAATTCTTTATAAGCTTTCTATAAAAACTAGCCAAACCACAAAATGATCTTACCTCATCCACATTCTTAGGTGTAGGCCATTCCTAAACTACTTTAACCTTCTTAGGGTTCATTCTCAAACCATTAGTTGAAATCACAAATCCTAAATACACAATCTCCTCTTGCATAAAAGAACACATTTTTTAGATTAATTATCAGCTTCTCCTCTTTCAATCTCTACAACACTTTTCTAACATGCTCAAGATGTTCTTCCCTAGTCTTACTAAATATTAGAATATCATCCATATAAACCATCACAAAATTACCCAAAAAAAGTTTAGAACTTCATTTATCAACCTCATGAAAGTACTAGGTACGTTAGTCAAACCAAAAGGCATAACCAACCATTCATACAAACTATCTTTTGTCTTGAAAGAAGTCTTCCATTCATCTCTTTCTCTAATTTTGATATGATGATAGCCACTCTTCAAATCAATCTTTGTAAAATACTTTGTTCCATTTAAACAATCCATAATGTTATCCATCCTCGACATAAGAAACCTATATTTCATAGTGATCTTGTTAATAGCTCTAGAATTAGTACACATCCTCCATTCTTCATTCTTCTTAGGTGCTAATATAGCAAGTACAACACATGGACTCAAACTTTCTTTGATCAAACCTTTCTAAAGCAATGCATGCTCTTGTATGTTAAGTTCTTCATTCTCTGTAGGTGTCAATCTATATGGTGCTTTGTTTGGAAAATGAGCTCTAGGAATTAAATCCATACAATGACTTATAATTCTTACTAGAGGTAAACCATCAGGAATATCATCCACAACAATATCCTTATACTCATTCAATAATTCTATAATTTCTTCTAGTACTCGGTCAATATCACTAGTCTCTATTTTCACTTGGTCATTACCGACTTTTGTTGCTTGGTCATTACTATGAACACTCAGTCCACTAGGAACTATAGCAAAACAAACTTGATTCTTCTTCACTTCTTTTTCAAATTTCTTTCCATTAACCATGCAAATTTTCACAGTAGTACACTTGATCTCATATGGACTTTCGATCAAAGGCATCAATATTTGTTTCTTCCCATTCATCCAAAGAGTATATTGATCCAATCTTCCATCATGGACATCATATCTATCATATTGCCAAGGTCTACCTAAAAAAATATGACAAAAATCCATAGGCATAATATCACACAACACTGTTGGAAGATTCTGAAGATTGTTGGAAGATTGGTTGAAAGCATGAATGCTGATGATATTCCTATAGGGGAGTAGTACTATGATGATATGTTACATTCATGACCGAGTTTGTGATTGATGTCAATATAGCAAGTTTAATATTAACATAGAAAGTTTTGTGTGGTATCTGATAGAAGAAAAGTGGAAAGATCAAGTTGGTATGGATGGCTGGTTGAGCATTATAACCACCTAAGGTTATGGAAAATATTTTTGAGTATCTGGTATGGTAGTTAACATTGAAAGCAGAAATGATAAGTCTAGAAGAAGTTATGTAAGTTTTGGTGATGTTTGTTCTAAGATAGAGTTAATAGAGGCATGTTCTGGTAAACTTGTTATATCTCTTAGTAGAGTTGATATCTTGAGGATTGAGGTAGAGGACATGAAAAAGATATTTTGAGGATGATGTGGCTTAGCTCGCTCATCATAATATTACATGTATAGAAAGTTATTCAAGTTGCAAGCCAGAAGATTAAGGTTATTGCTAAGTGTAACATGTTCTTAATGTGGTCCTATAATAATTAATTGAGACAGTTTAAAAACTAACTTAGGGAGTTGTTTTATGGACTCAATATAAATAAAGTGCATTTTTCTTTATCATAAGATGTGATGATATGACTTTATGATCAATGATAATCAACCAAGAGTGCAAAATGTGAAGTTGAGCAGAGTAGTGTGGAAGTGAAGGAAACTTCATTGCTGAGGTTTTGCTGAGTGATCTGAGGTTTGGCATTTGGATCTGAGGTTTGTGACCTGGTCTACAAGGTTTCATAGTGATTGGTCTGGTTGACAAGAAATAGGAAAGGATAGAGGAAAGAGGAAGATAACAGTAAATTACTTGGTTGAGTAGTGAGCTCTTCTTGTAGTCAAAATTGCATGTTTGGGTAGTGGGCTCTTCTTGCATACATTATACCACAACTCCTAACAAAGTTGGCACAACTCTTAATAGGGTTGTGATGCAAGAGCATCCTAGGTGCAAGGGAAATCTTGCATCACCCAAAAAATATTTTATTTTTAGTCTTTTCTATTTTAATAAGGACTAGTAGATAGGGTGGTTACTATTTATGAGAACTTACTATTTTTAGTAAGTTTTTCATATGGGCTTAGAATGTTCTCATTTTCTATAGGAAGGTTCATTTTAGAGTTGTAAGTCTACCATAAAAATATGATTTCTCAAGCATAAGTATCAGAGAAGTTATTGTAGATTTTTAGTGGAAAAAATTATGGAAAAATTTTCAAGCTCACCATTGGAGGCCTTAGAGTGCCTAGATGAGGTCCAAAAACTCGTCAGAAGGGCACTAATGTGGTTTAGAGCTTGTAGATCAAGAGCTATCATTTTTGAAAAGTGGTTATAATAGCCAATTAGAGCAATGGTTCGTGAGTTATGGCCTTTCAAATTTGAGCTACTAGAAATATCTAAAATAATTGTCAAAGATGTATTTAGCCGACTCTATATGTATTGTTAGGGTCTGTCGGCCCTAGGTATTAAGTTTCAATGTCTAGAACCTTCCTAGGCGGCATAGAATTGCCTATTTAAGAAAGGCTCGAACATTGTCTAGGATAGCTCTGGGTGATAGTTTGCAACTTGACTTGCAGATTATTGTAATGAAGGCACCCATGTGGGTTAGCATATTATACTTGAGAATTTTATAATTTTTCATTTGCGATGCAAATAAGAAGTCCATATTTTGTTCTTGCATTAGATGTTGTTGCTTTTTTTCTATTATGTGTTTATGGTTTTAAGGGGAGCACCATGCATTAGGTTGGAATCTCCTAACAGGGATTCAAAGTCTCCTAACAGGGACTCATTGTACTAAATGTTGTAATAGACTCCTAAGAGGGTCCATCCTCTAATAAGAAATATTTATATTAGTACAACATCTTGTGGGCATCATTCTCACTGCGGTTTTCCCTCTGATCAAGGGTTTCCCTAGTCAACATATCTAGTGTAATTATCTATGTGCATTTTATTATGGTCACTATTTACTTTGGTTGAATGGTTAAGTTTAGTTAAAGAAGATAAATGTTTTAATTGTTGGATAATTGATTCAACACCACCCCCCTCCCCCTCTTAATTATCTTGGTGGACTATTGTTTCTAATTGGTATCAGAGCATCAAGTCCTTGAAGATAAAGTTTAACAAATTTGGAAGATCCATGACGAACATGTTCAAGAAATATAGTCTGAAGTTTGTTGATGGAACAAATTATGATAGCTAGAAGGAAAACATGAAGACACATTTGTTGTGTATGGATCTAGGATATTGGATCTTGAAAAAATTAGCAAAGACAATCATTGAGGAAAAGGATTTGGAAATTTGCACGGAGGTAGGAAGAGATCTTTTCATGTGTGACATGAGAGTTAGGGAAGCACTACTAACTACACTTCCTGAAATTGAGTACAATAAGGTAAAATCACTTGCTACTTCATGTTTGATTTGGAAAGATTTGGAAAATAGTTTTGAAGGTGATGCACATTATAAGAAGTTGAGGCTACAAAGTTGAATCTGTATGTTTCAAGATGCTAAAATGATGGAAGATGAATTTGTAATAACACATATAGGTAGGATATCAAAAATTACTATAGGTATTAAAGCTCAAGGAGGAACCAAAGAAGATGATGAGGTTATATGGAAGATATTGAAGACTTTCACACCACCATTCAAGTCAATATTTTAGATGATACAGTTGTTGATATCATGTACCAAAGATTTCACAAAGGAGACATTTCTTGGAAGAGTTGAAGTAGTTGAGAATGAACTTAGATAGTCTGCAGAATTGACCAGAATAGAGACAGCTTTTAGTGTCTTGAATATTTGACCCAACTTATCAAGGAGCACAAGTGCCAGAGGAGATTTTACTAGTAGCAGTAGGTCTAACGAAGATAGAAAAATTGAAGGAGTACCCCTTCTTGTAAGAAGAGAAAAAGGAGGTAAGAAAATATTTAAAAATTGGACTTGTGATGAATATGGTCTTTATGCACATAAGTGTCCTAAAAGGGAGAAAAAGTATAAGAGAAATCATAAACCTGGAAATGATAGAGAGTGTTTGTGTCATCCTTTGTAGATCATAGATCTGTACTTTTTCTATTCAATAGTAGGTGTCTCTTCCTTTGTAGATAACTTGTGTCCAGTTATCATAGGTGTTCCAATGGGTTTACATGTTTCCAAACCAAAGCTTTTTAGTAGATCTTTCAAATACTTAGTCTAAGAAATAAAGATTCCTTCTTTGTCCTATACAATCTGTAATCCTAGAAAATATTTCATTTCTCCTATCATGCTCATTTCAAATTCCTTCTTCATTTCTTCTACAAACTTGTAACTTTCATCATCATTTCCTCTAAATATGATATCATCAACAAATACTACCAAAATCATAAATCCATCATCAACTTCTTTCCAATATGGATTACTTGTTAGAATTCTTTAGAATAACTGAGAAGGGGGGGGAGGGTGAATCAGTTATCCAAGGTCCAATGATTTCCAATAAAACATTTTCTACAAATCCTTAATAGCACATAACTGAAATTATTGTGCATGCAATTAAACAACCATGAAAAGTAAACATGCATCACACCATAATATTAAGTATTTGATAACCCAGAAACCCTCCAGGAATAAGAAGGTAAAACTGGAGTGGGGATGATACCCACTGAATAAATGCCCAATTGATTTCAACCACTTCTGATGGTCTGCCCTATTAAAGGTTATAGCACATTGTTAAATGTGAACTTGTTAAAGGATTTAAGAACATTCAACTTGAAATGTCACCTTGTTAAAGGATTTACATAGAGCTGTTAGGCTCACCCAAGTCCATGGGATTTACAGTCACCTTCTCAAAAGAATCTTTCATCCCTCTCTAAGGATCTTCTATCCTCCTCCTAAGGATCTCTTATCCTTCTCTTGGGGATCTTCTATCCTTTTCCTGAGGCTTATCCACCCAGCTGTTAAGCTAACCTAGCAATGTAGGGTTTCAATATCTAATACAATGGGAAGAAAATATTAGAGAGGTTTTGACTTGATACAGATTGCAACTTCAACCTTGAAAATTTTAGATCACTCTTCAGTCTTTTTCTTTGCTTGGCTTTCCTCCCTTGCAGTGCTGATAGCTCATTCACCCTTCAAGATCTATCTCCTTGAGTTCTTCCACTCGTTATGCAAATGCTCTCTCTAGTCACTCAATCAGTTTAGAGTCTTGATGCTCTATTCTTACTCCTCTTGGCTTCTTCACATAATTACACTTATGACCAACTCCCTCTCATGCATACGCACTTGATCTCTGACCTGTAACTCCTTATAAAGAAATTCTATTCTTGATTTCCCACTCAAATCTCCCTCTCCAACTTTAGGGTTTCAATGGATTAGGTAGAATACAATTTATCTGTCCCATATCTTGTTTCTATCTAGAAACTTCATGATAAATCCATTAGCATTCACCAAAAATGTTTTACATAGTATTCTGTGCCACCAGCTCATCATTCTTATCTTCTATTTGGTTCACAAAATTCTAGATAATTACAATGTCAGCTCAGATTTGGTGAATCTTCGATTTTTCAAAATAATGCAGCAACTCGACATCATTGGTTTACTAATGCTCAACACCTTCTATGTTACTCAGCTTCTTAATATTATTTACTATTTCTCGGAACCTGTATCTTGCCTGACACCTGTATCTTGCTCGGCACTTGAAGATCACTCGACACACACTAAAGTTGAACTTGCTCGGCTTCAACTGAGAATCTGTTTGACACTTGATCTTCACTCGGCACCTGAAGGTTGTTCAGCACCTGAAGATCTCTCGGCACACACTAGAACTTAATTAATCCTTACATCATGTGTCTCAGTATGTCCATCCTTTGTGTCTTAGAGTATGTCATCAATGCATTATTTCATCAATGGCTTAACTGATCCTTATACTTCATCACAATATCATAACTTCAACTTTTCTCTAGGTACTCTAGTTACATCTTATTGATTGCCACCTCCTTGTCAATCAACCAATTGATAGTATTTGGATCACTTAAGAAATTGTCATTCCTGCAAGTAGCAAGTTTGACATCAATGACAAAACAATGATTGAAACATTCTTTACTAATTCCATTTCTTTTCATTCATGATCTTTTCAATCTCCCTCTTTGGTATTGATGGCAAACCAAACTAATCAAATGATTAAGCTAATCAACTTAGTTACCACCAAAATTTGATTGATCAGTTTACTTTTGTATTGATCAGTTTATTGATCCGTTTATCCTATATCTCCCTCTTTGACATAAATGCCAAAGATGTAGCATCTTTAACATACTAAATAGAGGCTTTGCATCTTCATATTTTCTTCCTTTGTCCCCATGCTTGTGACTAAGCTAGAGTTTATGCTCATGTTTTCATCCTCTGCATCATTCTTCTGATATTTCAATGATCTACTCTTGTTAATGCAGGGTAACTTCTGTGTTGCTTTAAACTGCTTGAGTTAGGGGCATTACCCCCAACTTGCTTCTAAGATATTCATACGCATCCTTGGGCAATGGTTTGGTGAAGATATCTGCAATTTGTTCTTTTGTGTGAATGTATTCCATCTTCACTTGTTTGTCTTCCACTAGTTCTCTGACATAGTGATACTTGATTGCAATATGCTTGGTTTTTGCATGCGTTACTAGATTCTTGGATATGTTTATAGCATTTGTATTATCACAATATAGTATCATAGGTTTGGTTACCTCTTCTTTCATTCCTTTCAATAGTTGTTTAAGCCACACAATGTTTGTGCAATTGACTGTTGTTGTCACATATTTTGCTTTTGCAGTGGACTGAGATGTGCATGTTTGTTTCTTACTAGTCCAATTAACTAGCCTTTTTCCTAAGAATAATGCTTCTCCACTTGTGCTTTTCCTGTCATCAATGTTTCCTCCCCAATCTGCATTTGTGTATGCATTGAGCTCAAACTTCTCATTCTGTTTGTAATAGAGGCCAAAATTATCAATTCCTTTGAGAGACCTCATTATCCTTTTTATTGCCATGAGATGATTTTCTCTAGGATTGGCAGAGAATCTAGCCACTATTCCAACTACTAGTGCTAGGTCTGGTTTGCTATGTACAATATATTGTAGTTTTCCAATCATGGATCTATACATTATTTGATTGACTTCAGCTGATTCATCATTTTTAGATAGCTTATGTCCTATTGCGATTGGTGTGCTAATAGGTTTGGAATCTTCTAATCCAAACTTCTTGAGTATCTCCTTGATGTATTTTGATTTTGTCACGAATATACCATGTTTTAGTTGATGTACTTGCAATCTTACAAAGAACTTGATTTCTCCAAACATAGACATCTCAAACTCATGTTTCATTCTGTTAGTAAAACTTTTGCAAAGTGCTTCCTTTCCTCCAAAAACTATATCATCCATAAATATTTTAGATACAAGAATATCCTTACCTTCTTCTAATTTGATGTACATGTTGTTGTTATCATCAGTTCTTTCAAATCCTATTTGCACCAAATACTTGTGAAGTCTCTCATACCAAGCTCTAGGGGCTTGCTTCAATCCATATAGAGCCTTATGCAGTTTACATACCTTATTTTTGTTCTTTTCATCAACAAAACCTTCTGGTTTCTCTATGTAGACTTCTTCTTCAAGTATACCATTCAGAAATGCAGACTTAACATCCATTTGATAGACTTTAAATCCTTTGAAGGCTGCATATGCCAGTAAGTTCCTTACTCCTTCCATTCTGGCAACTGGAGAAAAAGTTTCTCCATAATCTAGTCCTTCTTCTTGTGCATATCTTTTGCAAACTAGTCTTAACTTGTTCCTTGTGATTTCACCATTTTCATCTAACTTGTTTCTAAACACCCATTTGGTTCCAATCACATTTTTGTTAGCTAGTCTTGAGACTAAGGTCCATGTCTTGTTCTTCTCAATTTGTTCTATTTCTTCTTTCATAGCATTATACCAGTCATCATCTATTATGGCTTCACTTACTATTTTTGGTTCCATTTTGCTGAGCAGACATGTTTCATTTCTGAATTTATTCCTTGTCATTGGTCCTACCTCTTTATTTCCAATAATTTGATCTGCAGGATTATGTCTTTTCACATACTTTTCCAATACAGGTTCTTTCCTTGTTTGAATGTTGTCTCTTTCAGAATCTGAATCTTCATGTATATTTTCATCAAGCATTTGTTCATTTTCTTCTTATTGGCTATTCTTAGAATCTAAATGAACATTTTCTATATTCTGTAGCTCGACTTCTAAATGTGTTTGTTGTTCGGCATTCACTGTCTGTGACTCGATAGATGCTAAATTTTGTTGCTGATTGTCATTCTAAGTTGTAACTTCACCATTATTAGGTATACCTTCATAAAAGTATACAAAGGTCTTGTATTCTTCTTCTTTCTTGGTGTTCTCAACACTTTGAACTTTTGCAAGCTCATCAGATTTCACATTTGTGCTTTCTACTACTTTGTTAGTGTTAACATTCAAGCACTTATAAGCTTTTCTTCTAGTAGAATAACCAAGAAATGTGTATTCCTCACTCTTTGCATCAAACTTTTCATTCCTAGACTCTTTATATATATAGCATTTGCATCCAAATATTTTGAAATGTTTTACATTAGGAGAATGCCCATACCATAATTCAAAAGGTGTTGCATTTGTACCTTTCTTGACTTGAACTCTGTTGAATATGTAAACTGCAGTACTTACAGCTTCTCTCAAGTACTTGAGGGCAACATTTTTCTCCATCATTAAGGTTCTGGTATAGTCAATAACTGATCTATTCCTTCTCTCTGCTATACCATTCTGAGGTGGAGTCTTGGGTGCTGATGTCTACCTTTTAATTCCTCTATTATTGCAGAACTCTTCAAATTCTCTTAATGTGAATTCACCTCCTCTATTAGATCTGAGACATTTTAGGCTCTTTCTATTTTCTTTCTCAACTCTGGCCAAGTACCATTTGAACATTTGGAATGCATCTAATTTTTGTTTTAGGAACATGACTTTCATCATTCTTGAATAGTCATCTACAAATAGCATTATGTATTTGTCACCTTTGTAGCTTTGTACTTCAAAAGGACCAAACAAGTTAGTATGAACTAGCTCTAATACTTCATTAGAAGTATAAGTCTTTCTTTTGAAAGTTGACTTGGTCATCTTCCCTAGTTGGCATTGTTTGTACATGGTGTTATCAGGCTTCTTCAACTTTGGTAGACCTCTGACTTTCTTAATTTTTTTGATGCTTATCAGATTGTCAAAATTTACATGACATAGCCTCTTATGTGATAACCATTCCTCATCAGTTTGAACAAAAAGACAAGAAGCATCTTCCATGTCTAGGTAAAACAAATTACTCTTAGTCTGATCACCTTTTCCTATTAGACTTCCTTGAGGATCATAAATCTTAGCAACTCCTTTTTCAAATTCAACCTTACATCCTATTTTGCCTAACTGTGAGACACTTAACAAGTTATAATTCAATCCTTCAACATAGTATGCATTATCACATGATATTTTTTCAATAAGCTTGATACTACCTTTCCCTTTGATCTGACATGGTGCATTGTTACCAAATCTAACACTATTTCTTTCATATTGAATAAAGGTAATAAACTTACTTTTGTCTCCAGTCATGTGATGGGAGCATCCACTGTCTATGATCCATCTATTATTCTTATTCATGTAGGTTACCAGTGCAGTTGCTTCATCTTCATCTGATTCATCTTTCATAGCCACATAGACTACTTCATCATCATTCTCATTGGAGTCTTCTTCAACAATGTAGCATCTTTTGTCTTTACCTTTGTAGTCCTTGTTGTCCTCTTTCTTGTTCTTGAAGTTGCCACCATCCTTGTAATTTTTCTTTTGTGTGCATCAGGCTACAATGTGACCAACTTCATTACAATTGAAACAAATGATTGGTAGCTTACCTTTGAATTTTCCTCTTCCTCTATGAAATCTTCTTGCTAGTAATGCCTCCAATTGGTCCACATCATCTTCATCAGTGCTGCTATCACTGGATACATACTTTATTTTTCCATTCTTTTTCTTTGTTTGCACCTCATCATTGTCTTTTATTGTCATCTTGGCTTTGAATGCAGATTCAAAGTTTTCTAGCTTGTAGTTGTCAAAGTTGGATAGCTCAAAGGTAGTGAGTCTTCCAATTATTCCTTCAAATGTCACTGTGTTGCCTGGTACACACCTTAGCTCTTGGATGGCTGATACTCTTATAGCATAGATGGGAAGCAAAGTTCTCAAGTATTTGCTACATACTGTTTCTTTTGCTAACTATCCTCCTAAGCTTCTTATGGCTCTGACTACTTCCTTCATTCTTGCACCGTATTGAGCAACATTCTCTCCTTCTTCCATTTTCATATCATCAAATTTTCCTCTTAGGATTTCTCTTTTGGCTCTCTTGACATTATCATCTCCTCCATAGATTCTTGATAATGTGTTCCACATCTGATGTGAGGTATCACATCCTTTGATGTCATCATACTCAGCATAGCTTAATGCTGAAGCAATATCTAACATAGCTTGATTGTGCTCCTTCTTCTTGCTCATGTCATCTGTAGTGAGGGGTCTTGCAGGGTCTACATGATCAACTATGATTGAGGTATGTGCATAGTCACCTATTGATACGAGGTGTAGTTTCATCAAACTTTTCCATGCAATAAAGTTGTCTTTGTTTAGCTTGGGAACTTCTCTCTTGGACATCTTTATCTTCCTGCTGCTAGTACCTTGAAACAAATCAGCAGTACACTCTAATACCAATTGTTAGAATTCTTTAGAATAACTGAGAAGGGGGGGGTGAATCAGTTATCCAAGGTCCAATGATTTCCAATAAAACTTTTTCTACAAATCCTTAATAGCACATAACTGAAATTATCATGCATGCAATTAAACAACCATGAAAAGTAAACATGCATCACACCATAATACTAAAGATTTGATAACCCAAAAATCCTCCAAGAATAAGAAGGTAAAACTGGAGTGGGGATGATACCCACTGAATAACTGCACAATTGATTTCAACCACTTCTAATGGTCTACCTTGTTAAAGGCTACAACACATTGTTAAATGTGACCTTGTTAAAGTATTTAAGAACATTCAACTTGAAATGTCACCTTGTTAAAGGATTTACATAGAGCTGTTAGGCTCACCCAAGTCCATGGGATTTATATTCACCTTCTCAAAAGAATCTTTCGTCCCTCTCTAAGGATCTCCTATCCTCCTCCTAAGGATCTCTTATCCTTCTCCTAGAGATCTTCTATCCTTTTCCTGAGGCTTATCCACGTAGCTATTAAGCTAACCTAGCAATGTAGGGTTTCAATATCTGATACAATGGTAAGAAAGTATTAGAGAGGTTTTGACCTGATACAAATTGAAACTTCAACCTTGCAGAATTCAGATCACTCTTCAGTCTTTTTCTTTGCTTGGCTTTCCTCCCTTGTAGTGCTGACAGCTTGTTCACCCTTCAAGATCTATCTCCTTGAGTTCTTCCACTTGTTATGCCAATGCTCTCTCTGGTCACTTGATCAATTTAGACTCTTGATGCTCTGTTCTTACTCCTCTTGGCTTCTTCACATAATTACACTTATGACCAACTCCCTCTCATGCATACACACTTGATCTATGACCTTTAACTCCTTATAAAGAAATTATATTCTTGATTTCCTACTCAAATATCTCTCTCCAACTTTAGGGTGTCAATGGATTAGGTAGAATACAATGTATTTGTCCCATATCTTGTTTCTATCTAGAAACTTCATGATAAATCCATTAGCATTCACCAAAAATGTTTTACATAGTATTTTGTGTCACCAACTCTTCATTCTTATCTTCTATTTGGTTCATAAAATTATAGATAACTACCATGTTGGCTCAGATTTGGTGAATCTTTGACTTTTCAAAATAATGCAGCAACTCAGCATCATTGGTTTATTGATGCTCGAAACCTTTTGTGTTACTCAGCTTCTTAATATTATTTACTGTTGCTCGACACCTGTATCTTGCCCAATACTTGTATCTTGCTCAGCACCTGTATCTTGCTCGACACCTGTATTTTACTCGGAAACTATATCTTGCTTGGCACCTGAAGATCACTCGGCACACACTAAAGTTGAACTTGCTCCGCTTCAACTGAGAGTCTGTTCGGTACTTGATCTTCACTTGGCACCTAAAGGCTATTCGACACCTGAAGATCACTCGACACACAATAGAACTTAATTAATCCTTACATCATGTGTCTCAGTGTGTCCATCCTTCATGTCTTAGAGTATGTCATCAATCCATTATTTCATCAATGGCTTAGCTGATCCTTATACTTCATCATAATTTCATAACTTCAACTTTTATCTAGGTACTCTAGTTACATCTTATTGATTGCGACCTCCTTGTCAATCAACCAATTGATAGTATTTGGATCACTTAAGCAATTGTCATTCCTAAAAGTAGCAAGTTTGACATCAATGACAAAACAATGATTGAAATGTTCTTTACTAATTCCATTTCTCTTCATTCATGATCTTTTCAATCATTTCCAACATTACTATCTGCCATACATTTTCTATATCCAATCTTTGTGAAATCCATGTCCAACCTTGGATACCATATTTTGGATGCTTGCTTCAAGCCATACAAAGCTTTCTTCAATCTGCAAAGTATGTCTTTGTCATATGTTAAATGAAAACCTTCAGGTTGTTCTATGTATACCTCTTCTTCAAGTTCTCCATTCAGAAATGCTGACTTGACATCCATTTGATACTCTTTGAATTTCTTATGTGGTGCATAGGCTAAGATCAGTCTTACTACTTCTATTCTTTCCATAGGAGCATAGGTCCTAGGATCAAAACCTGGCTCTAATACTGATTGCTAGAAATAATAGTCCACTAGGATAACTTGGGGGGGGGGGGGGGGGGTGTGGGGGGGGGGGGGGGGGGGGGATGTGAATCAGTTATCCAATAATTAAAATTTTTATCTACCTTAAATTAACTTAACCATTCAAGTAATGTAAACAACAACCATACAAAGATGCACATACACAATTACACTAGATATGATGACTAGGGAAAACCCTAGTGGGAATGATGCTCACAAGATGAGGTACTACTATGAATATTCCTTGTTAGAGGATGAACCCTTTTAGGAGTCTTTTATAATATTTAGTACATATGAGTCCCGATTAGGAGACTTTGAATCCCTATTAGGATATTTCAACTATATTAGGAGTTGTGCCAACCCTGTTAGGAGTTGTAGAAGATAGAACGACCTACTGTCCAAATAGCTTATGGAGCAAGATCAAAAAACTCACTATCCAACTAATCTCTCAACTATTCCTTGTAGAATAATTGTATGTATTATACATTAACTCCTTTCCTCTATCCTATCAACCAGACCAATCACTATTAGACCTTGTAGACCATGTCATGAACCTTAGATCCAAGTATCAAACTTTGGATCACACAATAAAACCTCAACAACAAAGTTTTCATCACCTTCTTTCTACTCTACTTATCTTTGCATTCCACTCTTTTTTCTACTCACAATAATTCACTTTCCTCTATACATGATAAAGGAAAATGTCCTTCCTATATAAAAAATCCATACAACAATCCCCTAAGTCACCTATCACACCTTCTCAATTAATTATTATAGTACCTCATTAAGAGCATGTTGCACTTAGTGATAACATTAATCTTCCACCTTGTATCTTGAATAAATTTCTATACATGTGACATTATGATGAGTGAGTTTAGCTATTTTATCTCTAGAATGTCTTCTTCACATCTTTGACTTTGGCTTCAAAGAATAACATGCTTTTGTAAACACTATCTCAGAAAATTCTTCACAAAAACTTGCATAACTTCTTCTAGACTTAATATCTTATGTTTTTGAGGATAGCTACATATAATAGATACTTATTAATATCTCCCTTTAACCTCTCTTAGTAAAAATGCTCAACTATCTATCCATACCAGCTTGATCTTTTTGTTGTTGTTCTCTTAGATACCACATAAAATTGATATGTTGATATCAACAAAAAATAGTGTCATGAATGTAACATATCATCATGATAATGCTCTAATCATATTTCTACAATACTCCCTCATAGGAATATCATCAACATTCATGCTTCCAACAAACATCACTAGAAACAAGCACAAAAATAGGTCCTGCATGACATTAAGGACATATTCCTTGATTCATTTGTTATTCACAATTTGAATGAGAATGCTCCCATTGTTGAAAATTTGATTAAGATTTTAGAGAGAATTAATTAACTAGATATAGATGCAAATAAAAGATTAATGCAATGGTCAGAAATAAAATTTGAATAGAGATTAATGGAGAAGGTTGCAGTAGATATTGCTATTAGATAGGTAGAGTTGTAAAATCTTGTGAATAATTTAGAATAAGTTTCTCATAATATACATATAATGTTTAGGAAGTTTTTTGATTGATTCACATATACAAAAGACATAAGAGAGAGGATGGATAAGTTAGAAGCAAATTTATAATATAGTGCTAGTGCACTAACTATGGATGCCATTTCTGGTGTATTTCACTTATCCAATATTACTTTTCAGTAAGGAAGGTTCATATAATTGACTATAGAATTGTTGGAAGTATAGATGGAGTAACTAAGAGGGGGGGTGAATTAGTTACAACCAAAAAAATCCACAAATCCCTTAGATGTTTGATAAAACTAGTTACTATTGACACTCGGTAAACATACAAAATTTGTTGTAACTTGGTAGATGTAGTGTATGTTAAACTTATTATTGATCCTTAAACATTCACAGTGATTAACATGCAAACATAAAAGAAATAAAATGAACACATGAGACACTAGAATTAATGTGGAAACCCAATATGGGAAAAAATCACCAAGTAACTAGCTACTAATTTTCACTCTTCTGAAGTGAGCCTTGTTAGGAGCCAACCTGGTTAAAGGTTACAAAACACTGTTAGGTGTGACCTTGTTAGAGGATTTAATCACCCCGTTAGGAGTGGCCTTGCAAGAGGTCTTTTGAACAATGCAATGGAACTATCACCTTGTTAGAGGATTTACAAATGGTTGTTAGACCAACTCTATTAAGAGATTTAGGAATCACTACTACAATGGTGAAAAAGTAACAATGAAATGACTTGAATGAGATGCAACTAAATTTTTGATTACAAATCTCTGTTCTGCTTCACTAGATCCTTCCTGATCAAATAAAACTTTTCTTCTCCTTAAGCATATCTGAACATCCTTCAAAGTTCGCTCACACTTTCCTCTTCAAACAATCAATACACTTGCATGCTCACTCATTACACTTTAGAATTCTCAATTTGACCTTTCATATATACCATTCAAATTATCAAGTCAGCTCATTTGCAACTTACAATTACCAATAATCATTACCTTAGTTGGATAGAATCAATACTGAGTGAACTCGGTAAACACTAACTTTTCATTGTTAACCATGAGAGCTTGGTTAACACTACTTTCTACCACATTTACCTTCAATTCGTGTGTGATCTTGGTAGATACTATCTCCATAGAGTAATTTCTAGGAATGCTTGATAGACATAGAAATTGCTTTGCTGACCAACTAAGCTTGGTAGATACTGACTGCCAACTGATATGACATTTGTGTAACATCAAAGACAACACACAATTAGACAATTATATCCAACTATTGTTGGACACAATCAAGATTATCTAGGTTAGTGAGAGGGGATGGGTGAATTAGTAACCTCAAAACTTTTGAACAAATTCAACACTTAATAACATAATCCATTCACCATTAATAGATCTAATCTAGTGCATGCATGAGAAACTAAAAGCACAAAATACTTTGAACACAATATCTAGTGACCCAAAAACCTTCCAAATAGAAAGTAAAACTAGGGTGGGGATGATACCCACAAAACTTCAATATTGTAGTATAAAGTTGGTTTGTTAAGGCTTACAATGATCACTTCTGATAATCTTCCCTATTAGGAGCAATTAGGACTGCTAGGCCCACCTTGTTAGAGGTTTTACAAACATATAATGAAGTATGCACTCGATAAAGAGATTTAAGAAAAGATTGTTAAGTCTACCCTATTAAAGGATTTGAAGTCAATTCACCTATTAGGATGAAATAGTATATCTAACTTACAACTAAATTGCTGATTAAGATCCTTGAAATGCTAATCACCTCTTTGTGATAGATATAACTTGACTACTCCTGAATTGACCTTGCTATACACTTTACTCTATTGTTGATTCGCTTTCACTCTTCTCAAAATATTACTACATCTTGATTGGGTATGATATAATACATTACATATATACCAACCCAATTATCATAATTACAAGGTTGGCCAAAACACAGGATAACACCAATATTATTGAGTTGACCCAAATATAGAAAGTTGGGTTTTGAAAGATGACTTGGTGAATTTTTGATACTCGGCATCAACTACATTACTCAAAATCATCTTGCATTCGGTCGAAGTAGAGGCTCATTCCATACTAATCACTCAACGTAGCTTTGAACTCAGTGTACACTGGAGACTCAATAGATACTGTGTCACTTGGTAGAAATTGACGGTAGAAACTGAAGACCATGTTTACCATGCCTGCACTAGATAAACACTACTCATCCCATCACTCAGTTAACACTAGCTTCACATCACAAGAATTGATGACTCAATAGACACTGTGAAGCTCGATAACCACTTAACTATTGGACTTCACACTGCCTGAATTCACTTGGTAACCATTGGAATGCTCGGTGTGAATTGTGAAACTTGGTAACCACCGAAGACTAAACGAAGAGCTTAGTAACCATACACAATTTGAATAAGTGTTGTCACTAATAACAAACATGACTTAATGCCAACAATATCCTCATTTGGCATTAGTGACAAAAACACTTATTAGCCAAAACTTATGTACAATATGGTGTGAAACTAGTTGGATATAGCATTCTAATTTTTTGATTTTTCAAAAATTGTCTTTGTAACTCTACTATATTTACATTTGCACATATCTCCCCCATACAATGTACATATCATATCATATTAGGCATGATATCATATTGAATGTATATACATGTCTCTCTCCACAAATATCTCTTCTCCTTATATATATGTCTCTCTCCCTCTCTTTGACAATAATGCCAAAGATTTATACAAAATCTACTTATATAGAGACACCAAAGTGTGAGAGAAACTCAGAATGCATCTTAAGAATAAGAGTTAAGGTCTTGTCCCAGTTTTCTTGCAAAATTTTGCAGGTTTGAAGTGCAACTTGGACTTCTACTGAGAGTTCAATCATATGATCTACAATTGAAAAATTGTTGTCATGGATTAATGTTTTTGAATAAGCAATGTGCTTCTGCATTGTATCCATGATAAGAAGGATCATGTTTTGGACTCTCAATAGAAGTCCAAGTTACACTTCAAACCTACAAAATTTTGCAAGAAAACTGGGACAAGACCTTAACTCTTATTCTTAAGGTACATTCCAAGTTTCTCTCACATTTTGGTGTCTCTATATAAGTAGATTGTGTATAAATCTTTGGCATTATTGTCAAAAAGGGGGAGAGAGACATATATATAAGGAGAAGAGATATTTTTGGAGAGAGACATGCATATAAATTTAGTATGATATTATGCTTAATATGATATGATATGTACATTGTATAGGGGAGATATGTGCAAATGTATATACAATAGAGTTACAAAGACTCAACTATCTATCATACTAGATACTTATTAGTATCTCCCTTTAACCTCTCTTAGTGAAAATGCTCAACTATCTATCCATACTAGCTTGATCTTTTTGTTGTTCTTCTCTTAGATACCACATAGAATTGCTATGTTGACATCAACAAAAAATAGTGTCATGAATGTAACATATCATCATGATAATGATCTAATCATATTTCTACAATACTCCCCCATAGGAATATCATCAACATTCATGCTTCCAACAAACATCACTAGAAACAAGCACAAAAATAGGTCCTGCATGACATTAAGGACATATTCCTTAATTCATTTGTTATTGATAATTTGAATGAGAATTCTCCCATTGTTAAAAAATTGATTAAGATTGTAGAGAGAATAAATTAACCAGATATAGATGCAAATAAAAGATTAATGCAATGGTTAGAAATAAATTTGAGAAGAGATTAATGGAGAAGGTTGCACTAGATATTGATATTAGATAGGTAGAGCTGTAAAATCTTGTGAATAATTTAGAATAAGTTTCTCATAATATACATATAATGTTTAAGAATTTTTTTGATAGATCCACATATACAAAAGACATAAGAGAGAGGATGGAGAAGTTAGAAGCAAATTTATAATATAGTGCTAGTGCACTAACTATGGATGCCATTTCTGGTGCAATTCACTTATCCAATATTAATTTTCAGTAAGGAAGGTTCGTAGAATTGACTATAGAATAAAGTTAAATAAGAATTTTTTAAAAATCTATACAAGCCATGATGACACCTCATATTGTGGTATTGCGTATGCATTTGAGGAATGTAAATGAGTTAGTTGAGGTATATCTAAATCTTTCTATTGATGATAATTTAGTGGGTCTAGTAGCAAAACTAGAGATTGAGATTCATATTATTGAATCTTTATAGACTAACTAGGATAACACATTAAGCAATATTTTGCAAATTTACAAACTATTTTTTTATAAGTTTGATTTGACCCCTTCACCCCAATAGCCGTGAGTGAAAAAATAAGGGAGAATGAATACAATGACAATAAAGGGCATATTGTGATGATGATAAAGGGGAGTTTTGAAGTTTTTCAAACTTTTGAATATGTATATACTAAGAATAGAGTCAGAATAAGTATAGTGTTAACCGAGTTAAAGTATGGATAATATCCTAAGGGGGAGTATTTATGCTTTCATTTGGTAATGAAACATTTTTTATTATCGCAAAGTATTTTTTCCACTAATGTCAAAGGGGGAGATTATTGATCCCTAAGGAAGATTTGTCTATTAGTGTCACATACTTAGTCATTCACAAGGTAGGGTTGTTTGGTCATCACTATGAATGAGACATCCTATATAGGCTGAGTCATGTATTGAAGACTTATACATATTTCAAGTTATGTGCCAAGTAGTAGTTACTATTGAGAAAGCCAAAGATTGCCAAGTACTCTAGTAATTGCCAAGTTTTTCAAGGAATATAATAGAAGCTGAGTGTTATAGAGGCTAATAAATTTAGTATATGCCAATAATAGTTAAGGTTGAGGGATGATATAATGGAACAATTTATGCCCAACATTAGTTTGGTATAAGTCTCGAGCAAGAAAATTTTACATATTTGTTTGGAATGACATAGAATCCTAGATAAACAATTTTTATCGAGCCAAAAGTGTGTTTTACAGATCAAGGAGGTAATCAAGGAGATGATTACATGTCAAATAGAATACCAATAATCATTATGTGAGACAATACACTAATTAGAAAATTGAAAGGACTAAATGGAAAAATAAATGAATATATATGATTAGATGGGATCTAGAAGGTTTTCCCAAACAACTATTTAAGGAGGGTCTATAACCTAATTTGTGTGTGTGAGCATATATGGAATTTAAGTGATTAAGAGTTTGGTTGCATACAAATTTTTTGAGGTGAATCAGATTGTTAAAGGAAGAAGCAACCAAGAAGTGTAGTAACAAATATCAAGTAGAGAGAAAGAGGACAAATCATAGTAAGGTGATAATATATTGCATGGAGGAGATCTAATGTCAACATTGAAGTGTATACTGAAGGATCAAGTACTAAACATTCTAACAAGTTTTTTAGGGTTGAAATCTCTTAATAGGGTATCATTAACAAGCTTTTGTAAATCTCCTAACAGAGTATTCACTTAGTTGTGATGTAAAAAATCCTTTAATTAAGGTACCTGACTTAACAACCTTGCAAGAATTTGATAGGACATACCCCTCACAAGGTAAATCGCTAGAGGAGATATAAAATTATAGACTTAACAAGCACACTTTATTTATATAGTATTGAAGATTTTGTTGATGACATCCCCCTTGAAATTTTACCTTCACCTTGGAGGGGTTTTGCATTACCAAATCAGTGTATTAATGAGTTCTCATCCACGCAATTAGAAGTTAGATATGATATTATATTGATGTATATGATTGTAATGATATGAGGTTAAGGTTCAAATGAGGGTTTATATGAAGACATCAAATATGTTTCATGTTTGAATTTTGAAAATTTGTATAAATCATAATTCACCCCCACCCCCCTCTTAGCATCATACTTCCCCTATTAAATCTTCAACAAGAGGATGCTTAAGAGTACAACAAAGGGCATCACTATCTAGTTCTCTCTGTATTTGAATATATATAAATTGAAGATTATAATAGGTAAATATTCGAGATATAAAATGATTTTCTAGTTAAATTTGATCCACAATTATTTTTTTTTGACTTGAGATATATTAAAGGAAATATTTTATTTTAGTTCACACTATTTAGAACAGCTTTATATTCTATAGCTTGTTGATTTCACTATATCTAACTATTCACCTACAAGCATTAGACATATAAATCTAAGCATTATTAATTAATTTTTATGGTATGAATATGCTAATTTAAAACTAGTATCTAATTTTATGCATTTTATTCAATTTATCTACACCTTGCATTTAGTCCTTGGGTTATGTGTGCATAACAATGTTTATGAGCCTAATTAACCTAAGACATTAATTGTCCTTTCTCCACTATTAACTCAAATTGAATACAAATTAATGTCAAATTAATGGATCCTTAGAAAAAAAAATTATGTTAAGGATTCTAGAACCTAAATTATCCTTAAAATAGTCATCATGGAACATTTGAAAAGGTTGGGATGGAATATGATTCACTAAATATAACTAACTAACTACCTAAAAGGGAAACAAACCCCTAGTTGGACCATTAATTTTATTTCTTTTGTTAGTGTCATTATGCATGATTCATTTTAAGACTATATAATATCATTCATGTTTACTTGGAAGAAACTTAGTTGTCAACCAATTGGATAACTTAGGAGTATCATGACATAACTATTAGCTAAATATTGAGCAATCCCCTCAAGATTTGTGATGAGGGAGTAATCACTTCTTGTGTACTATAAGTTGAATGGTTATATCAAGCACTAAAAGATTGATCTTATGGTACAATAGAAACCCCACTTTAATAAGTGCTATTAGATCTTGGTCACAAGTTTGAATCCTCGGACCCTTGGATAACCTCAAGGCTAGAAAAATGATCACCTCCCCTCAAGATTCATCACAAGGGCCTAGCTTCCTCATTTATACCATAAGTTGAATCATTGTATCAAGTACTAATAGATTAGTCTTTTGGTGCAATAAAAAACTCACTCTAACAATAACATAATAAGATGGGAGATTAATGATATAATCCCATGAGATATCAAAATGCAATGAAGGTTAATTTTAAATCATTATAGAAAATGATCAACTTGATAATGTGAAATGTCTTATTGATATATTCATCTTTCATTATGAAGAGTCATGTTATTGCCTCATTTATGAATTTTATTTTTTACAAGTAGTATATTAATAGTCTAGTTTTTCTTTTCGTTGTCATTCTCTACAACATGGAGGTGACCAAAAAAGGATTGAACATGTTTTTTATATAAATTTCAAGAGAACAAGGTAGTTTGTTGTGAGTTTTTCTAAGTCATCTCCCTTAGATATATGAGATGCCTCATTCGGGCCTCAAAGTGAACATGGAATTTATTAAAGGATAGGATGAGGATGTCCTCAATGTATATGGTGTTGAGATTCAAATCTTGGAGGAGATAAATGTAAATACATGTTTGATACTTTGGTGGTGGGGAATAAAAATTATAGGGATAGGAATCTAGTGCATAGAACAACCTAGAGATTTCTATTAGGAAAGGGGAGATGTATAAACTAAAATGAATTATTGAATCAAGGTATGAAAAAATATTATCATGTGTAAAAATATGGATTCATAAGATGTCATCATCAGGTAAGTAATTTTAGATGGTCAATTTTATATATTGCATTTAGTTACCATTTTGTTATACTCAATCACTTTAGGTATGATAAATTTATTTCTCTTCCTTTTTATTTGTTCTCATCTAAAGTTGTATCATGGAACTTTAACCATCAAGCTAAAAACCCATGTTTATCATTCAAACATGAGGGTGTAATCATTGTCATTATGAAGCCCAAAAACTCCCATTTTAATATTTAAAAAGTACCTAATTATATGTTTAGCATTAGAATCAAACAAATTGGACATAAAAATTGTGAAGATTTTTCCACCAATCCATATTATACTCCATTTAATGACAATTTTTATTTTCATTAGGAAAACACAAGAACCCTTAATAGATTATACTAACTCACATTGAAATATTGTGTCAGAAAAAGGAAACTCGATCTTTACCACATTAGTGATTTTTTTGCATGTTAGTTGAGCCCTATCAATGATGTCAAGTGGAAAGATAAGTTGGGGGTTTCTTCATATTTATCAGCCAAGGGAAAGGGGGAGAATTCCCTACTATGTCTCATTTTGTCAGTGGAGGTAGAAATTCCTCCCATTTGAAGAAAGTCATGAAGAATTTTGGTATGGATAAAGTCCCTATTTCTCAATGCTCAAATGTTTTACTCTCCACCCATGGGTAATGTAAAAGTGGGTATGAGTCATCTATTCGAGAGACTATAAAGAGAAATATTCAGGATTTTATATATAGTTAGAATACTTTGTTTTCTGTAGATTGTGACAACTGTATATTCCCTAAAGGGATAGATTTTTCATGATTTATAATTACACAACACATGTACCTCAAAAAGAGATTACAAATCCCCTAGAAGATACAATATAAAAGAAATAACTAGATACAATTTCATATAACACACTTATAAACAAGAGATCCTCATATGCAACACTAAATGTTGATTAATAAGATAAATCACATTACAAAATGATAAGAAATATTTTAGGATCTAAGACCTTCCTAGTTAGGACCAAATACATTCTAGATTACACACCAAACTTGCTATTAAAAGATTCCTCAAGTAGCTCCTTCTTGACCAATGTCAATGATTATTATTGAGTTTTAAGAATCAAGGAAACTAGACATATAGCCATCAGACTATACAAGTCAGCTAGAGTTCACAATCCCCACTAATCAAAAAAAATATTATAATATAAGACTATCCATCAAATAATTAATAACTAAATACATAATACATGTGATGACATTATGTGGCCTTGGGTATATGCCCAAACATTATCCAACTACCTAGATCCAAGCTTGTGCAAAATAACTCTAAAATATAGAACCTCACCAAATTGAATACCAAGCATTATATATAGAAAAACATAAGAAATTAACACCCAAGAAGATAAATCATAATGTATGATATTTATCACATTGAATTATGCACACTTAGGACAATTATCTATGATATTTCCAAAATATAAATCAAAGGTCATAGAATGTGGAAAAGAAAAACAAGTGTTTTCCAAATCAAACTATCAGACAAATATATATAAAATAGAAAATACCTAATATCTTTTTTGGTGATGCAAGATTTCCAATAGCCCAAGGATACTCCTATTGGTATCTCTAAATCTTGTTGTCTATTAGTTTCAAACAATTAGTCATTTATAAGGAAAAGTTAGTCAATCATCATTGCAACCAAGCTACTCTATATAGGTCAAGTCATATGAAGACTTGTAAATAAACATGTATATGTCGAGATCTATAGGAGCTGAGCAAGTCTTTGGTTTCCAAGAATTTTTAGTATAATTTGATCCTAGTGAATTTTGATTAGATAGATCACATTGATGTCGAGTCATATGGAAGGTGGTAAGTATAGTTCAGACTAATCAAGAACAATAAGAACATTAGTGATGGAGCATTAAAGACTATAAGTACCAAGCAACAAAATTTTTACATTCAAGTCAAAAATGATACAAAATTTGAGTTAAATCATTTCAATCCAACATAGATGTGACATTTAATATTTTTAGAGGTTGTTAGAAAGGCTATTATGGGTTTATGACATGGACCATAGATCCCTATGAGTGGTGAACAACCAAATAGATAAAGAGGTGAATGGGGAAGCATCTAGAAAACTCTTTAGAAATCTTTAAATAAACAGATCTAAACCCTAATTTTAGAATAGAGAGAGAAGAGACAAAGATATGTCTGCAATTAGAGAGTAGAACAAAGTGTGAAAGTGTGAACATTGTGAAGAAGGTAAAAGAGCTAATTTTTGATATTGCAGAACAGAGATAGTGACCTTATCATGCACTTAAGGAGAGAGAAAAGATATATCAGACTAAAGATTAGATTAGAATTGAAGAGATGAGATCACTAAAGGATCATGTACAGAATCATAGCTGAGTCAGGGATAATCTCTTAATAGAGTGGTTTTAATAGACCTTTTTGAATCTCTTAAGTGAGTCCTTACTTTATTGAAAGTGTAAAATCCTCTCACAAGGTAAGACCTAAAAGTGTTAACAACATTTAATAGAGAAGACCCCTCACATGGTAGGTCATCAAAAGTGATAAAAATTGTAACCCTAGAAGGTTAATTTTATAACTAGAGTAGTAAAGATTTGTGGGTGTCATCCCTGGCCCAGTTTTACCTTCACCTTGGAGGGCTTCTGGGTAACCAAATCTTTGTGTAATGTGTTTACATTTCATGCATGTGAATGATAGTTAGATATACATGTTATAAAATTTGATTTTACAAGTTATATTATGCATGAATGAGATATGAGATGGAAAATGTGGTGAATAAAATAAAATTGTTTTAAGGGAAAAAAGTTGTGTAGATCCTTATTCACTCCCCCTCTTAGTATCTTGTTTCACAATTAAAATTTCCAACAACTCCTGCATCAAACACCCAAGATAAGGACTTATCAACATTAGAGAGAATTTACATCATAAACCCCATACTCATTTTTTATCCACAAATCTTAGTCATCAATCAACATAGAATTTTGTTCAAACTCACTATTGCAACCAAATATGCCAACAAAAATCTCAAATCTACTATTGTTTCTAAAAATAATAAGATCAAATCAATCATACCCACTACATGCATTTATATGTTTAAAAGATTTACTTGTTTTACCTCTTCTCTTAATCATAGGATTAGTAGTAACCTTCACCATTGGTTTTTCTATCTTCAAACTGAAAGTATTGAAAATAATTAGCTTCTTGCTTTGACAACTTCCTCATGTTTCAAAGGAATCAGAACAAATGGATTACCATCTTTTTCAACTATAGCAATATTATTTCTCATACTACAATTTGGTTACCCCTTACCATTGAGTTTTCCATGATTTTTTTAAAGGTTTCTTACAATGGTTTTTGGTTTTAGATCGATGCTTTGTCTATCCTTGCAAGTTTTCAGACCTCTATTTTGTAGGTTCTTCATTTTTCTAGAGTCTTTGGCCCTTGTCTCCTTCCTCTGCTTTCTCCTTACTCATTGTATCTTTTCAAGGCATCTTTCTTATGTAATTAAAAAAAGTTAATATTTTGAGCTCTTTCTTTGTAATAAGATTGTAACTATGATTGATTATCCTCTTTTTTTTAATATTTGAGGGAATACCCTCTTTGAAGTCCCTAAAGGGCATATGTAAGTATACAGGACTTTGATCCTATTAAATATTGGGGGTTTTCTTAACCCTATTCATTTTGCCCTGGTGCCTGCACCTGAACAGGGTTTTGTACATAAATTCTAATATTAATAAAATATAAGCATTTTCCTTTTATTGATCCAAAAAAATTAAAAATATTTTTGTAATTATGTATAGCTCCTCTACAAAATTGCCAATGTCTTCCAAGTAATATATGACAAGAACTCATGTCTACTACATCACATAAAAAATCATTGTTAAAAACTCAATACTGAAATAAACCAAGTATTGTTCTCTAACCTGTACCCAATGATAATCTTGAAACCAACAATACCATAACAAGTGGGATGTTTCAATCTTTTCAAAACAAATTTAGAAATAAGATTATTAGTACTACCTCCATCCATAATATCTTTACAAAATTTACCTCTTTAAATCATGTTTGACCAACATGATTCTTCTCATCAAAAGAGATTCTCCAACTATAGTGAATCCAAATCAATATCAAGACATTCTATTTTTTTTATCCAATGCCACCAATTTTTTTTTTGTCAACTTTCAAATTAGGAATTTAAAAATCACTATGTCCATCCTTACCACTTTTAAAACAAGTAACTTTGAAAATAAATTTCTTATAAGGAACAACTTTCTTACCCTTATCAACCTTAGTCATGGGTTTTCCTTGGTTTCTTCCTATATTTTGTTCAACATTCAATGCATACTGATAAGAATCTTCAATTGAACTAAGTTTCAACATACACAAATAATCCTAAACATTGAATTTCAAGCTATTAACATACCTTGCAACCATTTCTTTAACAAATTCATGATATCTAGATCTATTTTTATTTTATAAACTTTGTTAGTATAAGTCTTCATGGACATATCTTTATACTTTAGGTTTTGCAATTTTTCAAACAATTCAAGTTCAAAGTCCTTAGGGATGAATTTAGCTATCAATCTTAAAACCATGACTTTCCATCTACTAATATTAGGTTCATTATTATCTTTTCTATACTTCTGCAATTCTTTCCACCACAAGGCAACGTGACATTTCATCTTAGTTTGTGTTAACCTAATTATCTCCAGATCCACAATATTTTAAAGCTCAAAATAAAACTTGAGTTCATTAATCCAATCTACCAACTTGTCAAGATCTAAAGAACTAAAATAATTTGAAACTTCCATTCTATGACTCTTAACTGTAGACACCTAAAAACCTTTAGAAAATAAAGTATTTTTATTTTTTGAAAAATTCCTAATGACATCATCATTTATTTATTTATTAATTATTTAATTAATTAATTTATTTATTAATTATTTAATTAATTTATTTATTTTTACACCATTAAATCCCTTTATCTTAATTAAAAATATTTAATTAAGGAATCCCTCCCAAAAATGTTTAAATCTATTTAAACATTATTTCCTTATTTATTAATTATTTAATTAATAAATTGACCAAAAAACCCAAAATTAAAATAAAAAAAAATTTTTGCCCAAAACTTGGCCAATTTCCTTAAGACCACCAACCTCTTCCAAAATCTTCTAATCCTTCTTTAATTTTGATTAAAGGCTAATCCCATCATTTCCTACCCCTAATCCCAACTCAAAATATTTTATTAAGATTAAATATTAATCCTCATGTTTATTAAAAAAGTTTTAATAAATATCTCCTCAACCCAAACCCTTGAAATAAATAAAACTGTATTTATTTCCTAAAAATCTAATTTATCCTCATTCTAAGAAGTTCTAGACTCTTCTAGAAAGTCTTCATCCTCATCCTAGGAAGTTCTAGACTATTCTAGAAAGTCTTTATCCTCATCTAAAGTCTAGACTCTTCTAGAAGATGTCTTTAAACTTAATCCTAATCCCCTCCTAACCTTGTCACATTCCCTAAAAATGGGTTAAGACTTACTAACCCAAGCCAAAGTTAACAAATATCTCCTACTTCACCCACCCTCGTTAAATGCCATCCACTTGCCTATCCCTAAGCTAATCCTAAACCATCCTAATCCATCCTCTAATCATTTGCACAATCCTAAGCAATCTTAAAAACCTCCTAATCAAGCCCAAGTCGAAATTGCTCTCATCTCCCTCAAAATATCTCAACCATAAAACTTTATGAAGCCCACTAGGCCATAAATGACTCTTCCAAGCCCTTTTATTGCTCTTACAAGCCATTATGAGGGTCTTTATGAAGATTTTATCCCTTGAGCCTCCTTTGTTGACTCATCCTTCCCCTTTCCTCCATCCTCTCACCCTGTGACATGTGTCACTCCCTGATTGGCTGTAAGGAAGCACAATCCATGTGCTCTCCTCTCATGCAATCTGAGCCCTCCATGAGCTTTGTCCCATCCTTGCATCTTAGCCCTCAATCCCTCAAGCCTCTTGCCTATAAATTGGATCCTTCCCCTTTGCAAAATAACACAATCCATGAAGTAAAGTCATAATGCCATTTTGAGAAGCCATTTTACATCAAAACCATACACTCACACCCAAATTCCAACTCCATTTGAAGCCCTTTTTGAAGCATAAAGCTTGAGCATACATCCTATCTATTTAGACAAAGCTACTCAAAAAGAGAGCTTCTCATTGAGAGAGCCCATTAATGGCTCATATTCTCATTTGAGAGCTAATCTTAGTCTATCTTGAAGTTTATGAATTTTGTTTAGTTTGTAGAAGCTTTATTTAAATTTGGTTTCTATTAGCATACTAACATTGCTCATATACATTAACAACTTGTGCCATAGCCTTCAATAATCTTTTTTCTTTTGCTAAGATCTCTATTTTAGGAACTTCAAGATATTACAAAAATTCAATATATTCCTCTTTAGTTTTAGGTTTCCTTCTCATGAAATTTAAGACATTTTAGATATCATTCCTCATCTTAGCCTTGATTTTTTCAAACATATTTTTCATCCTCCTAGGATTCATTCTTGTAGGTGACATATCGACTTACAACAAGGAGCAAATACCTCAAACTTTGGAAATATGTACATCTTCAAGGATCAACAAGTCTACAATAGGACTCCAAACAAAACTTGAAAAAGTCCTCTGTAATTATGTGCCTAAACTTCAAACTATCACCTCACAACCAAGGATTCCAAATCTTTACAAGTTCTTGAAGCTTAAATAAGATCATATGAGCAACAATAAAATCCAACAACCTTAGATAAGTTACCAACAAGATCAAACCTCTAGCTCAACAAGATCAACTAGGTCAAACAACCTTCAACTCTAAGAAGTCCAATCAGATAAAACCTTGCTCTAATATCATCTAAAGTAGCACATGGTAGGTTTACCTCCAAAGGAGATGACCTAGCCCCTAGAAAATAGAATACAACAAAATATAACAAGATAAAATGGTAGACAACACACTTATAAACAAGACATATTCACATACAACATTGAATACTGATTGATAATATAGCTTGCATAATAAGATGATAAGCAATATGTTAGGTTGTAAGGCCTTCTTGGTTAGGTCCAAATACATTCTAGATTACTAACCAAACTTGCTATTCCAATCTTCCCCATGTATCTCTTTCTTGATCACTCTTAATGATGATGATTATCTTCCAAGGCTCAAGGACACTACATATATAGCCATCGAGACATAAAAGTTGGCTAGAGTTTCCAATCCCCAATAATATAAATGTGCATTACAATGTATGGCTGAGCATCAAATAATTAATAAAAAATTTCATAATACATGAGATACCATTATGTGGCCTCAGGTATAGGTCAACAGGTTAATCAACTACCTAGATCAAAGAGTGCATAAGCTTACTCTTAAATATAGAACCTCACCAAACTTAATAATAGACATCATATGAACAACAACATAGGAAATCAACCCCCAAGAAGATGAAGCATAAATTCTGTCAATTGTCACATTGAATTTTGTGCTCTTAGGAAAATGGTCCATGATATTTCCATAATATAAATCCAAGCTCGCAAAATTTGGAAAAGGAAAATAAGTATTCACCAAATCAATCTATTAGACAAATAAGTGTAAAATATAATATAAAATATGTTTTTGTGCAATGTAAGATTTTTAACAACCCAAGGATGTTCCTACATCAATTCATAACCTTCTTATGTGTGGTCTTGAAAAAAATATTAAAAATATTAAAGAACTGGCTCAATTAAGAATGCGAAGAAGGGAAATGAGGTTCATATGAAAACCTTGAAAGATTTTATTTCTATATTTTACGCAAATTGAGAGCCATTATGGTTTGTTGAGACTATGTGTGTTGCACACATTGTAATATATTATTTAAATTAAATTAAATTATTTTACTATGTAATGTAGCATCTAGGATCACCTAGATGGATGTGTAACATGTTATAATTCCCACAGAATATTCTTGATGAGCTATATTGACACATTGTGATAATATTTGATGTAATTATTTAATATTGAGGAAAAAAAAATTAAAGTCTCAATATCAACTTTTGGTCAATAGGGTTAGGTAGTACATAGTTTTAGCACATGGTTTATGTAACACCATTTGTGGTTTTGTGGGAGCTTGCTACTAAAAATGAAACCACAAGGATAGTTGTTGATCTGAGAAAGAGAAAGAGAAGGCAAAACAAGTTAGCCAAGGTAACATTGGTGGAGGTTGGAAGCATGACATGGGATGTGTAGATTCTTGCTTATTCACATGGATTGCTTGGTGGTGGCTATGACTTTAAAGGCTTCCATGGTTGTATTACAATATTGCTTTGCTGAATAATACATGGTGATAGATGCTTTTTGAGGCTGAGTTACCCTCATTCGGATACATATTGTGCAATATTTTGTGTGGGTATATTTTCTATTCTCTTGCATGTGGATTTTAAGTTTTTATTTGTTACAAATCTATTATGGGTTATATGGAAATGGTAATATATTTTGGTAGCAAGTTTTCTTACATGGTTTTTAGCTACACAATTATGGAGATCAACTCTAGATGACAGAAGAAGTTGAATGCCTGAGATGAAGTTATCTAGAGCCTTTCCAAAGGTATATCAACTCACAGGTAGTTTATAAATCAAAGAAGAATTTAGTTGGTAATAAGAAGAATGCCACTATTAATGAAAGGCTTTTGATTCTTTCTATGACTCATCTACTATACTTAAAGAAGGAACAAGGGGTTACTCTAATTGCAATAAAGTTCACAACATTAATAAAGATATATTCAAAAGATTAAAATTCAAATAAAAAATATGTTAGTTCTATGTGAGTTCGTTCCCCTATTTTTTTCAAGTCAATAATAGTTTTTTTTAATAAAAAAATCATTAGATGTTTGTTGTTGTAAAGGGTCTCAAGGCCCTTCCGAACTTTTTTTTAATGAAAAAATCAAATGAATAAATAAAAAAATGATTTAAAATAATATAGCAAATATATAAAACAAAAATTTTGTTCTTAACCAATTATAAATTATATACTAACAATATTGTTTTAAACAAATTTATTTTGTTGTATAAATTTCTTAATCATAAAATTCATGTTGTATGACTAATTAGTTAACTTATATATTTTGTTTTTAGAAATGATCCATATTATTGTATTGTTTAACTCCGGTAACATTTATTTTTAAAGCACGCAAATGATATTTTAATAACAATATGATTATTGAATGTTCAAAGAGGATGATAACTTATTAAAATAATCTTTTAGGTTTCCTTTTGCCTTTTGATTTATAATGATTTGCCACCCTACATTATACAAGATATAAAGAGATCTCTTGAGTTTGAATGAAATAGTGCACAAAAAAAAAAAAAAATTGTAATATTCAAAATGTTCTTTTATTTCTTTTGAAATGACATTTAATTATTAAAAATACACACACATCTAAACATCTACACACAAATATGCATACACATATGCACATGTATGCATCTTCATATGTATGTATATATATTCATATATGCCCATGTACAATATCTATTTTTATCCATATACACAATATAGACACAAATCACATAGTACATAAATGTATATATACAAATATCTATATATATACCTATGTGTGTGTGGGTGTGCACAAAGTTTTTTTAATTTTGATTATTTTCATTGTTATTTTGATTATTTTTATATTGTGTCAAATTACAAATTATAATTAAAAAACTAATATAATTAATTTGACTTATAATTTTTATATTAAAATTTTATATATTGTAAACTAATTAAAAATCTACTTTTGTTTACATGACATTATTCTTTATTTCCTTTTCAAAAGTTTAATTTTCAATTAAATAAAATTTCATTATTATTTGTTTTTAAAATTCATAATTTAAGGATACTAAAATTATTATAGTTGCCAACCACCATGGCCGTGACACAGGGTGGTCTCCGGCTCCTCCTCCTGGTTTGTGGCTCCTCCTCCTGATCCTCAGCGAGTGGTTTTTGGAAAGTGGCCCTTTCACTTGGAATTGGCCATCTCACCGGCCTGATACAAAGGATGTTGACCAGGCCAAAGATGATGTTGCTGACGGCTAGATTGTTCCTAGCCCGCTTGCCAGGATGATTGGGGATTTCATGATCAAGATGAACCAATTCCAGCTTCGGCCATGTGAACTCTCACGAGGTGATCTTGTATCCTCGTCATTTTTTATGAATTGTAATCTTTGTATATTATTTATTAATAGAAAATTACTATTCGTCAAAAAGTTAGTATAGTCCATAATTTTCTTTCATATATAGCTCTTGTCATTGATTTCAAAAAGAAATCATCTCTTTTATGTGAGAAATGCTCTAAACATAGTTAACAATTTAAAAAAGAAAAATTATTTCATGAACAAAATGATATTTTGATTTACTATCATAAAAAGCTTTTAAAATACATTTTTAATTTCAATAACTTTTTTACAGAATTATATTTTAAACGCTCAAAGCCAAAGTATAAATAGAGACCAGCTAAGCCAACTCAATCCAAGTATCCTGAATGAATCTAACATTTTCAACTTTCCATGTAAAAACACACCAGTTGTTTTATTCCTTTCTGTATTAGTCTGAACCCAACGAAACCTTTGTGAATTATTGAACATAAAATGTTATGCAGAAGGTTTTGGACTGCTGAAAACAAATAATATCAGCTACCAAACATAGAAAGAATTATTTTATCGTTGGTAGAATTCAGAGCAAATAAAATAAGAAATAGAGCAAAAATAATAATCATTTTTTATGGAAGTTGAAATGAACACAATAAAAATGAGCTTATTGTTCTTAGAAATGAATAGCCACAGATCTTGCTGGTTCATAAGTCATTTCATTCACAGCAGCCATGAAAAAATGCTTCTCGTGATGAAGATAGAAAAGGAAAACTTACCTTTTGAGAATAGTAAGCACTAATCCTTCCCGTGGATGCCACATATACCAAACCATATACAACATATATATATCCAGAACTTAATCTCTTTATAATATAAATCATAGAGAGTTAAAACTTAACCATAGCAGATGTAGACAATAGTTGTATATGGTTTGGTATAAGCTGCATCCACATTAATGAATCATCTATTCACTGCTTCATTAAATTCCCATCTCACCGTTGCATTTGCTGTGACCATTAATATGAACTACATTTGAACTCCTATTGAATGAGCAAATGTGAAAAATGTGTATGCATGGAAACTTCAAAGGGAGACATCAATATAATGCAACAAACCCTCAAAGAAAGACAATAATATAATTATACATTGGGCATTACAGTTGAAAAGGTACAAAAATGAGGATTGTTGGTGATTGTAGAGTAATTGCCACGGAAGTCTTTGTAGTCAAATTTCTCGATTGAAAAAAATTGTAACATTTTATATAATTTTATAAAGTGAAAAAATATTGTCTATCTTTTTAGAGATCTAAAATGTACTTTTTTGAGATATAGTTTTTTTTTGGGATCTAAAATCTATCTTTACATATATATATATATAATTCATAACTTTTTGGAACTTTTTGGAGAAGCTTATTATGTGTATTTTTAGGGATCAATAATATATTAAATATAATGATTTGGGTCAAAAGTATGTTATAGTCTATTTTATTTTTATGTTTTCAAGGATTTAGTTCATGTGCTTGCATGTGAAATTGAGAGGAAATGTTGAAGTGACTCAATTAAAAATTAAGACTCGATTAATTATTGACTCGTGGTCAAAGTTTTTTAATCATAGTTTAATAAGTATTCACAGGGTATGCCAAGTGTATTCTAATCATTGTGACTCTAAACATGACAATCAAGACCATAATTTGCAAGTAGAAGCTAGTTTATTTTGTGTAGAACTTGTGAAAATGCTATCATAGGACAAGCTGATTGAATAATATCTCTTGAGGAATGCATGTGTCAATTTAGAACCAGGGATAATCATGTAAAAGTGTGACTAGTTTTGAATGTTATTGATCTAGTTTTATCTTGTTGTTTTGTGCTCTACCTTTTTTTCTCCCTTCAAATAGGTTGTATAATTAATTTTTCTTTAAGGTAGAGAAATGCAATATTGTTAGAGATGTTCTATTATATTCAAATGAGCGTAATAAATAATTTGGTGATTTGAAGACATTTTAACATACATTTTATTTTATTGATAATTTTCACTATCCTAGAAAATCAATGAATTATTTTACTAGAGACATTTAAATTGTGTACATACCAATAAAAAAAATATTAGAAAGTTACACTTTAATATTAAAGCTAATAATCTCATTACACTATAAATGTATATAAATATACCATGAAATTATATAAATTTTTAAAAAAGTGTAATATTTTTTTTTGTAGTCGATAATGTTTACATAAGATATGACATTACTAAAAAAGTGTTTGTTTGCATGGACCGGTTTTCCTACTAAGTATCTTTGAGTATATGCCCAACTTCGTAAGCCATACATTAAAGATTCAAAACATAGATGAAAATCCCTTGGAGAAACCATTATTGTTCTTTTTTTGTCATCTCTAACATGCAAAAGTTGATCCTTTTCACCATTCCATTTATGCTTCTCTCTAGACAACCTTATCCATGTTTAGTCCTTTTTTTGTAGAGGTAATCATTACTGACATCGAGGCCTTGTCTCACAACTAGCCTACACACCTAAGGATTGTCAAGTACTCTTCAAAGATTAATAGGATGAATAAAGCCATAGGGGTCTCCTTAGCATTCTCCAATGTGGAGATAGTACTTATCATGAGCTAGCAAGACCATCTCCATATGCACCCTAACCAATATATCCTCCAGGCCACCTCTACGTTCTTCAAGAATATAAGAAGTCATGAGCCACCTCAACTCTAAACCACTGCACCCAATTCTAAACTCCACACATTCAACTTGTAATGACCCTCAACTACAAGATAGTCATGACTTAGGTTAATTGACACTTTAGCAATCAAATCATCTTCCTCAAAAAAGAAAACTAATTTATGTCTAGTGAGAATGACTTCCCCACAAAAAGGATCCATTTGATGTAGGAGCATCCTGGGTTTCCTTGTTATGGACTACTCAATTTTTGTTCATTTTGCAAGTTGGTGCCAAGTTACTATAGCACTTAGTTGGTGCCGAGTTAATGTAGCACTCTTCATGTGCCAAGTTAATGTAGCACTTAGTTGGTGCCAAGTTACTGTAGCACTCTTCATGTGCTGAGTTACTATAGCACTCTTCATGTACCAAGTTACTGTAGCACTCTTCATGTGTCGAGTTACTGTAGCACTTAGTTGGTGCTGAGTTATTGTAGCACTCCTTCATGTGTTGAGTTACCTAGTGTATGCCAAGTGACTCTTCATGTGCCGGTTACCCATTGTATGCCAAGTGTCAGTATTTGGACGTGATTTCTGTGAGTTGACTTGCATGATTTATTTTTGATCGTGATGTTTATGTTAAGATCTTTTCTTGGGATGCACGTCTAGACCATTGTTGGGTTGGCCCTCCTCTTATGTAATGTTTTAGAATAATATGTAAGCTATTTTGGCAAGTGTGTGTGTGTGTGTATATATATATATATATATATATATATATATATATATATAGAGAGAGAGAGAGAGAGAGAGAGAGAGAGAGAGAGAGAGAGAGAGAGAGAGAAGGGTTAGAGTTAGGTAAGTTTTGGGAGAAGAAGATTTTAGAGCAGAACTGAAGGTGAATTTTTTGTTGGAATTTTGTAACTGAATGTATTGTAATTGGCCGTAACCTAGAAGGCCTTATAGCTAGGCATGTATGAAGATGTTTTGATGAATCAATAAAAGTGTTTCACTCTTCCTCCTCCTTTGGTTGTCATTCCTTGTGTTTGCTTCTGTTGTGTTAACTCTTGTAGGGTGGTTTAGATAGCTAGGTGAGCCTTTGGCCCTAGTTATTCTCCCTTGCCTACATTAGTTGGTATCAAAGCTTGAGGTTAATACTTGTGGAGATTGGATCATATAGAACCCTAATTTTGATTTGGTTGTAAGGTTGTAGATCTATGGATTTGACCTATAACTTGTAGAGGGTTACAATCTTATAGGAACCTAATTTGTAAAGATGGTTCAAGGTAGAAGAAATGTTGATGATGCTATATTGGATCGGTTGAGACAAATTGCAACCAAACTAGATGCTGTGGAGATAGCCTAAAGGAGAGGAGCACATTTTGATGATGTAAGTGATGATGAAGTAGCAACACCAAACTATAATCTAGAACCTAAAGAAGATCAAGATGAGGAAAGATTGTTGTGAGTGTTGTCTAGGGAAAATTCAAAGCCTGTTGTAGAAGTTGTTCCTTATGATGAAAAATTAGATACCAATGTTGTGTTGGATTGGATCTCTGATATAGAGAAGTTCTTTGAGTATGAAAACACTCTTGATAATAGAAAGGTGAAAATTGAAGTCACTAAGTTGAAAGGTCATGCATCACTATGGTGGGAGCACTTGCAAACTGATAAACAAAGGAGAGGAAAAGAAAAGATTAGAACTTGGCCAAAGATGGTGAACAAGGTAAAGAACAAATTCCTCCCTATTGATTACCAAGTTAGCTTATTGAGAAAGATGCCAAATTTGAAACAAAAGGACATGACTGTGAAAGAATATATTGAGGAATTCTATAGATTGGACATCAGATCTAAACATGTGGATGATGATGTTGAGAAAATTGCAAGGTACATTAATGGATTGAGAGCTAGAATTCAAGATGAAATAAGTTTTGTGAAGCTAGAAAGTGTAGAAGAAGCATATAAATATGCCTTGAAAGCTAAGGAGATCTTGACAAAGAAGCATGAATAGAGACAAAGAGGTAGAGGTGGTAGATTCTAGACAGGCAGAGGTAGATCTTATGGAGAAAGTGGTAGATCTGATAGTTCTATACAAGATAAAGGCAAATTTAAATGGAAGAATGACAATAAAAGCAAGACCAAATGGAAAAGTGGTAATTCTTATAGAGGAGGCACTAATTCTTATTGAGGAAGAGGTAATTCTTATTCTAGAGGTGGATTTCATGGTAATTGTTTTAGATGTGGTAAATAAGGGCATAGATCTTTTGAATGTAGATCCTCTGAAAGTAGAAATGTTGTGATTCAAGAAGACATTGAGAGCTCACCAAGTGGACCTGAGGCTAGAGAAAATCTGATGGTGAGAATAATCTCATGTAATAAAGGAAGTGATGAGGAACCTATTTTAAGGAGAAACCTATTCATGACAACATTTAAGATGGCTAAAAAATGTTGCAAAGTGATCATTGACAGTGGAAGTTCTACAAATCTGGCATCAAAAGAGCTTTACCAAGTTGTAGTTGTAGAGGCTGAAACATCCCAAACCTTATCATCATATTAGAATTAGAGAAGGTGATGAATGGAAGACTACTTTCAAGACAAAAAATGGTTTGTATGAATGGTTGGTTATGCCTTTTGGTTTGGCTAATGCACCTAGTACTTTCATGAGGTTAATGAATGAAGTTCTGAAAAGATTCTGGGGTAAGTTCGTGATTTTTTATTTGGATGATATTCTAATATTCAGCAAGACTAAGGAAGAACATCTTAAGAATATTAGACAAGTATTATAGAGGTTGAAAGAGGAAAAGTTGTTGATTAATCTAAAAAGGTGTTCTTTTATGCAAGAGGAGATTGTGTATTTGGGATTTGTGATTTTAGCTGATGGTTTGAAGATGGATTGTGAGAAGGTTAAAGCAATTTTGGAATGGTTTGCACCTAAGAATGTGAGTGAGGTAAGATCATTTCATGGTTTGGCTAGTTTTTATAGAAAGTTTATAAAGAATTTCAGTGTTGTTTGTAATGTTATGATTGAGACAATGAGGGGAGATAAAAAGGAATTCAAGTGGAAACATGGAGCTGATAAGAGTTTTGAGATTTTGAAACAAAAGGTTGTTGAATTACCTATATTGACTTTGCCTGATTTCAACAAAGTATTTCAAGTTGAATGTGATGCAAGTGGTAATGTAATAGGAGTTGTATTAAGTTAAGAAGGTAAGACTATTGCTTTCTTTAGTGAAAAGTTGAATGATGCTAAAATGAAATATTTTTTGTATTATCAAGAGTTTTATTCTATTGTTCAAGCCTTGAAGAAGTGGAGACATTATTTGATGCTTAAGGAGTTTGTGTTATATACTGATCATAAAGCCTTATAATACATAGGAAGTCAATGTAAATTGAATCAAAGACATATGAAGTGGGTTGAGAACTTACAGAGTTTTACATTTGTGATCAAGCATAAGAGTGGAGTTACTAACAAAGTTGGTGATGCATTGAGTAGAAGATGTTCTTTGTTGATTGAAATGAAGGTTGAAGTTCTTAGTTTTGATGAGATGAAAGAGTTATATGATGTTGATCCTAATTTTTCTAAGGCATGGAGAGAGTGCAGAGCACCAAATCTAATACACCACGTAAGTAATAATGATGAGTATTTCATTCAAGAAGGTATGTTGTTCAAAGGCATTTAGTTGTGTATTCCTAGAAGTTCTATGAGGTTGAATCTAATTAAGGAAAAATATAGTGGTGGATTAGCTAGATATTTTGGAATTGATAAGACATTGATTTTGCTAAAAGGGAAGTATTATTGGCCACAAATGTATAAGGATGTTCAAAATTTTGTAAAGAGTTGTGGAGTTTGTCAAGTTGCAAAGGGACTGAGTCAAAATACTGGTTTGTATACACCTATTACTGTTCTTGAGAAACCTTGGACTGACATCATTATGGATTTTGTTCTTGGATTGCCTAAGACAATGAAGGGGTATGATTTTATATATTTTTGTAGTGGATAGATTTTCTAAGATGGCTCATTTCATACCATATAAGAAGACACCAAATACTAAGCATGTTGCTAAACTTTTCTTTAAAGAGATTGTGAGATTGCATGGATTACCAAGAAGTATTATTTCTTAAAGAGATAGTAAGTTTGTTGGCTACTTTTGGAAGACTTTGTGGAAGAAAATGGGTACTGAATTGAAGTTTAGTTCTACATTCCTTCCACAAATAGATGGTTAGATAGAGGTTGTGAATAGAAACTTGGGTAATCTGCTAAGATGTTTAGTTGGGAATAAGCCAAGTAATTGGGAGATGGTATTGGCACAAGCTGAATTTGCATATAAAAATTCTATGAATAGGAGTACAGGAAAGACACCTTTTGAGATTGTTTATTTTATGGAGTCTTTGTATAAGAAAGTGAAGTTGAGGTTGGAACAAAATAATTAGAAGTATAAGGAGAATGCTGATCAGTCTAGAAAAAACCATGATTTTCAAATTGGTGATGAGGTGATGGTTCATTTGAAGAAAGGAAGATTCCAAGTTGGAACATACATTAAGCTAAAGATGAAGAAATTTTGACCTTGTAAAGAAATTTGGGCCTTGTAAGATCTTGAAGAAGTTTGAAAGTGGTAATGCTTATGAAGTTGAGTTACCCGATGACATGGATATATCTCCTATATTCAATATTGCTGATTTGTATAAGTATCATGAGTCAGAGGATGAAGTTGTTGTATCAGATCATTATACTAAGAAGCAATTTGAAGAAGTTGAATAGATATTGGATCAGAGAGTTGGCAAGAGCACAAGAGAAAAGATTACTATGAATATTTGGTGAAGTAGAAGAATAGACCTATTGAAGATGCTTCATAGATTTCTCAATTTGAGTTGGATTTAGCTCAGGTTGGGACATCTCAATGATTCAGGAGAATCATTCTTATCAACCCCGATTGTCTGATGTAAGAGCATCCTGGGTTGCCTCGTTATCCTACTCAATTTTTGTTCATTTTGCAAGTTGGTGCCAAGTTACTGTAGCACTTAGTTGGTGTTGAGTTACTGTAGCACTCTTCATGTGCTAGGTTATTGTAGCACTCTTCATGTGCCGAGTTACTATAGCACTTAGTTGGTTCCGAGTTACTGTAGCGCTTAGTTGGTGCCAAGTTACTGTAGCACTCCTTAATGTGCCAAGTTACCTAGTGTATGCCGAATGTCAATATTTGGATGTGATTTCTATGAGCTGACTTGCAAGATTTATTTTTTATCGCAACATTTATGTTAAGATCTTTTCTTGGGATGTGTCCAGACCATTGTTGGGTCAGCCCTCCTCTTATGTAATGTTCTAGAATAATTTGTAAGTTGTTTTGGCAAGTATATATATAGATTGTTTAGGCTTAGAGTTAGGTAAGTTTTGAGAGAAGAAGATTTTAGAGTAGAACTGAAGGTGTGAATTTGCTATTGGAACTTTGTAAGTGAATGTATTGTAATTGGTCATAACATAGAATGCCTTGTTGGTCATTTTTGCCTGCCCACCATAATCACCACATTTGAATTCAACGTAGTAACATTCACAAGTTTTAAATATTCAAATATTCAAAAGGGGCACAGAATACTTTATGCTAACCTCATATATTTCTTTCCCTGCACATTTTAATACTTTTGTGGGCCCGCAGGTCCCCATTGTTGGATTGACATAGATCAATGGTTGGCGCTATCTCGCTATGGGGGAGTTGCACATTGTTTTTCCATAGCAACATAGAGCCTTTTGGCCACATGTCAAGTGGGTCCTCCCTTTCCTTGTTGTTTCTCTGGCTCCAAGTTTTGATAGATCCTCGGAGGGCACTATGGTGCTATCAAAAAATCTATGTTCCTCGTCGTTAGCAACATAGCACCCAGACAGAAAGTCTTACCGTGGCAACATCAAAAGGAAGGTGGGTCCCAAGTATGCCCTATCAGATATCGGTGATGAAATTTGGAAAACATGGTGGGACCCCAGGCAACGTGGACGAATGACTGTGCTTGGAATGAAGCTTTGATTCATCGCCAACTGGGTAGTTCATTGATGTCAGCAGTTACCTGGACCCATGCCCCTTTTGAACACATGAATATTTCCTCACCCTCGGATCAGCCTGGATCGACAGTAGGTGCTATCTTGCTATGGAAAGCTACGAGGATATTATCCATAGCGACATAGCGCCTCGACGACGTGTGGCACAGATGACATAATGGGCCCGCCCTTCTCCAAAGTAAGATTATAGCTCATCCTCAGTGGCAGTTGTCAGGTGGGTCATAGTATAGTGGTGATATTTCATTGGTCCATTCAGCCAACTTGGTGTGCAGTTGTACAATTTTGTTGATCACCATAGATCTAAGGAAAATCAAAGGTGGGCGCTATACCACTATGGAAAACTGCAAGGATATTACCCATAGCAACATAGCACCATTATGTCACATGGATTGGTAGGGCTAGGTCATGCCAAGATGAAGATGCTAGGTGGTTGCCAAGTGGTTCATGGGCCCAGGTTTTCAAGTTTCTTTAAGGAGATAACGCAATAATATGGTGAGTCTTCATGATCGTCAGATCAGTCTAAATCCACGGTGGGTGCTATCTTGCTATGGGAGATTGCTCAGAGGATATGCATAGTGACATAGCACCTCGGTGACATGTGTCCCAGTGGGTCTGGTGGAGGCAGTAACAGTTAGATGCACTGGCAGTTAATGTGACCGTTGTAGTTGGAGTTTGAGGAATTGGCGCAGTTAGTAAAGAAAGATTGGTCAACCTCAGGAAGACCTTGTGGGGTGGCATAGTGAAAAGAGGTCATTGGTCCACATGGCTCATTCTGGTGCCAGGGTTATGTTGACCTCCTGACCATGTTGGTTCGTGAACTAGGAATAGGGGATACCAAGGTTTTTTGCATAATCTAATCTCATGATTGATTCCAACCACCCTGGAGTAAATACGAAACAAAGAGGAACACTCTACCCCCTGATCCAACCTATCTACCTGGTCAGTTCACAGTTATGGCACCATTTCTATCTTTTTGAGGCCCTATTTTAGTTAAAAATCAGATTTCATGGTACCAAAAAGCTATATTCAGATCGGATTTTCCTCTGGATCCCAATGATTGTTCGCTGTAGGACTTCAATGTAGTGGTTGGGGAGTAAATTTAGTTGGAGGACATCTCAGTTATGCCTGAGCTATAAAGGAAACTTCTAAATTTTTTTGAAGGGGTTGACCTTTCTCTATTTTCTTTGTTACTACTCTGTAGATTATCAGTGTAAATTCTCCTATACCTCTGAACTACATGATTTTCTATCTTATCTATTTCAGCCTATGGTATGAAAGTGCAAGAACTCTTTGCCTCTTACTGGTGTTTTGTAGAGATCTATGATCTGCATGACTGTATCTCCTTGGCCTATGAATGATAATATAAGTGAATCTCTCTTTCCTTGTGTCATTCATCTTGGTCTTCTGATCTACATGTGATTATTAGATTAAAGCAAGTTTGAATGTGTATATCCTTAGTTTCATTTTGGTTCAATAGTGCATATATGGGTAGAGTTTGGTTCGAACACTCTATTTTGGTGCATCACCTCTTTAGATTAGATTAGGTAGATTTGCTTTCATGCTCTCCTTCTCCCTTTTCCTCTCTAAGAATAGTTAGGTGTGCCTTGATAGTAAGAGGAAGTCGGCCTTCTCTAGAGACTCATCATCATAGTTCAAGTCCCACAGCTTGGAGGTTGTTTCCATGTTTCACTAGGTTTTCCTCATGCATAGGCTTTGGACAAGGGTGCAAACCTCAGTGACAATAGGCCTTACTGTTGGGACTGTATGAAGATGTTTTGATGAATTAATAAAAGTATTTCACTCTTCTTCCTCCTTTGGTTGTTGTTCCTTATGTTTTCTTTCATTGTGTTAACTCTTGTAGGGTGGTTTAGATAGCTGGGTGAGCCTTTGTCCCTAGTTATTCTCCCTTGCCTGCATCACCATTTTTTTTGAAGAATAAAGTGAGAAGTTGGTCAGCATTTTTCTTGACAATAGATGTCATAATCACCACTAAAACTATATATTTTTGCTTAACTTTCTAATTCATAACCAAAAACCTTTATAATGAAATAAAAGATTAAGTTTGCATGGAGGTAATCTAAAGCCAAATATTTTATATTTATTAAAGTCCTACATCTAAGTAAATGGTATTAGCTTTAAATTTGTTAGACCTTAAGGAAACAATGTTATATAGATAAGTTTTTAGTCACTTCAATTGGTGTGAGGAAAATATTACTCGATATGATTGCTTTATTTTTCTATGAGGACATGTGTTCCCATTGTACAATTTCACAATATTATGCTTTTCAACCAAAAACCATTAAATTTTCTATGAGAAATCTAAAGCCAACTATTTTCTACTTTATTGAGTTTTGTCATCTAAGTAAATGGTATTATTTGATATGACTTCTTTATTCTTTTCTATGCATACATGTGTTCCTAGTTTGTAGTTCACAATACTAAACTTATGATGAGAATTTTGTTGATTTGATGGATACTTACAAGAAATGTTATAATTGTAATGAGAGATCATCTATCTCATTTGGCTAATGTGGACATGTGTTTCTAGTTCATAGTTTTACAATATCAACTTCACATTAGTTATAACTTCTAAGTTATGGGGGTAACATCTAACAAAATGGAGATTAATCAATCTAGATTGATTGTGACTACAAGGGATAAGCTAGATGAGCATGCAAGAGATTCCAAGTTTCACTAGACAAATGGAGGCTTTCTAGTATGAAACTAGGCTACTTCACAGATTGACATATACAAAGATCAACATTTGACAAGCTCAAAGACTAAGTTTGAAGGTTCAACTATCAAACCTTGTTGGGGTGACTTTCCTTATACTGTGGAAGATTTGGCTCAACTGGATAGTTCCATTCATATTCATTCCTCAATGGGTTTTTCTACAAGGAAAATGGAAAGATTGTGCACTTCCTAAGAAGCCTTCTTCATTCTTCTCTCTTAAACCTTACTCTTTGCACGATCCTTCAAGGGCCCGTCATACTATAAATAAATCTAGGGCTTCAATTTTTAGAGGGATACTTGGTTCTCACCCTCCCTCAAATGAAAATTCTCATAAAAACTCTGCAAGAATTCTTGGCCCTCATCCTTCCTTTCATTATAAGCCCCATAAATTCCCTTTTTAGTCCACTAACCATGTTTTAAGATGGAAGAAACCCTTTGTCCATTAGCCCTCCTTTTGTATTTGCTAAGATTCTTTGGTAAATTCTATATTCCTTTTTTCCTCCCATCTACAGATTGATCCCCTCAGTACCCATCTTTTGTATCTTCTCCTAACCAGATTACGATATTGAAACCCTCATTCATCTCTTCTCCTAATAATATACCCATCTCATAGTCTCATTGATTTCTCTTTAATCATCTAGATTTATTTAAACCTAAATCCCCTTTTTTATCCTTTCATAACCAAGAGAATCTCGTTCCACACAAGAAAGATCATGATCATTGACTGTTCTAACCTAGGGTAGTATTTCCTTTCGACATGATCAAATCCAAAGTGGATTATTTGTGATCTTCAATGCTTATTGGTAAGTTGTAATCTTCTATAGATTTTGATTCATTTATTTCTTGGGAAAGTCATGTTTTGGTGGGGCTTAAAGAATTATTTTTGTATAAGAAAGACTCTCTGGTCTTTATTATGATCTTTGATTCACATAAACACAAATTAGATGTGCATGATTTCAAGGGTTGGATTTGTAAGGGTGTAGGTATTACTACTTGGGCATGGATCCCTTATTTTGATGTTAATAAGTTAATGCCTTTGTTTTAGCCTCATTAGATCTCTTTCCTGGATCTCCCTCTTGAATATAGTGACTCCTCACTTGTTGAAATTATGGCAAATAAATTATAGATTTTTATTAAGAATGATTTGGTTCTATTTTCTTAGCCTCATCTTCTAGTTTGTGTTTGTCTTCTCATGAAGAAATTTGATTCCTTAGCTTTATAAATTTAATTTTTTTCTAGATTTGGGATTTGGACACAAAAAATTCAATATCTAGATTCTTCTACTATTGACATTAATGCCAATTCCCTAGATCATTTTTTATATCAGTGTCAACAGTCTCCTAAGTCTTCTCATGATATTTGTCAAAGCCTAGATATTGATCCCATGTTATGTCCGTCTACCTACTCTCACCCTTCCTTAGGATCTCCCCCTTTACATTTGGTTCCTTTAGTACTAATATTTCTAAAGTTAGTTGATATTTCCCTGAGGGAGACTTGGTTGTATCTTGTTCTTTTGCTAGTCTGGATGTGCTTTCTAACTTTCATGTATCCTCATTGGCTTAGAAATATTTTTTTATCTCTTTCTTCTCTGTCATTGAAATTATTTGTATTATTATCTAAGATGTTTACTCTTAAGTCTTCTTGTGTGGGTGGTAATTCTTGTTCTCTTCACGCCTTGATACCTCCTACCTCTTGCACTATGGTTTTTGTTGAATCATTAACCTCTGCTATATCTCATTTTCTTATTTCCTCTACTAGAGGATTGATTATTCATTAATGTTGCATTCTCCCCTCCCTATGAAGATCATGATATTGTGTAGAATTTGGTTTTCAACAATCATCCCTTTGTCCTTGTCCCATGTTCTTCTTCCTCTTCACTTTTTGATCAAGAAACTAGTCTAATATCTAATAGTATTCTTATCTCGGTAGTGTCACAATTAATTGATGAAATTAATATTGAAGAAGGAGTGTAATTGAAAGATCATGAACTGAGCTTAACTCCCTTTTGTTGCTACAAATTTTGATTACTCATAGAAGTTATCTTTAGCCCATTCTATTATCTCTTTTGCCCCTTTGATCTCTGAAATGGAAGTTAAAACTCCTAGGAAAAGGGGAAAAAAAGCTTTAGCTTCAAAAATTAAAGAAGAAATTGAAGCTATTATTCAATTCAAATTATTGGATTCCTTCTCACCCATTATTAGAACTAGGAGAGCGACTCATTCTCCTTCTCCTCACTGAATATTTTGTCCTAGAATATCAGGGGTTTGAATGCCTCTGACAAGAGAAGTAGAATCAAAAAGTTTATTGTTTGTTCTCAAGTAGATATTATTCTTATTTAAGGCTCTAAGCTTTCTCAAGAATCATTTGATAATTTTTTTAGGAAGTGGTCTTCTTTGGATTCAGTTTGTGTCCCATCTTCTAGTGCTTATGGAGGCCTTCTTTCTCTTTGGAATAGTAAATGTATTAAAGGCCAAGTATTGGCTACAAAATCCAATTGACAGCTCTTTAAATTTTCATGGTTTGATGTTTATTTTATGTCTATGGTCCATCAACCCCTCAAGATAAAATTATTCATTTGGAGTCTCTAACTGAAAATTTTAGTAAGCTTGAATATCTTCCCTTTATTCTAGGTGGTGATTTCAATGCCATATTGTCTCTTGATGAAAAAATTGGGGGGAATCCCACATCACAAAGAGTTATAGATGAGTTCTATTTTTTCATTCAGAATAATGCTTTATGTGATATCCCTTTTTCAAATGGGTTTTTTATTTGGATAAATCATAGATCAGCCTCACCCATATCTTCTAGGCTAGATAGATTCCTTGTCTCTTCTGATTTAAAGCTCCTAAATTTTACTCTATCTTTTAATATCCTTTTTCATCAAATTTTGATTACTTTCCTATATCTTTAGGCTTTATAATTCTAGATAATTCTTAAAAAAATTCTTCCTTCAAATTTGAAGGTATGTGGTTCACTCATCCTCATTTTCTTTATCTCTTCCAACAATGGTGGGTTAGTGGTCCTTTATGCAAAGACACCAGAATGTTTCAATTTTCAAATAAGCTTAAGTTTGTGAAATCAAAAATTAGAATTTGGAATAAGTCTTTAAGAACATCTTTCACAAAAAGGCTAGGGTAGAGCATGATCTTAACTCGAATTTTGACCATATTGTTAAATTTGGGTTAGATTTAGACTTCACAGAGAAACAAAAATCTCTCCAAAGCTATTGGGAAACACTATGCTCAAGAGAAGAAATCCATTGGAGACAAAAATCATAAGAACTTTGGTTGAAAAAGGGTAATACGAATGCTATTTTTTTTCATGCCTCTTCCAAAATTAGGAAAGCTTCCTCTTTTATCATTTCTATTAAAAGTGTATCAATAGGGAATATCCTATATTCCGAACAACAAATTAGCAATGAGGGAGTCTATTTCTTCAAAAAATTACTTGCTCCTTTCTTGTCTCTAAGTGAGACTACTCATGATAGGGATGATCTTCTTCAATCCATTCCATCTCTACTGAAAAATTAGGATAATGTCAATCTTATGAGTCCTTTTAGTATTGAAGAACTTCATTTTGTTGTCTTCTCTATGGCTCCAAATAAAGCTACTAGTCTAGATGGATTTACTCTGATATTTTATCAGAAATTTTGGGATGTTACTAATTTTGATCATCTATTGGTTATAGAAGAATATTGTAAGATAGCGTATATTCTTAAAAACTTTAACAAAACTAATCTTACTTTGATTTCCAAGTCAAAATCTCCTCAAACATTTGTAGACTTTAGGCCCATTTCATTATGTAACTCTATCTATAAGATCATTATAAAGACAATTTATCTTAGGCTCGGATACCTTATTCATAGATTAGCTTCTCCTCAGCAAGGAGGTTTTTGATGTAGGAGCATCCTAGACTTTCTTGCAATCCTACATTCTGGAGTGATTTTGGTTTGTAGTTGTGGACTTGATCACCAAAAGAGTGGTGCTCAGTCACTATTGGGTAGATTTTATGCCTTGGAGCTCGACGTAATCTATTAGAAATAGGGAATACTAAGAGGGATTTTGGTGGGGGGGGTGGTGGTGAATCAGTATTCTACCAACTTTTATTGCCAGCTAGATATTATTAATTACTTTGAACCATGTATAAAAAAGTAAACAAGTAATGTTGGAAATTAATAATAACCATGCATAGAGAGAGCTCATAACACCATTTTTTTTAAACTAGGGAAACCCTAGTGAAAGGAAAACCCTGGTGGGGATGATACCCACTAGATAATATATTGATATATATGTTCCTTATTAGAGGATGGACCTTGTTAGGAGTCAATGAGAAAATTTATTATGGAGAGTCCCTATTAGGAGACTTTGAATCCTTATTAGGAGATTCCAACCCTGTTAGGAGTTGTAGTATAGTTGATACAAGAGGAGCTCACTGCCCAAACATGCACTTCCAATTAAAATAAGATCTCATTGCACAAACAAGTAATTATTCTTTGGGTATATAGATGTTGTATCCTCTTTCTTGGCTAATATCTAACCTCAGCTTGATCTCAAATCACAAAATTAGGTTCTCAAAACTTCACATATATCGCTTCACAAAAAGTTTGCATATCACTTCTCATACTACAATTGTAAACTACTTCTTGCAAGATATCTTGTGTATAAATATCATGCCCTTTTACAAATTTCTACTAGGTTGGCTAAGACCACAATATACTTTTTCAACTTAGAGTCAATATCTAGGATGTTAGCCCTAATTGGTCAAGTAATTTTTTTGTAATCAAAATAATTTCTTTCCTTTAATTTTGTTGTTTTATTTCATTTGGTAAATCATGAATATCTCTTTTCCATACAGTCCATATTGATGTACGAGGTTATACACATCATCATCAACATGTATACTATCTCCATCTATCTTCACTAGTCATAATATGATGTCAAAAAAATTTCACATATAAAATAATATACTTTTGTAAACTAATTTCATCCTTAGATAATTTTTGGAGTACCAAAAGCTATATACCTTTATTACCAAGGTTTTTAGCAAGTAAGTGTTGACATTGTAGTCAAGTTTGTTATTAGTAACACACAATTATTTAGACATATAGTATCTGTTGATCTTATAATATAGTTAACATTATTAACCAAGTCTTTTAGACTCTACCAAGTTCTACAGTTCCTACTGAGTTCAAGGAACAACATTCAGTTTGTACCAAGCAGTTTCTACCAAGATGGTGATCATCAGTGTAAATCGAGTTTCTTAGTATTTACAAGTGTCTCAATGCAAACCAAGTTGTGCAGTGCTTACCAAGTTTAAAGTTATTGTGATGTGAATATAATGTTAATTGAGCCACTGAGTGTTAACCAAGTGATTTAGTTTATATTGAGCTCGTAGTGATAGCATTGACCAAGCTATGTAGTGTGAATCAAGTGATTTAGTTTATATGCTGAGTTTCACAGTATTCAATGAGTCACCAGTGTAGACCAAGTTCAAACTAATTAGAAGTAATTAGTATGGACCGAGCTTCTACATCTACCAAATGCATGATGATGCCAAGCATTGACAGTGGATGCCAAGTATCAAAACTTCACCAAGCTAGTCTTCAAAACTTGAGTTCCTGCAATTGGGCTGATTTTGTGTATTTTGTGTAAACTTGTATTGTAGCTGACTTTGCTGAATTGTAATTTGGATTGGTATATATGTAATGTATCGTATCACATCCAAAGTTATAATATATGATATGTAATAAGAAAAGAAGAGAAAAAAGTGAAAAATACAAAGGCTACAATAGTATAAGGAGCAACAAAGATTTATCTATCATAGCAAGGTGATCATTACACTCAAAGGAATCTCATTCACCAAACCAAGTTGTAGATTAGAGATCAGCCACTATTTCATCCTAACAGGTGGATCAATGAAATTATTTCACAAGGTAGACTTAATAGTCTTTTGTAAATCTCTTTATCGAGTACATACTTCATTGCATGTTTTTAAATCTTATTTCAAGGTGGACCTAGCAGTCATTATTGCTCCTAATAGGGAAGATCATCAAAAGTGATCATTGTAAGTGTTAACATGCCAACTTTATACTATAGTACTAAAGCTAGTGGGTGTCATCCCCACCCCAGTTTTACTTTCTATTTGGAAGGTTTTTGGGTCACCATATTGTGTGTCAAAGTGTGATGAATGTTTAGTGTTTTTAGTTTTTCATGCATGCAATTAGATCAAAATTCACATGAAGGATTATTTGGTTACTGATTCAACCCTCCCCTCTCAATAACTTAGCCTATCATATATATTTTCAACAATTGGTATTAGAGCTTTGTGGTTCTCAGGAAAGAAGTTTAATAGCTTGAGCAAAGATTAGATGATATGAAGGTATTCAGACTTGACAAGGCTATTGACAATGAAAAGATAAATTTGGAATTGGCTATTGGGAAACTCATGAAAGAAAAGGAGGAACTCTTTCAATCCTTGAAAAAAAGAAAAGATCTTGTAATCTGAATGAATGACCAACTCTACATTGGAGAAAGAATTGAAGACATCCATTTAGAAAGCAATTCAGATGAAGCAAATGAGGCAATCAATGAACTATTAGAAAAGAATGGTACACTTTAAGAAGAAGTAAGAAAGCTGAGAAGAAAGCAAGAAATCCAATTAGTAAGATCATGTGAAGTCATGGAAAAGAAAAATAAGATAAAGGAATAGATAGAAGGAAAGAATAATGAAATTCAACGCCTATCCCTTTAGCAGGAAAACTTCATTAATTAGCTCACCAATCCAAATGAAGAAATCATGAATCTAAAATTAGAGAATGAAAGATTACAAAATGATCTAATCACTGAAAGGAAAACCAATGAGAGGATGATGAAATCTCAAGCAGACATGGATCAACTAAATGAGAAAATTGAATACAAAAAAAAGAGAAAAATAGAAATTGGATATATAGAAGAAGGTGAATCATCCAAGGAAGGAGCTCAAAAGAATCAAAGACCTACTTGTAGTCATTGTGGTAAGACAAGTCATACATCAAACAAATGTTGGAGCAATGGGAAAGCTAAATTCAATGGAAAATGTTACAATTGCAATCAGCATTGTCATAGAGCTAATTATTGCAAAGAGAAACCTAAGTTTGAAGGAAAATGTCACAATTGCAAGAAGCATGGGCACAAATTCTTAGAATGCAAAACTAAGATATTGAACCCAATAGAATAGATTATAAGAGCTATATTTGGTTGGGACTATAACACTTGGTGTAGATATCATTACTGCGGATGATATGGACACATTAGAATGAACTGTGTAAAACATTACATGAGGACAAGAGACACTACCAAAAGATGTTTCATTTGTATAGAAATTGGTCATCTTGTTAAGAACTATATGAATACTGGAAGAATTGAAGATGAAAAGAAGGCAAAAGATGATAACATTAGAAAGCAAATGAGACAAAAATGGATTCTAAAATCTTCAAAGAATGTAAGTCTAAGAAATGAAGCAAATGTCACTCAAGAATTGGGTGACTCAAGCATTTCCACTTGATCTCCCACAAGAAGAAATAGAACTAGGATTCTAAAGTAGACATCTTACATTAGTTCTAGTCAATACAATGGAAAGATCCATATCAGCATTTGAGATGCAAAGGGATCAGCAAGCATTCAAGAAAATGGTAGTCTTTACTAAGTGAGGTCAGGTTGCAAGATCCTACCAAGCAAGGTTAGGAGTTACTAAGATTATTATGTGGACACCGAGTCATGGATGACTCTGTCAAGAATTTAATGTAAGTGAAGTGGAAGAAAGTCTGTCATTTGAATAACCAATCATACTAGGCATTTATGGCAATCAAAATGTGGAATTTGATAAAAGGAAAAATCAAATTCATTTGTCACCATGAATTTTCAAGAGCTATCTTGTAGAGCAATTTTTAGTGCATCTGAGTGATCCATGCAAATTATTGTTAAAGATTTATGTGTCTTTGCAAACCCTACCAATAAAATGGCATCCTCCAGCATCAAGACTAAGAAAGGGTTAGAGATTTAGTTCGAGGCATGGAATGGAAAGCACCAGAATTTAATCTTAGTCTAACAGTTGCAGAAACTCGAGATCCAAGTAGAGTAAAATCTCCAATTCCATCCAAGGTACTATTAATTGATGATATTTGTTGACATTTTTGATGTGCTCTTCAAGATATTGGAACCCTAGAAATGGATGACACCTTGGAGAAGCTATGTGTGAATGGTGTATTAAAACCAAAGCATCAACACCTTGAGGCTAAGGGTTTGACTCACATTCCTCACATGCCACGAGACTTTCAAATCAAATAGATAAGATTTATCCTCAGTCATGTGCAAAATGGGTAGTTGTGGTTGGAGCAACCTATTGTGATAACAAAGAAAATGATTCATAGGATCACAGGTCTCCCAATGCTAACCAAGGCAAAAATGACCAAAATCGTAAGTCAGGTTGAGCTAGAAAAGAAAACCCTTGCTGAGTGGGATGGAAGGAGAATGAAAATCAGCTATGTTATAGATATGGAATTGAAGTTCATGATACATGTCATTGCACATAAGATATATAGCTTGAGAAGACTTAACAATGTATCATGTGAAGTAGTGGATCTCACATACAAAGTGGTCAAGAATAATATGTCATTTGATCTTTCCAATTTGATGTTGAATCAGTTCAACAAAAACATGGAGAGCATCAAAACTTCAAAGAACAACCCTTGTAAGTTTGGTTCATTCTTAACTTGTCTATTTTTATTTGTACAAAATTTCTTCCCATCAAAAGGTACAATTGTGTGGAGAAAGGATGTACCTGTTCTTTACCAAATCAATGAATATATAGCAGAAATGGGAGAAAATTATGTTAATGGATAACTATTGTGATACATTTGAGGAAAAGATGAATAATGGATTCAAAATTCCTAAGAAACTTGTTGAAGATTACAAAGATGATATTTTTTCATGGTTGATAGTGATAAAGTATACATACATGTAATTAGACCAAGAGTTGTATGGGTCGAGCCTCTAGGTTATGAGGTTAATATTGATGAAACTAAGGACATTATTGAAGCATTGTTAAAGGAGCATGTTGATCCAAAAGCTAAATCTTTTGGCACTTATGATGAAGCAAAGGAAAGAATTAAACTTGAAATAAAACTCCCTCAAGTGGTCAAGAAAGGGAAGAAGAGGATAGCAAAATTGAAACAATCTATCACCACTCTCTTATTGACAGATGGTAAAGGAGATGACAATGAGGAAGATGATGTAGGAGATGAAGAAAAGTTATAAGAAGAAGAACCTATAAAGAAGAAGGGTAAGGTTATTATAACCAAACCTACCAAATCATCTACTGCAATGTTCATAAGGAGGACATCTAGGAAGAAACTAAAGATGGGTTAAGAAGTAGAGGATATAATTTTCAAGAAGCCTCCACCCACCTTTTAGGAAAGGCTGAAAGAAATATATTTGGGAGCTAGCATAATAAAATTTAGATTATTGACGTGTGAAATTAGAACTACAGATGAGAAGCAACAAGTTGAAGACATGATAATGTCTAAGATGGGCAAATGGAAATATTCTCTAGACTAGCTTGCTTAGTAGATTCCAAGTGATTTGATGGAGAAAATAAAGCCAAGATGGGAGAATGCTATAAAAACCACTAAAGAAATTTATGAGAAGACCCTAAGGCAACTCATGTTGAACTTGAATGACAAGGAGGTAAAAGATTCCATCAAGAAGAATGAAGAAAAACTTACCTTGAGATTCAACACTTGTCTAATATTCATAAATCACATTAAACATGTGGTAAGGAATGTAAAAAACACATGGAAGAACATTTATAATTTTTACAAATAGAGTGATTTTGTTGTTAGTGTTAGTGACAAGGATAAAGATGATGGTGAACATGACAAGGAAGAGGAAATTAATGATGAAGAGGTAACACATTATGACAATATCAATGATGAGGAATAGGAACATGACGCTAAAGAGGAAAATCTACTAGAGATTCAAAACATTGAGGAGACTAACCTAGAGAAGATTACAACAATGGTCGTAGCCTCACTTCCTCATTCTTTGATTAAAGAATTGAAGACATCAAGCTCAAAGAAAGCTACTATAGAATTGATTGTGTCAAAAATTGCAAGTACAAGCATTCAATCAATTTTTGTACATGTTTAGCTCAATACTTCATTGAAAGAAGTGACAAGCACTTCATCTACCGAGCAATCTACACTTCCTCCTCCATCAATTTTGGTCACACAAGGTATTTCTTCAATAAGTGTAGTATCTACTTTTTCTACCAGTCCTATTATTTCTACCATGGTTTTTATTTAGAGCATTCAAATAGTAAGTACAAGGATAGTTGAGACCAAGCCTCAATCAAGTATAAAAATTTTGAGTAAAGGTAAAGAGAAGGAAGAAGAAATTGATCTTGATGTGGAGATAGTCATCCCAAATTAGGATATCTCCAATCTTAATCTTGATCAAATGAACATAATAGGAGAACTTCTTCAAAAGAAAGCCAAGCAACAAAGGCTTAGAGAAGAAAGGAATAAAGAATTTAAAGTTCTTGAAGATGCTAAGTACATTCTTTCATAGGCACTCAACATAGAGGTTGATACTTCTTAACCAATTTTGGTTCAGTTAGCAAAGGTAGTCTAGAAATTCAATGAATATTTTAATGGATGGGAGAAATTTTTACAAAGAGTAGAGAAGAAATTTGAGAATAAGGTATTGGAGCTAATTGTGCAAAAGATTGCAATTCATCAAGTAGACTATCCTATTATTCTAAACTCATTGGAGACCTCTTGCAACAATGTGACTTCTTTATTTGGTAAACTCTATGACACTTCAAATTTCACCAAGGAAATCAAAGATAAACTTTCAAAGATAGCACAAATGTTACAAATTGACCCAAGTTATAGCTCTTCCCACTATACAAAGATCATATTCTTAACTAATATGTAGGAAAAATTACTAAGAGGAGAAGCTAGGATAATAGCTACACTGGTAAACATATAGGGCATGATTCTCCCAAACATGGATGTATTTCATAAACATATTGCACATGCTAAAACCCTCATCCATGATAACAACTTCTCCATTGCTAACCACATGATAGAACTATCAACAGATGTTTAGGTTGCATTGCACACAAGCAAGGTGTTGAAAGATAATTGGGACAAGAAAATGGCATTGATCCTAAAGGTACATTTTGATTTCTTGTCACACTTTGGTCTTGTTGTATAGATTACACCTTTGGCATTTATGTCAAAAAGGGGGAGATGATGTAAATGTATATAGCATATACAACATATTGTACAAAAGGGGTAAAGATGTGAGAAGATGTAAAGTATATTGTATGTATATTTATGGGGGAACAACATCATATTATATGTATATATGTATGTATGTATGTATGTACAAATATTTAGAAAAACATCTTTACTAAAGAAATTTTGAAAAATCTAAAAAATAAAGTATGCTACTGAGTTGAAGACACAAGATGGAGAATAAAAAGTGTTTTGAACTTTTTAAGAATTCAATTTTGACTAATAAGTGTTTTTGTCACTAATGCCAAAGGGGGAGATTGTTGACATTGCATTCAAGTTCGTTATTAGTGACACACACTTATTTAGATAGATAGTATCTACCAAGATTATTGTATAGTTAACAATATTAACCAAGTATTTTAGACTCTACTAAGTTCTACAATTGCTAGCAAGTTCAAGGAACAACATTTAGTTTGTGTTGAGCAGTTTCTACCAAGATGGTGATCATCAGTGTAAACCAAGCTTCTTACTATTTACTAAGTGTCTCAGTGCAAGCCAAGATGTGCACTACTTACCAAGTTTGCAGTGACCAAGCCACTTAGTGTTAACCAAGTGATTCAGTTTATACTGAGCTTATAGTCATAGTGTTGATCGAGCTATGTAGTGTGAATCAAGTGATTCAATTTATATGCCAAGTTTCATAGTATTCACCAAGTCACCAATGCAAACTAAGTTTAGAATACTTAGAAGTGATCAGTATGGACTGAGCTTCTACATCTACCAATGCATGATGTGCCAAGAATTGATAGTAGATGTCAAGTATCAAAACCTCACTGAGCTAGTCTTTAGAGCCTGAGTTCCTACAGTTGGGCCGATTTTATGTATTTTATGTAAAATTGTATTATAGCCAACTTTATTGAATTGTAATTTGGATTGGTATATATGTAATGTATTGTATCACATCCAAAGGTATAATATATGATATGTAATAAGAAGAGAAGAGCAAAAGGTGTGAAATACAAAGGCTACAACAATATAAGGACAAACAAAGATTTATCTATCACAACAAGGTTATCATTACACTCAAAGGAATCTCATTCAACAAACCAAGTTGCAAATTAGAGATCTACCACTATTTCATCCTAACAGATGAATCAGTTAAATCCTTTCACAAGGTAGACTTAACAATATTTTGTAAATCTCTTTATTGAGTGCATACCTTATTGTATATTTTTAAATCCTTTTACAAGGTGGACCTAGCAGTCCTTATTGCTCCTAATAGGGAAAATCATTAGAAGTGATCATTGTAAGCCTTAACAGGCCAACTTTATACTATAGTAGTAAAGCTTGTGGGTATCATCTCCACCCAATTTTTACTTTCTATTTGGAAGGTTTCTAGGTCACCATATTATGTGTCGAAGTGTTATGAATGTTTTGTGTTTTCAGTTTTCCATGCATGCAATTGGATCAAAATTCACATAAAGGATTAATTGGTGAAATAAAGGATTAAGTTTTATTTGTTACTGATTCGCCCCTCCCCTCTTAGTAACTTATCCTATCATATACATTTCCAATAATAAGTAAATCATGTGTTGCCATTAATGACAAAAATTACATCACTACATATAGTCAATTATCAATAAGCTCCCCCTTTGGTATTGATGGCAACAAAGTAAGGAAAATTGGCTTAGTGACAAAAACTTAACACAAACTTACAATACTTATACTATTATGTTACAAATGCTCAAATAATAAATTGATCCACCTTTGAATATTATTTGTACATACATAAATTAATACACAATTTTCTTCTACAACTTCTCCCCCTTTGACATCAATGACAAAGGTCAGAAAATCCAAAAAATAGTCAAAAAAAGGTTGTTTGACTACTGTCGAAACACTATCTTTCTTTCTAAAGTTGTTAAAATCATCATGCAATCATCAAAATTTTCCTTCAAACTATTCATACCTTTCTCCCATGTGTCCTTTTCTACTTTGGAAATAGTGAGCATTGCACATAAGGCATATGATGCAATCTCAATTTCATTGAAGTCAGAGTAGGTGAAATTTGCATAAGCTTCTTTTACTTTGACACATTCTTCCAACTATCTTTCCATTGTAGATATCTTTATAGAAATAGACTCTTTGAATTTTGGTAGTCTTCTCAAAATTAGTTACTTTTCAAGTTCCAATTTCTTGATGTTTATGTAAACACCATTAACTTGACCTTCTAGTTCATCAACTCTACAAGAGGGTTGCTATATATAACTATTTAGAGCTTCCAACTCACTCAACTTCCCTTGAATATTTCTATCCAAATATTTTGTCAAATTATGAGATAAAGTACAGTTGATGTACATTACCTTTCCAACTTGTTTACATCTTCAAAGTTCCTTGATACAAGTATCAAGACTCAGCAAATCATTCTGAATATTCTGGCAAATGGTGCTAAAATGATTAGCATCATGTGAAATTTGAGCCTTAGACTCAACAACATTCAACAAATTTGTAAATTCATCATCAAATGATTTTACAATTTCTTCAATTCTCTATTTGGGGTCTTCTCCAGTGTATTTGGCTGAGAGGGTGATGTGCAATATATCAGTCACATCCATTAATGCTCTTTGTAGATTGTTGGTCATTTTTGCCTTCCCACCAAGATCACCATATTGGAATTCAAACCTAGTTAATGTTCATAATATTCAAATATTCAAATATGGGGCACAAAAATACTTTATGTTAAACTTAGTTTATCACATTTTTTCCTAAGCATTGGTGTGATTTAATATCTTTATGGGCTTGCATCTCACCCACTATCAAATCTTTTCATGATCCATGACCATCATTTTGTCGCTTTGTAGAAGTGCTTATTATTTATTTCATGTAACAAAGTGACATCGTGTTGTGTGTATGTGTGGGTCCAAGTTTCATTGGTGGGTTGCAATGTGACAAGGTGATGAGTCAGACTGAGCTATCATATGATGGGAATTTCATTGGTCAAGTCTCTGACATGGTTAGTTTGGTGAGCTACATGTTCTTAGTTTCTACTTTCTTTGTCAGATGTTGGCAGATCGACAATCCTTGCTATATCATTATGGAAATCTATAAGTATTTTAATTTATGCAAGATAGCAAGCACTTGCCATGTTGATTGTAGGTCTTGTTTCCCTTGGCAGGCCACAAAAGTGAAGTCTTATTAGATAGGTTGATGTAGAGATGACTTCTAATTGGTTTGGATTCTGGCATGGTCAGTGAATTGGTTGCATGTTCTAGGCCATTAGATGGAGGAAGACTGATGTCTCTCATTATGTCGCTTTAGGAAAATGACCAATCTTTAGTCATAGCAACATAGCAAGGTATTGCCACGTATCCCAATAGGCCTAGTTTGAAAGACAATCACAATTAAGTTGACATCACAGTTAAGATTGACAGTATTGTAAGCCATCACAATTAAGTTTAAAAGATGGTGCAATTAGTTGGTTAAAGTGGTCAAACATGTGAAGAATCTATGAGGTGGCAAAAATAAATAACATAGTCGACCCACATGACTTATTCTAGTTGCGTGACTAGGTCAACCTACATAATTTTTTTGATTCATGAACCAAGAATGAGGAAAGATAGGGTTATCTCTCATAATCTGATCTTCTAATACTCTCCAACCACTCCAAAGTTATTGCTACACTATGAACAATGCAAGGGCATCCTTTCCATCACCTAACTATATATTTTGAGGGTTCTGACATTGATTGGAAATATTTTCATCACGTCAAGGTTTGCTCCAACTAGGGTTTCTATGATTTTCATGTCTCTACAAGTGTACTACATCAGATATTTTGTTTCAATCACCTTGATTATTCTCTTAGGCACTTAACGGCAATGATTGAGCTTAGCTTCTAGGAGAAATTTCTCAGTTATGCTTGGACTATAAAAGCAATTTTTGTACCCTTTCAAAGGTTGTTGTTGATCTTTCTTTGATTCTCTAATATTTCTTTCTATGCATACTACTATAATTTCTATTGGATACAATTGACTAATTGTGTGTTGTCTTTGATGTTACAAAAATGTCATATCATTTGTCAGTTTGTTCTTACCAAGCTCACTTGGTTAGCAAGACAATTTTTCTTGTCTATTGAGCATTCTTGAAAGATTACTCTATGAAGACAGCATCTATCGAGTTCACTCGAGTGTCAAAAGAATTATGGCAGAAAGCAGTGTTAACCGAGTTCTCATTGTTAACAAAGGAAAGTTGGACAAAGTTAGTGTTCACCAAGTTCACTTGGTTTCCAAAAGATTTTGCAAGTTTGTAGTGTTAACCAAGCTTCTATTGGTTAACACAAGAAATCATCTCTAGACCAGTGTTTACCAAGCTGGGTCGACCAATGAAGGATTTTTTTGTTTTTTCATAAGAAGCTTAATTATTTCTTATATTGTTTCTAGCTGACTTGATAATTTGGATGATATAAATGAAACGTCAAGTTGAGATTCTAGTGTGTGTGTGTGTATGAGTATGCAAGTGTTTTGATTGAAGGAAAGTGTGTGAGAAAACTTGAAGGATGGTCAGATATCCTTGTGGATTAGCAAAGTAATATTCAATTAGGAAGGATCAAGCTTTTGTAAATAGAAAGAAGATCTAAATTCAGCAATTCAGTTGCATCTCAAGTAGGTCATTTCATTGTTACTCTCTTACCATTGTAGCAGTGATCTAAATCTCTTAATAGAGTTGGTTTAATAGCCAATTGTAAATCCTCTAACAGGGTGATAGTTCCATCAAATTTTTTTAAGACATATTATAAGGTCACTCCTTACATGATGATTAAATCCTCTAACAAGGTCACACCTAACAATGTGTTTTGTAACCTTTAATTAAGTTGGCTCCTAATAGGGCTCACTTCAAAAGAGTGAAAACAATAACTAGTTACATTGGTGGTTTTTCCCATATTGGGTTTCCACGTTAAATCTTGGTGTCTCATGTGTTCATGTTATTCCTCTTATGTTTTCAAATTAATCACTATGAATGTTTAAGATCAGTTAGAAGTAAATAACACTCTTTATTTACTGAGTTACAACATTTTTTTATGTGTTTATTGAGTATCAGGAACAATCAACTTTATTGTTAACATCCAAGGGGTCTAAAATATTGTAGTGGTAAATGATTCACCCCCCCTCTTAGTTACTCCTTCTATATTTCCAACAATTAGTATTAGAGCTTTTGGTGCTTGCAAGAAAGGTTTCAAGGATATAACCTAAAGATCATGGTGTCTTACAAGAGAGAAATTCTAAAGCATAACAGAGACAACTTTTTAGCATGGCAGGGACTCAAGAGGCTTCATCTAGCTTCCATTGGTGATTTAGGATTGAAATACCTTGTTGAAGAATACACAACTCCTATTGGTACATTATCTATTGGAGATATTGTTGATAAAAATAACCATAACACCATGATGATAGATATTGCATCTACTCTTAGCTATGATGAATTTGATGAAATCAAAGACTACAAAATCACTTTTGAAATGTGGAATAAGCTAAAGCACATCTGTGGTGGTGATGAAAATATGAGGAGAGCCAAAGGAGAAAGCGTTAGAGGACAATTTGATCAGATGAGAATGAGAGAAGATGAAAATGTTGCCAAATATGTGGAAAGAGTCAAAGCCAGTGTCAATGCAATTAGAGCATCTGGAAGAGAAATCAAGGAAGAAACTATTGTAAGTAAAGTTCTTAGAACATTGCTTCCTATCTATGAAATTAGAGTATCTGCTATTCAAGAAAGGAGGTGTGAGAAAAATCATAAGATAACTTTGGATACCTTAGTGGGAAGATTGATAGCTTTTGAGCCATAAAACTTTGACACTTGTCTTTTAGCTTCCAAGAATATTGAATCTACATTTGAGGCCAAGATTTTACTTAAGGAGAAAGGCAAGAAAGTAAAGGACATTTAGTCAAAAAGTGAAGAAGAATCAAAAGAAAGTTCTAATAGTGATCTTGAAATTGTTGAAACTTTACTTGCAAGGAAATATTCTAGATGTAGAGGAAAATACAAAGGTAAAGTTCCCCTAATCTATTTTTCATGTGAAGAAATTGGTCATATTGCTGCCAAGTGCCCAAACAAAGAAAATAAGGATGAAACGAAAAGTCACAAGTGCAATGGCAAGAAGGATTTCAAAAACCACAAATCATTCAAGGACAAAGGTAAGAAGACTTTTTTTATGGCTAAAGACTCTAATAATAGTGGAGATGAAATAGTTTACATTGCTATAAAAGATGAATCTAATGATGAAGGAGATGAGATGGCACTTATCTCTCATGTTAGAAAAAATGATACATGGATCATAGATAGTGGATGTTCACATCATATGACTAGAGACAAAATAAATTTTGAACATTTTGAAGACTATGATGGTGATAGTGTAAGGTTTGGAAATAATGAACCTTGTTGCATAAAAGGGAAATGTCGAATCTCATTAACCAAAGAACTTATATGTGACAATGCCTATTGGGTTGAAGGACTAAAACATAATCTGTCAAGTGTGGTATAGCTTATCAACATTGGATTCAAGGTAGAATTCATGCATGGTAAGGAAAGATTGATGGATGACAAAGGAAAATTGATTGGATAAGGAAAACAAACAAAAGGTAACCTATTTTATCTTGATCTTGGTGATTGCTCATGTTTTATTGCTCAAGTTGAAGAAAGTTGGTTATGGCATAGAAGGTTCTATCATTTAAATTTTCGTGACATGGTGAAAATAAAAAAATTCAAGAAAGTAAGAGGTATTCCTAGTTTGAAGAAACTATATGTTGATTTGTGTAAGAAATGTCAAATTGGAAAAATAGGAAAGAATAGTTTTAAAAGAAAAAACTATCAATCTAAAGATATCTTGGAAATTGTGCATACTGATTTGTGTGGACCCATTGGAATAGAAAGGTATAGTAGAGAAAAAAAAAATTATTCTTTTCATTGATGACTATTCAAGAATGATGATTGTTATGTATCTTAGAGAAAAGTTAGAAGCATTTGAAAAATTCAAATGGTATCTAGCAAGAATAGATTAGGAAACATGGAAAAGATTGAAATGATTAAGATCACACAGAGGTGGTGAATTCATCTCGAATGAATTTAATAAATTTTGCATTGAAAGAGGAATTAAAAGACAGGTATCAGCCCCTGGTACTCCCAAGAAGAATGGAATAGCTGAAAGAAGAAATAGATCCATCATGGATTGTGTAAGGACTTTGATGATTGAAAAGAACATTGCTATCAAATACTGGATGGAAGCTATCAACACTATAGTTCATACCTTAAATTGAGTACAGTTGAAGAAAGACTCATATAAAACTCCCTATGAATTATGGTATGGATATAAACCTAATGTAAGCTACCTAAAAGTATTTGGAAGTAAATGTTATATCTTGAAAGAATCTAGAAAAGGAAAGTTTGATGTGAAAGGTGATGAAGGTATATTCTTAGGACATTCTTGTAGAAGTAAGGCATATAGATGTTTGAATTTGTCTACTCATAAAATCATAGAAAGTGCACATGTGAAAATTGATAAGTTTGTAGAAAAGGCTGAAGAAGAAAGAATGAATGAACTAGAAGACTACAAAAGGTTTGTCTACTATGAATCTGACACTTTGCCAAGTATATTTGATAATAAGGAGACTTCTACTTTTGAGTCTTCCTTAGTTACCAAGTTACAAGAAGTTCAAACCAAGTCGCAAGGACCCAAGTCACATTTTGAAGCTATCGAAACAGTGCCTACCAAGTCTGAGCAACTAGAGTCAGAAGCTAAAATTCAAAATGAAGGAAACACAATTCATTCAAAAGGAAAAGAGCCTATATTAGCTAAGTATGTTAGAAGGCATCATGTATCAGATTAGATTATTGGAGATAAATTATAAGGTACTATGATAAGAAGTAAGCTAAAAGGTACATGTTTACTTACTGATTTTGAACCTAGGAATGTTAAAGATGTATTGGAAAATGAAAGTTGGATTGAGGCTATGAATGAAGAAATTGAAAAAATAGAGAAGAAAAAAACCTAGACTCTTGTACCTAGGCCCAAAGACAAAAATGTGATTGGCACAAAATGGGTATTCAAGAATAAGTTGAATAAATATGGACAAGTATCAAAAAATAAAACAAGACTAGTGTGTAAATGCTATTCTCAAGAAGAATGAATTGATTATGGTGATACTTTTGCTCCTATTGCAAGATTAGAAGGTGTTAGGACTCTACTTGTGTATGCTACTCATAAATGATTCAAAGTATATCAGATGGATGTTAAATCTACATTTCTCAATGGTATTCTTGATGAAGAAGTCTACATTGAACAACCAGAAGGTTTTGTTGATCTAGATAAAAGGGACATGGTTTGAAAGCTGAACAAAGCTTTGTATGGTCTAAAACAAGCTCCTAGAGCATGGTATGAAAGATTACATAACTACCTTATGCAGATTGGTTTCCAGAGAACTAATGATAATAGTAGTTTGTACATCAAGGAAAGATCAGATAACAAGATTGTATTGGTAGAAATATTTGTGTATGACACTCTATTTATAGGGAATGATGATGTATATAAAGAATCTTTAGAAAAAATGAACAAAGAGTTTGAAATGTCCATGTTTGGCAAGATAAAGTTCTTTGTTGGACCTTACATACAATAGAGCAGGAATGGTATCTACATCACTCAATCTAAATATATCAAAGAGATACTAAAGAAATTTGGAATGGAAGATTCTAAACTAGTTGGAACCCTCATGTGTGCTATACTAAAGCTTACCAAAGATGATAATTCAAAAGAGGTAGATCAGACTATGTATAGATCAATGATTGAAAAATTAAAGTATGTAGTTCATACAAGGCATGATATTGCTTTAATAGTTGGGATAGTGGCAATATTCTCAGCTAAACCCAAAGAAAATTATACAATGGAAATCAAAATAATCTTGAGATATTTGAAAGGAACCGAAGACTATGTTTAATAGTATAAACTTGGAGGAAATTTAGACCTAAAAGTGTTTACTGATGCTGATTAGGCAAAAAATATTGATGATAGAGAAAACACAAGTGGTGGAGCATTCTTTCTTGGTAAAAGGTTGGTATCTTGGACAAGCAAGAAGAAAAATCATACATCCCAATCCATGGCAAAAGTAGAATAAGTTGTAGCAGCAGTAAATTGTTCTAATATTGTTTGGTTTAAACAGTTGTTGCAAGGCATGAAGGTTGAGATAAAAGAACTTGTTGTCATGTTTTGTAATAATACAAGTGCAATTAACATACCAAAGAATCTAGTGATGCATTCCAAAACCAAGTATATTTTTATAAATATCATTTTTTCCAAGAACTGGTAAAGGACAAAGAAATCAGATTGGAATATGTCCATAAAAAAGAATAGATTGCAGACAAAACCATTACCTAAGGATGCATTCATGTATCTAAGAGGTAATCTAGGGGTCATTCCCCTATCTAAAGCTCACTAAATAAAGTTTTAGCGATGCATCAATAGGAACTAAGTTGAAGATCAATTAGTTGATGCAACATAGTCAAGAGAATATTTCATATGAATTAGTACTCAAGGTACATTAATACTAATCTAGTATGTGTTGTCTTTGGCATGTTGTCAAAGAGGGAGAAGTTTTTTGTCATATCTTTCTAAAATTTGGTTTGAGAGGTGTATAGTATCAAAGAAGTTATTTAATTCCTTCACAGAGGGAGATTACTACATGAAAGAAGAGGAAGCTTGTGGTATAAAATCTAAGAGGGAGAAACTTTCTATCAGGGAAAGTCTTGTTCTCAAATTTCATTGTGCTATGACATGTTGTGTTGCCATCAATGCCAAAGAGGAAGATTGTTGGATAAAACTGACTAATTGTTTGTTGTCTTTGATGTTACACAAATGTCATATCAGTTGTCAATCTATGCTTACCAAGCTCACTTGGTCAGCAAGATAGTTTTCCTTGTCTATCGAGCATTCCTAAAATATTACTCTACAAAGATAATGTCTACCGAGCTCACTCAGGCATCAAAATAATTTTGGTAGAAAGTAGTTGGTTAATAAAGGAAAGTTGGATAGATTTAGTGTTCACTGAGTTCACTCAGTTGCAAAAAGATTTTACAAGTTCACAGTATTAACTAAGCTTCGGTTGGTTAACACAAGAAATCATCTTAGGACTAGTGTTTACCAAGTTGGGTCAGCCAATGAAGGATTTTTTTGTTTAGAAATAAGAAGCTTAGTTATTTCTTGTATTGTTTCTAGCCGACTTGATAATCTAGATGATATATATGAAATTTCAAGTTGAGATTCTAGTGTGTGTGCAAGTATGCAAGCATATTGATTGAAGGAATGTGTGTGAGTGAACTTGAAGGATGGTCAGATATCCTTGTGGAGCAGCAAAGTAATATTTGATCGAGAAGGATCAAGCTTTTGTGAATAGAATAGAGATTTAGATTCAATAATTCAATTGCATCTCAAGTAGTTCATTTTATTGTTACTCTCTTACCATTATAGCAGTAATCTAAATCTCTTAATAGATTTTTTTTAATAGCCAATTGTAAATCCTCTATCAGGGTGATAATTCCATTGAATTGTTTTATGACCCTTACAAGGCCACTCCTTATAGGGTGATTAAATCCTCTAACAAGATCACACCTAACAGTGTGTTTTGTAACCTTTAATCAAGTTGGCTCCTAATAAGGCTCACTTTAGAAGAGTGAAAATAGTAACTAGTTACATTGGTGGTTTTTCCTATATTACATTTCCACATTAAATTTTGGTGTCTCATGTGTTCATGTTATTTCTCTTATGTTTTCAAATTAATCGCTATTAATGTTTAAGATTAGTTAAAATTAAATCACACCCTACATTTACCAAGTTACATCATTTTTTTGTATGTTTACTGAATATTAGCAGCAATCAATTTTATTGTTAACATCCAAATGATCTAAAATATTTTAGTGGTAATTGATTCAACCCCCCTCTCAGTTACTCCTTGTATATTTCCAAAAATTTCTTGTGCCTCTAAGCTATTGTAATTCTTTGCCATATCTCTTTTAGCCATTAACACATTATGTAAGATTTATTTGCCTCTGGCTAATGTTCTTGTCTATATTCTCTAGATTGCATGATTCTATCTATTTTGGCATTTGAATGATATTAAGTGAAGTTTCTTCCTATAGCATTATTTTGTTGTTTGATCTACATGTGGTTGTTGAATCAAGCAAAGTTTGAATCTTTATCCTTTGAGGTTATAATTGGTTAAATATGCATTTATGGATAGAGATAAGGTCAAATACTCTATTTTAGTGCATCACCTCCTTAGATTAGATTAGGTCTTTTGTTTCTATGCATTCCTTCTCCCTTTTCATCTTCAAGAGTAGTTAGGTGCATCCTAGTAGTAAAGGAAGCTAGCCTTCTCTAGGGACTCAACCTCATAGTTCAAGTCCCATAGCTTGAAGGTTGTTTCCATGTTTTGCAAGGTTGTCCTTGAGTAAAAACTTCAAACAAGGGTGCAAAATTTTGTGACAACATAGACTTATGACCTTTTTTTTCTTGTCAAATAATTTTGTTAAGGATGAGATCGAGTTAGATTTATCGTCATCATCACTTATAAGGTTTGCAAGAGATATAGGAGAGGATTAGCTAGATGCTTTCACCTCATCTTCCTTTGGTTTCCTCTCTGATGCCTTCTTTGACTTTCTCTCTTGTTCTTCCTTCTCTTCTCTTCTCTTTCTTTTCTTTTTCTTCTTCTTTCTGCTTCTTTTCCTCTTCAACCAAATTTAGCTTGGCTTCTTCAATCTTTTTCTTTTCTTTTTCATGTTTTCTTTTCTCTTCTTCAATTAGTCTCAACTAATCCTGAATATCTTCAGAAAGGGGCTCATGCTGATTGAATGTGTCTTCATCAATGTTAACAATAACATTTGTCTGATTAATCTGCATAGTATCAACACTTACTGATACTTCTAAAGTTTTATCTACAGTTGAAGATTTTTCATTTAACACACTCATCATTTTATTGATGGTTGCTGCAATTTCTCTTCTAATAACATTCTTTTCCACTCCCATGGATAGAAATGGCCTCATCTGACTTCACAACTAAGGTGCTAGTTTCTTCATCAATTTCTTGATTTAATCTTCATCATTTATTTTGCACATAATTCTTAGCATTGACTTTTGAAGTTCCATGTCTTCTTCATGAACTGGTGCCTTCTTAGCTACAAGTCTATCATAGAATTTTCAATTAATCATGCCTTTAATACTCTCAAATTTCAAGTTGTTTAGAATCATATATCTCACAGTAGAGATATCAATCTATTCTTTCTCCATATCATTGTATAAATCATAAAACTTATTCATCTATACAAAGTTCCTTTCATTAACAATAGCTATGTTAAATTTTTCTATCTTTTGTTTCTAGGGTTGTGTTGTTTTAACTATTGGATGCTTGGAAATGGTGACTTTCTCTACTTGTTTGTCTTTGTGTTCCTCTTGTTTGTCTTCATCACTAGAGTCTTCAATTGTCAACAATGTTTTTTTCCTCTTTTCAAGTCTAGTAGCTTATTGCTTGACTCTTTTAGAATTTTGAGTCTCTAATAACCTTTTAGACTTCCTCTTAGGATCACTTGGTTGCTTAGCTGATATAGTAGCATATGGAATGCTCTGTTCTAAAGGAGTTTCTATAATAGATACTTGAATGCTTAGCCAATTGACAGAGGTATCACATACGACATACCTTGTTTACCAGTTTATTTCAGTCTTGAGATATTTGTCTCATCACTTAAGACTCTTCTTCTAACATATCAACTTCAAATAATGTTTTTTTCATTATAGATGCAATCTTCTTATGAGATGCCTTTTCTAATGATACCTAGTAGGCTAACTAGGTTATCTCCTCTTACATTCCAAATATGTATGATGCTTGATCAATAATGGATTTCAACATTAAATCAATATAATTGATAGCTACATCATCACTCAATTCATAACTTAGGGGCTTGAGAAATGTTTCCCAAGGTTCTACTGCTTCAATATAGGTAAAGTGAGTATCCAACATAAAACATATATCATTCTTGAATCTATCATCAATTGTAGGGGCAATTATGAATCTCTATTTCATTTGATTCTAAAATGCATCATAATCAAATTATTATTGTCCAAGATTTTCTATGTTGGATGCCTTATACACACATCTGTTATCTTGTCCATAGTGCATCTTTTACTGCTCATAATATCATTAACTGATAAAAATGGAAATATTTTAAGTACATGAAAGAAAATATGATTAATCAAAGACTGGAATTTGAATACACCATTCCTAGTTCTCTTAATCTGCTCTAAGTTCTAAAGAAGTTGTACTCTCAGAATATCACTTAGATTCACTTGTTCTTTCTCAACACATATCTTATAAGTTGCATAAATGAAGCCTACTAACAACTCATCATTGTTAGAACTTGCACATACAGAATATGAAATGATTCTACTCAAGAATCTTACATCATGTTGTCTGATGGTGTTGATCACCATTGATTTACCATTGTAAACTACCTTGGTGTAACTTTCAACCTTTTTCTTAACTAATTTCTCACCAATAGGTACACTGCCTTGTTTGCTAAGACCAATGATTTCATGAGTAAGGTCAGTAGAGATGTCAACTATATTGCATCCCATCCAAATCTTTCCATTATGAATTATGCTTAATATTATATGTGTCCATTCTTTTGTATCAAGTTCATGGTAAAAATGATATTTGAATAAGTCCAAGTCCTTCAAATGCTCATATCCAAGCTTAATAGTCATATCATCATTAAAAACAATTTCCATATCCTTGTTCATAAAGTCGCTTCCAATAGTTTCAAACTTATTACATAGATAACTTCCTACATCTTCCAATAACACTGGGTTGTTTAGAGTATTTGATAAAACTGAATTAGGGAATTCCTCTAGGTGTTTTAGAGGAACAACCTTTAATTTGGGTCTCTCAACATTCTCAACATTTAGAACAACTGACATATCCAAGATCACATTGAATATAAATTAATTGAAGGATTTCTGTGCAGAGAATGATAAAATACCTTTTTTGGAATAGGATTTTGCATGAAATCACTTTTGCCAAATTTCTTCTAGATTCTCTAAGCTTCTAAGATTATCACAATGTAGAAATAATCAAGTTCATACTCCTTTTATTCATATGGAACTTTCATTAATTGCATACTTTTCCAATAAAAAATGATGTTTATTTCACTCTGAAATAAAATCTCTACTTTAAGATCAATTGCCTGATCTTTGAATGCTATCTGAGATTCTCCATAGTTTCCTTTCATCATGACAATTCTCCACAAAACTTCACTTCATGAATTTTTTTTGTAGAAACATAGATTTCAACTTTTGTCACAGAGTAAACTTTCTCTTCTATAATAGTAACACTTATTTCCTTTGTAACTTGTTTCAATAACCTCCAAATTGTAAGCAAGCTTAATTACAATTCAAACTCATTAAGATACATCATCTTTTAACTTTGCTACATGTAGCTTGACCTCTAAATGAAGTTTCCAATTCTAGTGCTATGAACAATCTTAATTCAACTTAGTTGAATCAAACTCAATTATTGACTTCAATTTTCCTATCTTAGAATCATCTAACTTTTCTTCTAAAATATATAATCCCTTTACAAATTCCTCATTAAGTTCTTCTTGAAGTTAATTGACTATATTTGTTTGTTCTTCATTGCCTTTCTTAGTTTCAAAGTTACTTTCATGATTCCTTCTATCATTTCTAAAGTTCCTCCCATTGTTGCTTTTATTTTCAAAGTTTCTTCCATGATTCCTTCTATCATTTCTAAAGTTTCTTCCATTGTTGCTTCTATCCATTCTATAGTACTTTGATGTATTTCTAAAGTTATTGCATAACTAACATACTAGGGTTCTTCTTCTAGGATTTTATTGATCAATAGGTGCTTGACAATTCTAGGCTATGTGTTCAAAGTTGTTCCACATATAACACACGATCTAATTTTGTTCTTCATAAAGTATAATTTCTCCTTATGTTCTTTCATTAGATCTTCTTCTATCTATAGGGTTAGTATTTCCAGACATTCTATTATTTCTTCTATCATTATCATATTTAGGTTTCCTACAATCAATTGCATTATGACCAATACCAATTAGAGCAATTGCATTATGACCACAAGCTTAGAAATGCACTAGCACCCTTCTGTCAATTTGTTAGACTGCATCTAGGCACTCTAAGGTCTCCAACAGTGAGCTTGCAGATTGTTCTACAAATTTTTTCATTGAAAATCTGCAATAACTTCTCTAATACTAATGCTTGAGCAATGAGATTTTTATGGCATGCTTACAAGTCTAAAATGGACCTTCCTATAGAAAATGAGAACATTATAAACTCGTATGATAAACTTACTAAAAATAGCAAGCTCCCATAAATAGTAACCACCCCAGGTCTACTAGTCCTTATTAAAATAGAAAAGATTGAAAATAAAATATTTTTGGGTGATGCAAGATTGCCCTTACACCCAGGATGCTCTTGCATCAGACACCCAGGGTTATTTGAGAAGTGACCCCATCATGTCTCAGGTGTTCAAAGGAAATCTGAGATAGTTGACCTCCTCCTTTTCTAGCCATGATGAATCCTCAGCTGGTCTTCCTTTCCATTTAATTAGATATTCCTTATAAGTTTTGTTTCTGGTACATTTTCCAATGTGACTATCTAGTATCTCCTCAATCTCCTTAGTAGTTGAACTAGCTATTGGAATACTCCACTGTGCTTCTACAATTTCATCTCCATCACCTCCTTCATAATACTCTATCAAATCTAAAATATTAAATACTGGTGAAATATTCAATTCAGCAAGAAACTCCACTTCATACACATTTCCAGAATCATACCTCTTCACTATCTTGCACAGTCCAAATTTTTTCATCTTCATCTTATTATATGTACCTACTGGAAAACACTCCTATCTCAAATGAACCATGACCTCATCTCCAATATAAAATTCCTTGTATCTCCTTTTCACATCTATCTTAGCCTTATACTATGTATTCATCTTTATGATGTGCTTCCTCACCTCCTCATGGATGTTCTTCAAATATTTAGCAAAATCTTTTGCTTTGGCACTACTTATCCCTCCCTTATCCAACTTCCTCAATTTAGAAACATTTCTAGGACTACTCCCATATACAATCAAGAATGGTGATTTACTAGTACTCATATTGAAAGAATTATTATATGCAAATTCTGGTTGTGGTAAAATCATATCCCATCCTTTTGGTTTGTCTCCAACCAAACATCTCAGCAAGTTTCCCAAACTATGATCATAGCTTCTGTCTATCCATCAGTCTATGGATGATGTGATGAATTGAACTTCAAATCTATCTTTAACTTCTTCCATAATATACGCCAGAAATACACAAAAAAAATTGGTATCTCAATCTAAAACTATACTCTTTGGTAGACCATGTAATCTCATCACTTTCCTAAAAAGCAACTCTACTACATGAACAACGTCACTAGTCTTCTTGCAAGGAATAAAATGTGCCATCTTTGAAAACTTGTCAACCAACACAAAAATATAATCATGGCCATGCTATGTCCTCAATAATCCAAGAACAAAATCCATGCTAACATCCTCCCATGGCTTCTCTGGTATAGGTAATAGCTAATACAACCCTATATTCTACTTCACTCCTTTCGCCAGCTGACATACTCAAAAACTTTGTACAAACTTTGTCACATCTTTCTCTAACTGTGGACAATAATAATTTTCAGCAACCAAAGCTATAGTTTTATCTCTGCCAAAATGTCTAGTCAATACTCCATTATGCTTCTCCTTGATGAAGTTCTCTCTCATTGAACTTCTTAGAATGCACAACTTGCTTCCTTTGAACAATATATTATCTTGGATCATAAAATCCAACCATTTTTTCCTATCAAGTATAACAAGTTTTTTACAAGCCTTCCATGCTTCACCAAAATTAGGATCATCTAGATACAATGTACTAAGCTCCTTGAACCCAACCACCTCTATTTGCATTTTTGTTAGCAAAAGTTGTCTTCTACTAAGAGCATCTGCAACTTTGTTAGACTTCTGACTTTCGACTTCTATGTTTCAAAAAAAATATATAACTTTGCAAAAACTCAACCCACTTTGAATGCCTTTGGTTCAATTTTCCTTGACTATTCAAATATTGCAAGGCTTGATGATCAGTATACAAAACAAACTCCTTTGGAAGAAGATAGTGTCTCCACTTCTTCAATGCTTGAACTATAGCATAAAATTATTAATCATAAATAGAATATTTTATTTTTGCATCATTGAACTTCTCACTAAAATAAGCAACAGGTCTACCTTCTTGGCTCAAAATAGCTCCTATTATAGTACCACTAGCATCACAGTCTACTTGAAACACCTTGTTAAAATAAAGAAGTGCTAAAATAGGTTGCTCAATAAATTTCTATTTCAATATATTGAAACTCTTATCTACTTCTACAATCCACTTAAACTCTTTCCCATCTCCTCTCATTGTTTTAGTCAAGGGTCCACAAATACTACTAAAACTTCTTATGAACTTTCTATAAAATGTAGCCAGTCCATGAAAAGATCTTACCTCTATCACACTCCTTGGAGTAGGCCATTCAAGGATATCCTTCACTTTCTCTAGATCCATTTTAAGACCTTCTCTTGAGACTACAAATCCCAAGTACACCAACTCCTTCTTTAGAAAACTATAGTTTAGGTTTATCAACAACTTTTCTTCCCTCAACTTTTCAAACACCTTGTGAATATGAATTAAATGCTCCTCCAATGAAGTAAAGATCAATATATCATCTAAATAAACAATGAAAAACTTACCTAGAAACTCCTTTAGTGCCCATTCATGAGCCTCATGAAAGTGCTTGGTGCATTGGTTAGCCCAAAAGGCATGGTTAACCACTCATACAGTCCTTCCCTTGTCTTGAAAGTAGTCTTTCACTCATCACCTTCTCTAATATGAATCTAATGGTACCCACTCTTTAGATCTATCTTTGTGAAATATTGAGCTCCACTCAAATAGTCCATAATATCATCCATCCTTGACAAAGGAAATCCATACTTGGTGATCTTGTTAATAGCATGAGAATATGTGCACATCCTCCATTCTCTATTCTTCTTTGGTGCTAACACTACTGGTACAACACATGGACTTAGACTCTCTCAAATCAACCCCTTCTACAACAACTCATGAACTTGCCTGTTCAACTGTTCACTTTCTACAAGAGTCATTCTATGTGCTACCTTGTTTGGCAAACTGGCCTTTAGAACCAAATCCATCTATTGACTAATCTTCCTCATTAGGGGCAATCCATCAAGTACATTATCTGATACAATATCATAAAAATCTTCCAACATATCTACAACTTTTTTAGGTACCTCATCTACTTCTTCTTTACTATCTTTAAGAATTATAGAAAAACACATATTCTCATGTTTCATACCTTTAAGAAACTCTTTTCCATCAAAAAAACATATTCTGGTAGCACTACATACCTTTTCTTCTTTATCCTTCAATGACTTCAACTTATGTTTCACTCCATCTTTAGTTAGAGTGTAGTTATTTCCTCACCTATCATGTACAACATGCCTATCAAACTACCATGGCCTACCCAACAACATATGACATATGTCCATGGGTATGATATCACATAGTACCTCATCTTGGTATCTTCCAATCTTGAACTTCATTGAGCACTACTCATTGACCATAACCTTGTGGTCATCTTGCATCCAAGCAATACGGTATAGATGCAAGCATTTCTATCTCTTCAGCTTCAACTTGATGACTATCATTTTTGACACTAGATTGTTAGTGCTTCCATGATCAATAATTACATAACAACACTTATCTTCACAACTACACCTTGTTTGAAATAAACTCCTTCTTTGATCAGATTCATTCTCAACACTTAGTAGGACTCTTTTGTTAACTGGGACTTCCCCTCTTTCAAAATTTTCAAAATATGAGGATCTAGCATCTTCATCAACATGTGCAACTCTCATCTAACATTTTGTTCTTCGATTAATCATTCCTTGGCGCTGCATTCAAATGCTCTATGCCCTTCTTCTCTGCAGTGGAAACATTTTCCATGGAAGCCTCCTCTTCCAAATCCTTGTCCTCCACCTTTTCCTCTCTTATCTCTATTGTTTTGATCTTGAAAATGATTGAAATTATTTCCCATTTGGTTCTAATTGCTACTTCTAGCCTCATCATTATTCTTTTGATCATCATTATGACCTCTGAAAGATTGTCTGCTAGATCTTCCACCATGATCTCTTCCACTATTCTTATTGTCAAAATTCTTTTTCAGTTTCTCCTCAACTCTTAGGGAAAATTTGTAAGTCTCCTCAATATTGTTCATCTGAACTAGAATTAGCTCATCTTGAATGTTGGGCCTTAACCCATTAAGATAATAGGCAACTTTCTCCTTATCAACTTCTGCATGGTCGGTTCTAATGAGAACTCAGTAGAACTCCTCAATATACTCTAGCTTGCTTCATTCCTTGCATCTTCTTTAATAGATCAAGCTCATAATCCATAGGAATGAATTGTCATTTCATTTTAGCTATCATCTGATCCCATTTGGTGATTTTGTCCTTTCCCTTTCTATTTCATTCAAACTGAACCTCTTACCACCAGATCTTTGCATGTCCCTTCAGTTTTTCCTTCACAAACTTGACCCTATCTAGATCCTCAATATCTTTGTACTCAAAGTACTCCTCTAGTTCATTGATCCAATCGATCAACTTTTCTGGGTTAAGATTTCTTGAAAATGTGGGAACCTCAAACTTAGGTCTTTTTCCAATCTTGGAGATGGCCCTTAAAAACCTCTCTTTTGATGGGTTTAGAACTACCTCTTCTTCAGCATTTTCTTCTACTTCATCCTCATGGTCACTTTCATCTCTTATGGGAAGATTCATTACTCTATGCATTTGTTTGTCCAATGCTTACATTTATCTTTAGAGGGCTCAAAAATCCTTAGGTGTAACACCTACAACTCTTTTGCCATGCTCTCTTTGTGGAGGCATTTTGCACTTTCACTAAAACCCTAGCATAAATTGCCTCAAAATTGATGATCTATCTACACGCTCATCCCAAACCATGGTCCTAGTGTAAATTGCCTCACAATTGGTGATCTATCCACATAGTCAAGAACTCTAGCTACCACTTAATGCAGGGGACTCCCCTTAATACCATAAACTCATAATAGAAATAAAGAAGCAACAACAAATGTGAGAACAAAATATGAAATTCTTATTATTGCTGCAAATGTGGAATTACAAAATTCTCAATTACAATATGGTAACCCAAATGGGCTCCTTCATTACAGTAATCTACAAGATAGTGCTGCAAACTATCACCTAGAGTTGTCCTAGACAATCTTTAGGCCTTTCTTAAATAGGTAATTTTACACTACCTAGGAAGGTTCTAGATGCTTAAACTTAATACCTAGGGCTAACAGACCATAAAAATACACATAGAGTCAACCAAATACATTTTTGACAAATTATTTTAAAAAAATTGGTAGCCCAACTTCTGAAGGTCATAACTCATGAACTATTGCTCTAATTGGTTATTATAACCACTTTTCAGAAATGCCAGCTCCTGATCTACATATACAAAACCATGCTAGTGCTCTTCCATCAATTTTTTGGACCTCATTTGGGTAGTCTAAGGCCTTCCATAGTGAGCTTGAATATTTTTCTACCGATTGTTCCATAGAAAATCTGCAATAACTTCTCTGATACTAATTCTTGAGCAATGATATTTTTATGGTAGGCTTATAACTCTAAAATGGACCTTCGTGTAGAAAATGAGAATATTCCAAGCTCATATGAAAAACTTACTAAAAATAGCAAGTTCTCATAAATAGCAACCACCTTGTCTACTAGTCCTTATTAAAATAGAAAAGACTAAAAATAAAATATTTTTGGGTAATTCAAGATTGCCCTTACACTGAGGATTCTCTTACATCATGCTCTAATACCAATTTTTATAAATAGGGAATACTGAGAGGGAGGGGGTGAATTAGTATTCTACAATTTTTTGTCACCAACTAGATATTATTAATTACTTTGAACAACGCATAAGAAAGTGTTACCCAAACATTTTATAGAGTTTTAATTATATTAATTGATCGGTAAGAGAGAGATTAGTCCTCAAAAAAAAATCAAACTTTCTCTCTCCCTGCACTTTTCTCTCTCCACGTACTAAAATTTTTAGAGAGAAGTACAAGGTTTGAGTTAGAGTTTCATTCCCCTTTTCACAATTCTCTCTCTCCAAGTACTTTTCTCTCTCCATGTACTCAAACCTCTTAGAGAGAAGTACATGGTTTGAGTTTGGGTTTGGGTTTTCTCTCTCTTCCAACCTTTCTCTCTCCATGTACTAGAAATTCTCTCCCCATACTCAAACTATTTGCCCTAATCCTAACCTTGAACTTTTGAACCTGAACTCCAAATTTCCAAATAACTACCAGTACAAAGTTGAAAGAGAGGATGGGGATGCTATTTACTTATGGGCAAGGATGGATAAGATGCTAGGACTACCAGTGGAAGAGTGGCTTTGCCATGGTAGGAAGATTGTTGGCAATTTTGTGATGCCATAAATGCTAGAAACTGTAGGATTCTCAAGCATGTTAAAAAGGATGTGTAGTCTTCCCAAACTAGTGTAACAGTTCAACCCATGCCATCTAATGGGGGGCTCTTGGTCTATCATACATAGCTGGGCAATGCTTACAAGATCATTTTTGGAGCTAGTAAGGTTTGCGAGAATATTTTTGGATATGTTGGATACTCAAAACTATAACAAGCATCATGATAATGGGATATGTTGCTTGAGCCTTTCAAAGGATCCTCACTATTACTATCAAATTCTAGAGTTGCTTATGAATGCATGGGAATACCATAGTGCAAGAAGAATGATCTATGTGAATCTAGAAATAGGACAATGCATGAGCATCACAAGTTGAACAGTTAAGGAGAGGTCTGATGTTAGTTAAATGGTTTAATTTTAATCTTTTGAAAAGCATGGACTAAGATTTGGTAGAAGAAATTGATTCTAAGCACTCAACATGTCAGTGGTCGTGGCCTTCCACTAGAGAAAGTCTGTTGGTAGTGAATATGTGAGAGGGAAAGACACCACCATAATCGATGGAAATTGGAAAAGAAGAAGAAAAGACAAGAATACATGAACTGTTTGATCAAATATGTTCCTCACAAATCTGTAGCTTTGATAGAGCTTAAACCCACTATAATGGCATGTAACTGTTTGACATAATGCTCTTAACTCAATGCAGTAGCAAGTGTTAGATACATGAAATATTTGAATTCAACTGTAAACAAGGCACGTAAACTATTTGTTTTAAATTCCAAAAGCTGAGTTTTAATGTTTTGACAAGTAAGGCACGTGAATCATCTGATATATTACCTATTTTTAGTGATTAGTGTGAACACAATAAGATGTGTAGATCGTTAATCATTTGAAAGCATGTATGTTATTATAAGATGAGCATGGAAAAATTAGCAAACAAAGGTAGCAAGGGAACTATTTGACATAATATGCCTGGCATGACATCAGAACCATCAAGAAATATGATGGAGGCTTAAGAAAATGACAATGCACACTACATACTCGAGCAAGGTTAATACACCAGTCACCACCCTTGTTCCATATCTTGGTGTACCATTCTCTCAAAGTTAGTGCTAAGAAATTTAGAAGAAATCATGTGGGAGATCAGCCTACTATAGAGTATCAGGCTATAAAAATGGAAAGTGAGCGGCTAGGATTCGTACCACTGATGGGAAGAAATGTGTGCATTTGGGGCAATTCAACATTGAGGAGGAGGCAGTCGAGTCTTATGACAATGCTGCCATAAATTTTAGAGGAGAAATTGCAATTACAAACTTTCAGAGAAGCAAATATGATTTGAAAGTTATCATGGACAACACAATATTCTTCGCATGGAATCATTGATCAAAGAGCATACATTATGTAGTATCAATAGATAATGTGAGCCACTACATGGAGTTTGAAGAATTCTTATGATTTCTTAAAGATTTAGCAGGTGAAGTGCATAGTATAATATATATTCATATGCACATGGGCCTCAATATGTTTGATCAAATGTCCAATTGATGTGAGTCGGATATAATAGAAAAACTTGTGAACTATTTGATGAAACTTCACATCAAATGTGAGAACATAATTAGAACATCCAAGGTGTGATGTAAAAGAACAAAGAAAGGATATGAGATGTTTAACAAGATGATATGTTTTTAATAAAGCAACTGCGAGGCCTCAGAACTATCAAATAAATGTAGTTGGCTATTAGGAAGGCTAGTTCATCCACCTCATGAAGCAAATCTAGATAAATTCTATACAGTACGACCAAACACCAAGAAGATTCTTTTTACCCAAGTCAAACTTAATGGTTTTGATGGATGTGCATACAAGGTGTTGTTATTTTATTCCTTAAGAAGTTGAAGTTGGTTGTAAGTTGTGTTCTGAATTCCCAAACTCTAACTTTTTGGGTAGTTACGAACCTGAAAAGTTGGTTGTTCTAGATTGGTTATAAATTCCTAAAAATCATTGTAATAAGGGACTTTTTGGGACTTGGATACAGGGAACACTGATGCTCTGATAACAAAGAAATTTTTGGAAAGTGTGTACAATTGTTGTTTTCGTGTAATCAGTTATTTCTTTCTTTCTTGGTGCAAGAAATAAAAGGAAGTACATTTGGCATTCTCTCTCTAAGGGTCTGAATTGTTGAGGTGTTGATTCATTTATGAGTATTTTCATAGTATGGTGTGAGTATTCATGAATGGTTAAATTAGCATCGTGTTGGTGAAAGTTCTTAAGCGTAGTCCTTGATTGCTCTCATTAATAGTTTAGATCATTTTTATGAAAACGTTGAAGGTGTGTGGTGCATTTGTTGTCAATGGTTTTCCTTTCTATTTTCTAAGTTCTACTTATCTTTATTGAAAAATCACATATTTTATCTTACGAGGGAGTTGCCCCTCTAAACGCAGAGGAAAGCCGCATATCAAGGGCTTCTCCAACTATTGTGAATGATTTGTCACACACTCCGTTGGGAACATTCTACTATGACAAATCTATTTACCAATAGAAAGTAAACAAGTAATGTTGAATAGTAATAATAACCATGCATAGAGAGAACGCATAACACCATATTATGTTAACTAGGGAAAACCTGGCAAAGAGTAAACTCTAGTGGGGATGGTACCCACTAGATTATATATATATATATATATATATATATATATATCTTTCTTTTTAGAGGATGGACCCTACACTAGTACATTAGTGCCCCATTTTCAACCAAAATTTTTGACCAAAGGCTTATTTGGGTTGTTAGATTCATTTTTCTTGAAAAAATGGGCTCGATATGGTAAAAATTTTGACCATGGTTAAATTGGTTAAATTTATACCTTCACAACATAAGTGTGGATAATAAAAAATGTCACTCCAGTGTTAATTTTGTTTTATTTTGGCATGCGCGTGACTGCAGTGGGTGGGAGTTTGGTGTAGGGTCAACAAGAGAGGAGAAAGGAGGTAAGAATCTGGTCATTAGATATCTTTCCAAGTTTGTTATCTATCAGAAAGTTACAAAGGTAGATTCCAAATCTATTCAATGCCTTTACATTTTCTCTTTCTCTTCTACTCATCACAATTTAAAAAACAGAGTCACTGTTAATTTTTTCAAGTTATAAAGTTTTTTTATAGATGATGATGTTTCTCATAAAAGATTTCTAAAAATCCCACTACAATCAAACTTGGGCCTAAATACACCATTTTATTGCCCACATCTTATCTCGTGTTTTTTATATGGCTCCAATTTGTGATACAAAAATTATAGCACATTGTGTTAACCTTAAAACTCTTCTAAAATGGGATAAGAGTTCTCGAATTACCTCCTCGACTAATTTTAGTTTTGCAAACTGCTCTTAGTTCACTAGACACCTATATTCTCTATATAAGGTCCTATCCCTTTTGCGGCTTAGATTTTCTCTCACCCATTTGGATCTATGTCCAAATATTGAATTCATACTAATGGATGATAATAGACTATTTTTTAGCAAGCTTCACAAATCTAGAAGTTAGTAAGCACATACTTTACTTGGTAAAAGTCTTGAAATACTAAAATAGTTTTCTATTCTAGTGAAGCCTTGAAAGTTTTTGGTTCGCTTCTCCTTTATTAATTCTTTAGCTATAATAAAAATTTGAAGTAGAGATGGAAATCCCATCCTTTTCTTGGTAGGAAATGACTTGAAAGATAGAATTGTTTTTTGTAGCAAACCAACTCCTCTCTTCAAGGGGATTTTAGGTCCCCCTAGGCTCAATATACATGAAAACAAGTTTGTTATGTTTACTGAAGTCTTATAAATGAATGCTCAATTGAAACCTGTCTATACTGTGGAGACTAATAAAATGGTGTCTCAGTATATCAGAAAACCTTGCTTTTTTCAAATACAGAAATGTGATTTATTCATGATATGAAAATGAAAATCATATGGCTTGTGCTTCTGAAAATGTAGAATTTAAAACCTACTGACTAAAAATTCTAATCTGAACACATATCATAGGGCTGAGATAAGAAAGAGTTTGCTATTTGGGATGAACAATGTTGGTTGCCAAGCATCCTGGTAGAACTCACACTTGGTGGACTTTAAACCAAACCAAGTTTTTGCCTAAAATGTTAAATGTCTTTTGAAGAAATATCATCAAATAGATGCCTTGCAAAAATCAAATGCAAACACCTTACATATGAATTCCATCAAACAATTGTATGATTATTGAAATCTATAGTTAGTAAGAAATCATGAACCAAATAGGTAGTATTCAAGCTTAATTTTATCAAACATAGCAAGGCTTAATACATCAACATTTAATCAAACACATATAGTGATAAAAGTTTCTAATTTTTTATCATAAATTGTCATACAAATGACTGATAACCATGCAGTTTACTAGTGCATAATCATAGTAGTATAGCAACAGTTGGCATGAAAAAAACTACTTCAAAACCTATCTATTTTGTGATTTCATTTAATCAAACATATAGCAGAAGTCTTTTGAGCTCATAGCTCAATATTGGAATGCTATAGACATTCATGAAATGACAAATCTTTAATTATTACATGACCTTAAAAAGACCCCAGGAGTTTTCAGATTTTACAATACCTCAACGCTACAAAATTAAGAAATTTAACTAGTCAATAATATGTTCTAGATGAAGGCTTGTGACTATAAAAGACTTGGACAACTGGTGTATAATTGGGACTACACAGACTATTTATTATCTTTCATCTCTGCCTATGTTCTCAAGCTTTGATGTGAATGGCTGCCTCAAACATTTGTTCCAAATCATCTAGCAGCTAATAAAACTTATCAAATATGAAGGAGAAAGTTCCAATATCCTGTACTTGGACTTCCAAACCTGCTTCTATTGCATGTCCTATTCTAGCTATTAGAAATTCTTATTTATCTCTGAAATCTGCAATTCAATCCAAATATGAATTTTGATTGAATCCACTAAACTGAACATATGGGTTTTTGTCCAGTTTTCACTTATTTTAAGGATCTTTGTCCTTAGATAATCTAGTCACTGATTTTCAGCAACAATGGATAAAAAGTTTCAACATTCAATTCTCATAACATATCTCAAATGAAAGGATGGCCTTTCTTATATAGCTTTTTAGTTGCTGAATGCTTGTACTTCTAGCAATGTGGGATAAAATATTCTTTACTTTTAATTCCTCCTTATGAAGTAGACATTCTTTACTTTTGATTCCTCCTTATGAAGTAGCTTCTCAAACCAGCTAGAATAACTTAAAGTGACTTTGCATTATAACTTAATTATAGTCACTTTGTATTTTAATTAATGATATGAACTTAATAATTACTTTCTTATTAAAGTATTACAATATTTTAAGTCCACCATTAATCATTGTAAATCAATTCTGACTTCACCAAGAGTTAGCCCATTGCATTTACTGCTAACCAGGGTGCTTTACAAAAAGTAGTAAGGGTCCATCTCTATCAACCCTTGATTTACTATAATTAGTAAATCTTTGAATACCTGATCAAAATGAAGGGGCCAAAGATCATCACTGCAATTGATTCCAATCTAGGTGCCCTGTTAAATATAGAAGTGTTGGATAAATGACTTACTATAATTAGTAAGTTTATCAAATTGAACCAAATGAAGAGCAATCCTAAATGCTTGTGTACTTCAAAAGGGTGAAGGCCTCCCATTCTGCCATTTGGGAACCCTCTAATTGTCTAACTTAGCCTATGAGGGCCAATGATAGGTTAATCCAAACCACCAACCAAGGTGAGATAAAAAGGGACATTACACATTCCCACACAAACATTTTAAACGAACTTTACAACAACCAGTCATGATATAGTTTAAAGTATAGATACTACAAATTCAAAGGAATGAATGTTGTTTTCTTTGTTGAAGGACACTCATATAAGCTGCAACATCATTTTCCATATAATTACAATATTCAAACTGGAAACTAGGAGGAAATGAAAAAAGATGATTTATTAATCCAACACGAAGATGGATTACAAAGGTTCTAGCCTTTGTACAAAAGAAAATCTGAGTATAGGTAGATTCTGTAGATTCAATTACAAATTGTTAGAATTTCAACAGCTAGGAGTCATATGGTTCATCCTCTAGAGAAAAAAATGAATCAACTTTTCTGATTTTCTTGGATGATTTGATTTTCCCTCTCATATTTCCTTTGACTATCTTTTCAACTTTTGCAACCCATTCGATCTACCAACATTACTTGTTTGATTCAAAGGGGTTGGTGCCTTTCACATTTCTCTTAATTCATTTACTATTTTACTTGATTCATTTCACCTACAGCCAGATTAGTTGTCAATCAATAAATATACCACATGACATTAATTATTTTCTTAATTTGGTCAATAGATTGAAAAAATTAGTTCGATTTTTCTTATCCAATGGCAGATTCACATGTTAGGAATTATACCTGATTTTATTATTAGAACATTTATCAAATTCAATCCCAGGGTGATAGGACTTTTCTACCAATGAGAAGCTAGATGCTAAATTTAATCAATATATTGGTTTTTAGGTGTAACCAACTCATCAAAGACAACTCCCACAACTATAAATAAACCTTGGGTAGGAAATGTTGGAGGCACTGTTGGCATTAACATTATCATAGCTTTTTAAAACCTGTTTTACCTAATCAAAAACATTATCATAGCTTTCCTCTAACAATGTTAGTTCTTCACTCTATATTGTTGAACATGGAGAAGCACAAATTAAATCATAGCTTTTCATTAACATTTTAACCATCTGAATAGAAGTGCATAAGTAAATAAAAAACACACAACACACACCACACAAGAAAACCAAGGCTTTATGTAGAATACCCAAGAAGGGAAAAACCATGGTAAGGATGAATTCAATATATGAAAGAAGTATTACAAGAAGCTCACTATTGTACTTGCATTCTATTGATGTGATTTTTATGACCACTTCAACATGCAAAACCAAATACTTAGTATTCCAACTAAAAGACCAAATCTCTGATAGTCTCTTGAATAAGGAAGCTCATATGCTAAATGATGTATACACTATACAGATTGTTTGATCAAATGAGAATATCCCAGAGTTTCTTCTAGTTTTGGGATCTCATTCAATTGTAATGATGTGATATGTTGGTATCACAAAGAGACTTACACTATTTAGTCAATGGATATCGACTTTGCAAATGTAGATGATTTCACAACTGATGCCCTTCAACTTCTTCTAGAAAACAAATTGCAACTAGGCAAAGGGTTTAGGAATCTAATCAAGCTCTAACAATGTAAGAGACTATTGATGGTGAGATGCAACTTTTAACCAATCCATGTTTTGCCGTGTTGACTATGTATAGAAGGATGCCTGCATCTAAGGATGTGGGAGTGATGTTCATATTATTAGTACTAATCAATCTTTCTTAGAATTCTTGATAGGAAATAATGAGGTTATGCAGCACAATAACCATCTCATGATGCCACCAATCATGAGTTGCACCATCTAGATGCAATGTTGCAAACTTAATTGCATGTACTTTTGTCATTGCACGAAGAGTCAAGAAAGTGTCTAATTTACTAATCTAATCTCTATCTACGACCTTCATTCTACCATCAAATGTATGAAATTTGAGCCTACTAGTAGCATGTTGAAGATCATTATTTTGGTTCCTTGGTCTTCTTTGTTGCCTTGGCTTACTATGCTATCTCTTTTTGAGTCATGAATCTATCAAAGGGCAAGTGATCTTTAACTCTTTGTGGCAATGCCTCCCACTCATCATGCATGGCCAAGACACTATCAAAAAATGTTACACCTTCTTCTTCTACACTCCCTTCCTTAGATTCTCCTCAAGAACATTGGATGTGTAGGCTTTTCATAGGTGCCTATAGAAAATCTTCTTGCCCAAGGGATCCCATCTCCACTATCATGCTCTTCTTGATCGTGACTTTTTCCTCTAGGCAAGACATCTTCCATATAGATGTGGCAAGCTACAACAAAACATTTGTCACCAGTTGTTTGTCCCACTGAAAAACCCCTAAGTATATCCATTGCCTCTCTTTCTTCATTATTTCCTGCATTTCTAGGTGGACTACCATCTCTCCTATCACCCATTATCTTTAATGGTAATCTTGTAACTGATCAGCATGTTGTTCTATGCTTCCCCTATGTGTATAGTACCTATGTGGATCAAATCATTACAGTTGCATATGAAACCCCAACCTTGCAAGATGATAGGAAAATGCTTTGATACTGTTGTGATGAACCCTGCTAGTTCTCTTTATCCAACCTGTGACTATTTCTAGTTTTTTTTTGCAATGTTTTGGATTTTATTTGTATTTTTAAGAATACATAATTTTTATGCTTTCCTTTTTTTGAAAATAATAAAAATAAAACAAAAATCTTGCATGAAATGAAATTTGAAACTACTTGCAAATCATAGGCAGGAGTTTATTTCTATTTATTGATATTTACATTCCAAAGTAATTGCAATTGTTAAATACTGAAATGAGTTTTCATCTTGGATAAAGAACCTAGAATTAAATCACATCCCTTGGATATTTTCTAGAAACCCCTCCAATTTGTGCACAATGTTCTATTTATATTTAGGAATCCAATAGGATAATAATGAAGCATAACTTCTAGGTAGTTTGGCCTAGAAACCAGATGTTGTGCTGAGGGTCTCATGTGGGGCTTGTAATGCTGTACGACTACCTCTAAATTTTTTATTTTTAGTCAACAAAATGTAGCTGAAGACCAGCCTTGGGAAGTATCTGCAAACACGCCTTTATTTTAATTGCAAAGCTCCCTAGCTTCACTAATTTAACTAAAATGGACCTCTATATGAAGCCCACAATCAAACAATGATTCAACTAGTTTTTTCATAGCTTTAAGATTGCACAAACATTGAACATATCATCCTTCAATGCTAAAAATGTCTAAAACCCTAGGTCACATTGCACTCTTCCCTGGAACATCCTATATAAAAGTCAAAACTCATAAACAAAAAATCAATCAATTTCATTTCTAGGGCTTTTATAATTCCTCAATAAAGTTTGACTCATGAGGATTCACCAATATGTCACTTTAATGACTTATATAACTATTTTTTGTGTTTGAATCAGGTTATGTCATTATTAAAGGCATACTTTTCCATTAAAAATAATGGCTCCTCAATAATACTTTATGAAGATAAGTAATAAATTTACAATATAAACATTATAAATAGCTTTATTACTGTTACTATAATTATAATATCTCATTGATTACTCATCATCTCTTTGTCTCATCTGAACTAGTTGGTCAGCCATTGCTTCCATCGCACAACCAATTACCTTACTAAAAATATGAATGGTTCTCTCTATTAACTCCTAACCTACTATAACTAGTAATTCCCTAAATATTTGATAAAATTAGTAGTGCCAAGGGTCATCACTATGTTGAGATTGGTCTAGGTGTCTTGCCAAATGTAGACATGTTAGATACATAACTTACTATAAATTGTAAGTGTAGCTAACTGAAACAAACAAGGAGCAATCCTAAACACTTCTGTACTATAGAAGGGAAATATCCTCTTGTTTTTCCAGATGGGACCCTCTAGCCATCAGCCTTAACCTACAAGGGCTAATAATAGGTCAATCCAAACATAAACCATGGCAAGCTAAAATAAGGACATTACACTTTATAACCAATCCTACTTGTCACAAAACACATAGGACACTTCAACAAACACTTTGACTTAAATACCTCTAGGATTTTTTGGCAACTTGACCACATTATGGAACCCCAGGAAAGGTATGATGACACATCTAAGTGACTCTTGGCAAAGGAATGTCCATTTGGTGTTTCTAAAATCAAATATCATGGTTAATCTAATTTGACATTCAAACACTTTCCAATACTATACATGAATTCGATGTTCAACAGTTGTGCATTTTAGGCATGTAACATGTATCCTTGTGATTTGACCACGTGTTTTCATTATGAAAGTCTCTATGATTTAGCATTCAAGGTCATCCCATTTGACTTGACAGTCGTAATATTTTATTAATATTATGGAATTTCAATTATAAGACAAATGTATTAAATACAATTTTCTACCTACATTGCTTTTGATGTTTTGAAGAGTATAATTTGGAGATTAGTTATCATACAATTCTCAAAGTGGATATATAAGACCAAAATACCTTAAAATTTGATAAAATACTTGCATAAAAGCTCCTGAATTCCCAGTTCAAACTTTGTTAGTTTAGAGAAGCAATTATTTGGATTTTGTGCCTGTACAATTGCTACAAGAGTCCATGTGGCTACTATAACTGGAGAGTGTACAAGAGGGGTCTTTTGAAGAGGGATAACTTGTGATCTTTACAAATACACTAGAATGTATTTCAGGTTAGTTCAGCTCAACATATAGAGAAAAATGTTCAAGCATTCTTGTTAGTGGATGAGAATCTCTCTCACTTTTCTTTTCATGTTTACTTTTGAAATGATGATTTTTGCTAGTTATTGTAGACACTTCAAAGAATGTAATCCATGGTTGATCTGATATGATTACCAATTTATGTAGTATAATGGAGCTGGCAAGGGAAAAATTGCATTGATTTATATGACTAATTCTAACATGAATTTGATTGAAATTTGTATTTTAATGTATTTTAAATGTGTGCCAGTTGGGCACAACTTATAATAGTTTGTATGGTCTCTTTCACTTTAAACTTGATGATAGATGATATGTTATAGGAATTGTTACCTTAGATTTTGTGGAGCATAGAACTATTTTCAAGTTGACAGCTATATTAAAATTAAAAAAATTCGTTCACTTTTTACAGAGACTACTCTCTGCAGCGAAACAACAGTTAGGGGAGATCATCTCAGCATTTGAATTTCTAGATCATTCTTCTTTGGACATGGTAAACACAAACTTCAATTTAAAATTATCTACATGGTGGCAATTTTTCAATAATGATATTTGTTTATTTAATATTCAGAGAAGGAGACTTTTGAAATATGTTTCAGTATTATTTTTCTCTATACTAACTTATTTGACATTTTGTCTATAGTGCTATATGGACTAAAACCCTTAAAAGTACTCAAATAGAATTGATTGGAAATCAAAATGAATGCCATTATACTTGACTTGGTGGGGGTTGTAAATAAAGTTAGTTATTATTGCTTCCCCCTAGTAGAAGCCATGACTTTCACTATGATATGAGTCATAAAGTTTTTGGCTAGCTTCTTCATTGTTAATGTTTTGGCCATAGATGAATGCCTCGAGTTCTTGATGTTTGATAAAACTTGGATTATTGTGTGCTCAAAATCATTTTTTTTTGGAAATGCATTATCATCTTTACAGTTATTGTTCTTGTTTGTTAAATTTTATTTGCACTTTTCTTGGAGACATATGCCCACTGTGAGCTATTTCTTAAAAGACTAAGAATTGTAGAATAGATGAATAAGATTTAATACTAAATATTTGCTTCAAATATTGTGTACTAGTACCCACAGTGATGTGTGGAGAGTAGTTGTGTAGAAATTTGTTTTGATTTTTCAATTTGTGATTAGTGACAATTTTTGGAAGTCCCTCTCCTTCGCATATATAAACTACTTCCTAACAGCTATAGAAGTACAATCCTCAAATCTTGTATTGATTTATTGTTTAGTTTCTATGAAGTCGTGTGCTCCATTGCTCATGGATAATGTGAATGTGATCAAAATTGTTTAGATGGTTTCTAAGTTTTATGGGCTTTGAGGTTATTGAGATCTTCATATTTATCCTAAGAGAGTTCTTAAAGGAGGCATGAAACATTGGAATAAGAGTGATAGTGATAGAATGACAACATTGTAGGATAGTTATATTCAACTATTATGCTCTCTTTTTTGTTTAAGTTCTTTGGTAGCTTCCAACAAAATGAATTGTTTAGTTGCACCGATTAGGTAATATGACTTACAAAAATATTACTTTATCATCAAGACAAAGATACATTGAGGATTGTTTCTTTCTCACTGTTATAAATCACATTTTACTCAGCTCTACAAGTATATGATCATTCTAAATGATGTTTTAGATGATATATGACTATTCCATCTTCATTTTTGCTTGCATAAAAATTGATTTGCAACAATTAATGACAATTTCCACCTACAGTAGAGGTGTATGATCTATTGGAGCTCACGATAGTTATTGTAATGCTAAAAAGGCAGTTTTATATAGTTTGTGTTTTTTAATGTCATTAGAAGACATTTATTATTTAAGTTTTCTAATAATTGAATGCTCATAAATTAAGGGAGGATTGTGTGTCACTGTGTAGTAACTTAGTTTTGGAAGATCCCCTTTTTGAACTGTATTTGAAAGTGTACAGAAAATTCTCGAGCAATCCAGGAAAATAATATCAGCTTTAAAGGAAGATTACAAATAGAAAAAATTTGCAATTAAAGAAAGAGAATACATAACATCAAACCATAATAAAGCAGGTTTGTATGCATGTAGTGTTATTTAGTAGATGTAGTTTATAGGATATTCTTAGATGAGACTTACATTTGGGATGTTGTATGGTGAGTAGAAACACTCTGACTGAGCAGGCCTGCACACCTCTCTTTGATTTGGAGAGATCTGTTAAAGACATTGAAGGGTTATTTGCTAAAATAGGTATGTTGACCCAGGCCTTTTCAAAGATTCAAAATATTTTATGAGATTACAATGCATAGATTGTTAGCTAGACATTTTTATTCTAATTGTGTCAATTTATAGAAATGGAAATCAATATAGGGAATGGATTCAAAATTCCATACCCTATAAAGTACTAGTTCAGTGCATAAGTAATAGTTAATAGAACAATTTTGTAAAAGATAAATAAAATTTGTAGTGTGTGCTTGATATTATCGCATGTATGTAACTCAAATTGTTGTCAATACAAGAGGGAGAATACCTTTCAAAATTCGTAAGAGTTCAAAATGTAGCCAACTCAGTATTATTAACAATCTTAACTTATTGTGATGTGAATATCAAGATTTAACTGTGTGATTTTGAGTCAAACTCATTGACCCATGTTTCATGAGTAGTGATTCAACATGAATCTATCTCTCATGAGAATAAATGGAACACTTAGCACTCATTGGATCTAGGTGATGCTCATAGGGGTGAAGCACCGAGACTTCCCGGGAGGTCACCCATCCCAGTACTACTCCAGCCTAAGCGCGCTTAACTACAAAGTTTCCTCCATAGTTAAACCCAAAGCTTGCAACCCCATTTGCAAAACCTTCACCAAGTGTTGTGCCTTATGAACCATTCATTAGAAAGCCCCTTAAGCTCATCAATTGATAAGTAGGAGATAATTTCCACAGCAAGTCAAATTGTGATGTGAATATCAGGATTTAATTGTGTGATTTTGAGTCAAACTCATTGACCCATGTTTCATGAGTAGTGATTCAACATGAATCCATCTCTCATGAGAATAAATGGAACACTTAGTACTCATTGGATCTAGGTGATGCTCACAGGGGTGAAGCACCGGGACTTCCTGGGAGGTCACCCATCCCAGTACTACTCCAGCCTGAGCGCGCTTAACTACAAAGTTTCCTCCATAGTTAAACCCAAAGCTTGCAACCCCATTTGCAAAACCTTCACCAAGTGTTGTGCCTTATGAACCATTCATTAGAAAGCTCCTTAAGCTCATCAATTGATAAGTAGGAGATAATTTCCATAGCAAGTCAAATTGTGATGTGAATATCAAGATTTAACTGTGTGATTTTGAGTCAAACTCATTGACCCATGTTTCATGAGTAGTGATTCAACATGAATCCATCTCTCATGAGAATAAATGGAACACTTAGCACTCATTGGATCTAGGTGATGCTCACAGGGGTGAAGCACCGAGACTTCCCGGGATCTTAACTTATGTCCTGTCACATACATTTCATAGCAAGCTGATTGTGTAGAGAAGTTGCAAGTGTATCTCATACACTGAGCCAATAGATTCAAAGCTATTTTTGACATAAAACATTACATGTCATGGGATTAAGTGAAGGTTTATGAGTCTTTTAAGCATTAGAAAGGTCAATTGGTCTCAAAAATGTCACAAGAATTGAGTCCTAAAGCCCGAGGTTATCATAAAGGACTGTTATTAAAGATATTAAAAATTGTTCTAAAGATTGCATTAATATGTTTCAATCTTTTATTCATCGTTATTAGTTGATGCATTAATCACATTACTCATTGCTATCAAGATTAGTCAAGGCATGCTGCTATTAGCACCTAAGTAACTTTCACCTTGTGACATCTCTTGGAAGCATTTTGCAAATAGTTAACATATATTGTCTATAAATCCACATTTTGCAAACATCTAGGCCTTCTAGAAATTATAGGACCATTTTAGTTACATTTGAAAACATTAATTAACAAAAACCATATGTGTAGATATACACATTAATCACAACATGTCCAATTTATTTGCAAGTTTATTTTCTTGTGAAGAAAGACCACACTTGACAATATGAACCTAGAACAAAATAATGAGACAATGGTTGCATTGTGGGCTCAGTTCTGAAGAAAACTTGATAAATGTTATTGTCCTTGCAAAAAGTGTAAGGGCTTAAAGAATCAAAGAATTCTAATCACAACAGCCCAGAGTCATTGTAGGCAATATGGTCATGTTGAAGGGGGCCACAATTTTTGTCCATTACTGAATGTGGATTTCCTACTGGAGGAACATGGAGGTGTTAATATCCAATCTGAGGATAACAATCCCATGGAAGAAGATGATAATGTTCCAGAGGACATGATTGAAGAAGATGGTATTAGGGTAGGTGATGAAGAGGCTCACAATGATGGTACTAGAGAATCTGATAATAATGATGAAGATGGTCTTGATATACCTTTACTTGAGAAGGCACACAAGCCCTTATATGAAGGCTCCTAAACAACTCTACTCTCGGCTATAGTGTTGTTGGTGAACTTAAAGGTTATGAATAGTATATCCAATGTAGCAATGTCATGTATGCTAATGTATGCCATTTTTGTCATCTTCAATGTTAGCATACAATTACTATTCATTATATTAACAATGTATATTTGTTTTTGTAGGTTGATTAGTGAGTTTTTGTTACCACCATCAAACATTTTGCCTCATTCATATTGAGAATTATCTAACATTATGGATCAGATTGGAATGAAGTATCAGACAATACATGCATGTCCCAATGATCACATTCTATATCATAAACAACATGAATTTGCAACAGAATGCCCTGATTGTCATGTTAGTAGATATCGGTCAGATCAAATAACAAAAAAAGTGCCTCACAAGGTTCTTCAGTACATTCCCATTATTCCACATCTTGAACGGTTATTCAAGTGCGCTAGCTTGGCACAATTAATGGATTACCATGCATGCAATAGAAGTCAGGATGAAATTATGTGAATGTCTACCAATGGTTCTGCATTTAAAGAGATAGAAGAAACATGGTCACACTTTAAAGAAGAACCTCATAATCTAAAACTTTCATTGGTGGCAGATGGTGTCAATCCATATGGAGATATGAGATCTGTTTACTCAGTATGGCCTATTTTTGTTATTAACAATAACATTCCTCCTTGGATGTTCATAAAGAGGGAGCACATAATGTTGTCAATGATTGTGCTAGGTATTTTTTAAATTTATAGTTATCTAAATTAATTTATAAATAGTGCATGAAAATGGTTATAATAATTATGTAATGTTTATGTTCATTCAATTGCTAGGTAAATACCTAGTTAAAGATATGAACGTGTATATTGATCCCCTAATTGACGAGTTGTTGAAGTTATGGAATGGAATCACTATGTATAACATCTCTAGACTGATAGGACATCGACAATTTCAATTCCATGCAATGCTTGTATGGACAATACATGATGCCCTTGGGCTAACTCATTTTTGTGATATATTATATTGTTAAGATCACATATTTTTGGTTTGTTATAGTGCTTACACATTACTATCGAATGCTTAAGTTGTGCATGATAATTGTACATGATCTTTTAGGTCTTCAGACAAAGGAAAAATTTGCATATCCAATTTGTGGTGTGAAGATGAAATGTCATCATTTGAGAAGTTTAGGAAAGTAGGTGTTTGATGAGTTTAGACACTTTCTCCACAATAATCATAGGTATCAAATTTCCAAAAAATATCTTTCCAATGGGAAAGAAGAGACATCATCGAGGCCACGAAGAATGACACCTCATTTATGGAAGTTGGAATATGATTGATTAAATCATTGAGGTAATGTCCAATTTGTCATCCGAAGTTTACAATTTGTATTTTGATATTGTCTTATATTTACTAATGTTGTAATTGATGCTTGTGAAGGTCATCAAGGCATCAATGACTAACTTCATAGAGGAATGAAAAGTTATCCTACTCAATTTAGTATGTTACCATACTAGAAGGATCTCTCAGTCATGCATTTTTTTGATGCTATGCATATTGGAAAGAATGTAACAAAGACACTATGGAAAATGTTGGATGGAAGGCATGATAGAGAACAAATTGCTAAAATTTGTACTGACATTCATGAATCCAATCATGCACTAAAAGTTTTCATTGAATCAAATAGGAATGGAGACCACATAAATACAAGTGCCCTTCCTTGGTTTTAATGAAGCAACAAAGTGATGCATTAAAAGAAGTCATAAAAAAAACAAAATTTCCAATAGGATTTGCTGCAAATATAAGCACTCTTCTATCAAAGAAAGGTGATTTTGGGTCAGGGCTAAAAACACATAATTGGCATACCTTCCTCAAGGTAAGTCATGTTTTTTATTTACAGTATATTTGTAAGATTTAATGTAGTACTAATTGCTTTATTTAATAATATATTGAAATGATCATTTTTTGATGATTGCTGTCCTACCTTTATCCCTTCCACAATAGTTTGACAACAGTATTAAACAAGTTATATATGATCTTGGAAAATACATGAGGTTAGAAGAGTTTTTTTTCTTAGATTTGTAGCTTTTTATCTAAAATCTATTGTATAATTTTATTTGAAATCTCCTTTATGTCTTTTTGCATGTTGAATCTCTTTTAGGTGGTTATCATCTAAAGAAATTGATAAAAAAAATTATAAAATTTTGGAAGAGAAAAATTCCACAACTTATGTGTGAAATGCAAAAGTGTTTACCTCCAACATTTTTCAATGCCCAAGAACACTACCTCATACATCAAGTTGAGGAGATTGAATTGTGTGGACCTATACAAGCTAGATCAATGTGGATGGTTAAGAGGCACTTGAAATTTATGAAGGGCTTGGTTCAACAAAGAGCATGTCCTAAGGGTTCTATGATAGAGGGGTATATGGTATACTAGACCATGGTGTATATCAGTGAATATTTTCCAAAGTTTGCAATAGGTATCCATGTAGATCGCATTTGGGATTCCAACTATAATGACAAATTCAAAGGGGAGTACCTAATGAGGAAATATAGATTGAGGAGGGTGAGAGGTAATTATAAGTTTTTTTTTGTAATTTAACAATTCTTATCCATCATCAATATATATAAGTTGTTTCTAAATAGTGTAATTGTCTTCTTTATAGTTGGTCATGAGTGGGATGCACTACACTTGTATATTGCAAACAATCTTGATTGGATGATAGTATGGATTGAATAGTCCCAAGAAAATGGTCGCTCATTAACATGAGATGATGTTGCATCATTGGTTAAAGAAGCTCATCGTAATGGAGATCTCAATATTATGCCAATGGTACTTGATCTAATATATGGCTTAAGAGATACAAAGGTACGCATAAGATTACTAATCATGAGACATAAGTTTAATATCAACTCACAGATCAATGAGAAGATTCTTGACATGTTTGAATAATTGTAGGTCAAATACCACAAAGTTATGTACTACCATGGCTATAAATTCCACATAAAAAAGTTAGATGAAACGAAGAAAATGTGTGATTCTGGGATAAGTGTTGTCTTTGCGGTCACCAATATTTCATCTAGAACTAACATACATCCTCAACAATCTAAAAATTGATACTATGGCATTTCAGATGATATACTTGAGGAAAACTTTAATTCATTCAAAATAGTTCTATTTGTTGTTGAATGGTTTAGGTTATGACTGAATTGAAATGATCTCGATAGGACTGTTATTGAACATGATAGTGGATTTACTATGATTAATACAAGGTCATTTGAGCCAGTCAGAGATGAGCCCTATGTTCTTCCAAGCTAATGCGAGCAAGTGTTTTACTTAGGTGTTCCACATAAACCAGGTTGGTCATTTGTTGTTAGACATGACCCAAGAGGAAGGCTGATAATGTATAATGTGATCAAAGAAGAAGATATTGAAGAAGCACAAGAGGAAGTAAATGATTATCAGGAATGATAGTTAACCAGTGATGAAGAAGAAGAAGATGGTGATAATTTTGGTTATGCTAATGATAATGGTGATAATGATGATGATGATGTTGATGATGATCATGATCATGGTGATGAAGATGGTGATGATCATGGCGGTGATGGTCATGATGATGATAGTGATCAAGAGGATGATGATGGTGATGAAGATGGTGGTGGTGATGACAACGATCAAAGTGGCAAGTATGATGATGGTGATGATGATGATGACGATGATGATGATGATGATGATGATGATGACATGGATAAAGATCATGATGATCAATGAAATGTCTAGGTAGGATCAATGTCAACTATGATGGGGTCTTGTATGACCAAATATTTCTTTCCAAACCATATGTGCACATATAAAAATTAAGTAGAACATGTCAAATATATTTTTAGATATAAAGATTAGTTACGCTAAATTTTTAACTTAAGACAAATGATTTACATATACAATCTACTTTATTATTAATATTTTTTTTGGTAAGTCTATTACTTTAATTTCGCTGTTGATTTCTAAGACTTACTAATTTTTTTCATAGGGTGATATGGACGCACCATCTTAGACACCTTCAATAGAGGTAAACATTAATTATTGTAAATTTTAATGTTAATATAGAAACAGATTTCATATTATTATGTTCTTTTATTTATGGATTTGGAGTTATTTTGATGAAAGTATACAAATATTTGATGTCACAAATGATAGGAAAAAGCTACAATGATCGCTAATCAAATGCAATCTAAAATACGGGTGTCATATCTACATGACATTGGCCTTAGTACCGACCCTATATTCATCACCCAAAAAATTATGTAAAGATACACTGATGAAATTTTTAACATTATCATCAAGGGTGATAGAACTGAGGAGAAAGACGCATTGAGAATAGAATTGGACTGTAGAATCCAATTTTTGAAGGTAAGCAGTAATTCGACTAAAGCAGTAATAGAAGTTCAATAGATATTAATATTTTATAGTATCTTATGGATCATGATCTCTAATTTTATGTGTTCTTGTATAGACATATGTGCCAGTTGCGACATCACATGGTGAACATGGGCAGGGTTGTTGCACAGTACCTTCATGTAAGTAACACTTTATTTGTTTTGATCAACATTATAACACTTACCTTTTTTTGTGTGGACATTTCTTGCTAGTATCCCATTTGATCTTTATCCATTGCAAATGTCTTTGCTAACATTATTCTATTCTTCAGCTCATGATGAGGTGCAGACTCCTCCTTCGGTTGGCGGTCCACTATTGTCTGCTGCATTGTTGGAAAAAAGGACCACGCAAACATCATTGTCTATGCCCACTAGAATTGGTAAAACCTTGTTTTGCTATATTTTGTAATGTCTTTCTACAAGTTGATGAACAACAAAGTAGCATATCAGTGCTTAAATGATGTCTATAGAAGCCTACATACACACAAACACATGCATACACACACCACGCGCACGCACGCACACACACACACACACACACACACACACACACACACACACACATATATATCCACACATAGAGAGACATGGAAATAGGCAAGGAGGTAGACCAACAGAGAGTAGTACTAAAATTGTCATTTAATTGTTATGATGTTTCAGTTGATAGACAAATAGAGAGCAGTACTACTGAAGCTGATCCATTTCCTGGAGTAGTTTGTGCGATTAGTACTAGTTCATATGAAGGGACATTGTTGCTGAATAAGAAAACTATGTTTCCATTAAAAGAATGAAAGCTTCTAGGTGCTTTAAAATTGATATTATTTAAAGTGTAAATTTAGTTTGCTTTTACATTACTCATTTTGGACTGATAAATCCTTTATGTTTTTGTAGGTAATAATGCTTTCTTTGAACATCTTTTCCATATGACATTGAGACTATTTGGACCCACCATATGCAAAAGGTATGTAGTTTCATATCATTGCTACATAATTTTTCTTTTCTTCTATTTATTGTAATATATTAAAGTTATTGATCTAACAATCTATTTGTTTTTAAAAAGGTGGAATTTACAAGCTGTGGAATTGAAAAATCAGCCGATTGCATCTATTGAGGAGAAATTTGGGAAAAACATTTTTGACACAAGCCTACTTTTGAAAAGAGTAGCAAAGCATATAAAGACTGTGAGGGATCAATATAGAAGGGCTCTTAAGGATAACCCAAAGTATGACCGTCCTCCTATAATTCCATCGATGGAGTGGAATGAAATACTAGAAGATACAAAGGAGAAAAGGCAATACGAAGATAGAGATAATGAAGCAACACAGGGCAAAAAGAGGTATGTCATTATAGTATTAAGTACATTGTAATTATGTACTAATTATTGATATTTGTAAATATATAATCTAAGATGTTTGAAATTGTTCATAGATTGTAGGACACATCCATGGCTACAAAAGTGAGAGTAGAAAAGGTTGGCCAACACAAACTTGGCTCTGGTGGCTATATGAATCTCCAGTCTCAACTTGTAAGTAGACCAATGAATTTTTATTTTTATTTTAAATTTAATGTTGCAAACAATTTTTTTTAATGAAACCATACATGGAAAACTGACGTTCTCAAGCAAAAAACACAGGGCACAGATTTTAATGTGGAGGTCATAGATGAAGATAGAAAAATTGCCTTGAAGGAAGGCTATAAAGTTTTGGTTGCACACCTATGTGAAGAATATATAAGCCTTGCCCAAGAATCCAGTGCACTAAATGATGTCTCATAAGTAAATTGGTCAGATGAAAAGTAAATGAAATTAAATAGTTGAGAAGATTCTTTTTTGGTATTCATTTTAAACGTAAATTGACTACATAACAATGTGCATAACATTTTACTGCAGCCTTCATATCCTACCACAGAACCTACTCATGACGAAGGCCATGATGTGCATTATAGTGGTGGAGGTATTAATTTGCAATTGAAAATTAATTATGCAATTATGAATACAATTTAACATCTTTAATTGGAATTTGATGTGTATCCTTTTTTTGAATATTTCAGAGCATGTTGAACATCATGTTGAAGTAGTGGACCATGTTCCAAGTGTTCAACATGTTGACACGGTGGCAGATCAAAATGTTAATGTACATGATGTGGCATTTTCAGGTAAGAAAATGCATTTTATGTTGTACTTGTACTTAATTACAAACTTGTAATAGTTAGAAAAAGAAAAAGACTATGCCAATTTATCCCATTCATTTGTTCTTGCAATAGAGCCCCCTTTACTGCAGCAACCTCCTGCTCCTCCAAGGAGAAGGAGCCATTGTAATTTGACATTACATGTGCTAGAAGAGGAGGAGAATGATGCAAATATGGATGCTCCTATGAGCGCTTTTCTTAAGAGAGCTCAAAAAAACAAAAAAAAGAAATGATGTTTTAAAAATCTTCTTTGATAAACCTTGTTGGATAATGAAAGAACTTTGTTTTAAGTAATTATGTATGAATGATGTGTATTAATACAGATGTTTATTTTATGTTAATGAATATTGTTATGTGTTAATGAACTTTTGATTAGTATTGTGTATTAATGAATTTTATATCATATTAATGAATTTTATGTGATTGTATTGATTGAATGTTATAGTTCATAAATGGATGAATGAATGAATGAAGTATGTAATTAGATGATAACGGGTACTTTAGATTGATGTTAGGGGGAGGGGGGTGAGGCTAGATGAGCTTCCACCTTTACGTGGTTGGACTTGTTAAGTAAAGAATATTATAGTATTCTTGAAACCAAGTAAAGCTCAAACTAACATAAAATAGACACTTTGCATGTCATAGGTCTAAAATGATCCACAACTATTGTTGCCCATAACATCATTTCCTTCATCCTGAACCCATGCAAGAGCAACCTGGCTTGGGCTACACCCTTTTCTTAAACTAATATTACTTAGCTTTAGGAATAGATCTTGGTTCCACTCAAGATTCTCACCTTAAAACCTTGGATTCCCCTATTTAATAGATCAATTATTATGATATGAAACAATCAACAATGACAAAATCAAATCAAATTAATTTTCACCCTTATTGTCAGTCTTGTCATGTAGTTTTTTGTTTAGATTTTACTTTGTTGTTCAGTCTTAATGTTTGAACTCAACATCAGATCATCTTTAAAATGGTATGATTATTAAATGGAAAAAAAATCCTATCCTTTACCTTACGAATACATTATCTGTCACACTTTGAAGAAGTTTTCCTCCTGTGCTGAAGAAACCCATGCCTAAAGGACTGTATAGAAAAATCCCAATCCCCAACTCCCTATGAATGGAATAAAATGAAATAAAATAAATATAAGTAAGCTTGTATTCCTTATCTAATTTAAAATGGAACAAAGTTCAAAAAAATCTTATTAGAAACTTCAACTTTTGGTATATACTATGAACCCAATTCACAAATATTTATTTTTAGTTCTTTGCAATCTATAAAGTAAACATTGAATTAGAAACTATTGAGGTATTATATTGTTACAACGTTTACCTAGAAGTGGGAATAATTTGGGCCTCAGAATCCCTACTCTAGAGAGACCATTCAAGCTAGACATCAGTGATTGGATGCACTGCATGGGCCCTACGGATTGTTGAAGTAGAGGCTTTAGATAGATCCACATATTTTATATTTCCCTCTTCTACAAGCTTCTTTAGTTCACCCATCTATATAAAAGGAAAACTCATTTTCTTGTTATTAGATTTCTTTTGTTTTGCTAGGCCTCGGTAAAGAGCCAGAGGGATATAATCTTGCACTCCAAAGCCATACAACCTTGATTATTAGACACATATTTTCTAGTGAAATTAGAGGTTTGAAATTTTGATTTTGTTGTTTCTGAGGCAAATTCATTGACTCATGTTATATTAGCTTCATAAGAACTCATCTCTCATGACAATAAGTTGGATTCCTACTGCAATTAGTGACCTTCTGGAAAGGTTTAATGCTTCACCTTATGAGCATCATCTAAATGTAATGAGTACTATGTGTTTCATTCATTCTTATCAAAAATGAGTTCTTGTGAACCACTACTAAAATAACTTGTGTCAATGCGTTTCACTAGAAAACCACACAATTGAATCCTTGAAGTAGAATCACAATTTGACTTGCTATAGAAAATATTTCATACTTATCAATCTCAAGAATTGATATGTAAAATATATTTCTCACATCAAATCAAATTCAAGATTCAACTATGTAGTTTTTCGAGAAAAACCATTGCGCAAAATTTTATAAATAAGATTAAATTAAAAAACCTGTCACAATAGTATAGATTTTGAATCTTAAAACTTACAACACCATGACAAAATAGTATTTTGGTGCAAGGTTAAGGGTTTGGAATCCGAAGACTTACAGTAGCTTCTATGGGTATAGTAATATCCACCCTATGCTTGTAATAAAGATCAATGTAGTCTATATCAAGCCTCTTGAGGCTTGCTTCACAGGCAGCCCTGACATATGTAGGATCTCCCTTCACACCAAATTCTCCATTACTTCAAGTCAATCCAAACTTAGTTACAATATGCACCTTCTCTCTGATACCTTTCAGAGCCTATTTAGGAAGGAACAATAAAAGCATTATGTATGGTGTTAGAATAATCAAGCTCAGAGAATTAATAGATTAAGAAATGGAAATAGTAAGAGCTAGAAACAAGATATGCATCTTGATAGCTCCTTTTTGAGAATGAAATTTTTTTGCATTTTGGTTAATTTTTAAAAATCTTGTCTTGATAGGGTCGGGATCATTTCTCAAAATTTTAGAAAACCCTAGTCATTTTTATAATCATCATCTCTCTTTAACCCTAGGTCGTAAGTATGAGCGAGTTTTCATTTTAAAGAAAGGAAAGAATCCTTTTTTCTTTGATCTTTTTTTATCTTACGACAAAGGAATTGACGTAACATCACAAGCTTGTGTTGTGGTCTCTTCGATCTCATGATATTCCTTATATCATGTCATCGAAGGGGAATTTCATTTCTTTTCTGATCTTGCGGTGATATTTATATCGTAAGATCATATCACATTGTGTTTTGCTAATAAAAGGGGTCTTTTATGATCCCACAATTAGCATTTTCTCATCGCATCAGGAGCAGAGGAAAAAGGGGATGACGATCCTATGATAAAGCTTTTTTCATCAGGTCGCAAAGTAGATAGATGGGGCTTAACAATCTTATGAGGCATGTTGTATGAACAGAGAATGAAATCAAATGGGTTAAGACATTATGACGAAGGCCTTGTCATATGATCGTATGATGGATAAAGATGTGTTACGATGGTGTGACAATGTGTCAAGCATGTCACTTGGTGAAATGATAGATGTTAGATTCCTATTGAAATCAAGCGAGTATATAGATGCCAGATGTGTTTAGAATAAGCATTAGTGGGACCAAGGGTAGTGAGATGGTGCATGGATAATGGTCTATGATCTTATGATAAAACTAGGGTTTTTCGTATCATCGCATAGATAATTTGTGCAACCATAATGTAACAGTGTAATATTTTTAGCTTAATCGTAACATTGTAGGACAAAATATGATGGGTTGCAATGTTACGAGGCAGTGAGTTCAACTACAATCATGGGATCGTAAGACTTATGACTATGACTTACGATGCCCTAAAAACATTTGTCATGGGATTGTAAAACACAATGAGTAAGCTACTGATGTTGCGATAAAGGAGTTATTGTAGAATCATGAAAGAATATCATTTTTACTGATTGCTTGATGTGATGTTTTTTATAGGACATCATGGGATTAGAGAGTTGTTAATATAATATTGTGATATTATAAAAGGTCTTTTCAATTGCCTTGTCATAATATCATAGAATCTAATCTCTTCAATAGACATAATGATGAGAAAAGAGTTTTGAGCTTCTCAGCCAATCAATTTTGAATGCAGTCCAAAAAGTACATAGTTGGAAATCAATTTGGTGCCTCCTAAGGCTGATAGAATGGATTATGATCATTCTCAAGCATGTAGAAATCAATGTGATTTAAACATCCATTTAAGCTTGTCAACTTATAAGTTTTTTCCACTTCACTGTTCATCATCTATAGAGTCACATTCTGAGTTCATCTTGTGTTGCATGTGTGAGCTATATCATTGTTTAGAAGTTTATGTGGGAAATTTTTCTATGGTTACTAAGTTTCCAATTACAGATTCAAAATGTCAAACTAGGAGGTGGAAGAGATTTCAGCTAAGGAAATGGCAATATCAGAGATGTCAACCTCGAAGGGAGGTAAAACCAAACAGAAAAAACCCAGTCATTTTCCTGAGGAATGGATAAAATTGTTCCCTGGATCCACGAATGCCAACTCTACTGATGATCATATTTTCTTTGATCCATATGCCAACTGCAGAGATGCTAGGTTCCCTGGTACTAATGGTGCTAAGATTTTCTACTTTTTCTACTGCAACTGGGAGAAAAAGGTCCCTATTTGCAATCCCTAGAAGAAGAAACTTGCTAAGCTGATTTTCATAGAGGTATTCATGGATGTAGATTTAAAAAAAGCTCTATTTAGATGTTATAATCCTGCAACCAAATCTTTCCACAGAAAAGATGGAATCGTTCTATGCACCTTTGATAGAGAATCTTTCATTGAGGCTTTTGGGTTGACTGGGGCAATGGGTCAGCCTCTAGATTTGAAGGACTTACAAAGAAGGTTTGATGCAAACTCGGCTACTTTCCCTAGAAATTCATTGCTACAACATATTCCTAGAGAATTGAAAAGGGTGGGTGATACCCAAAGAAAATACAGGAGAAAATGCCTATGGACAAGTTCAAAAATTATTTTGTCAAGACTATATATGGTGTCCATATGGTTATTGGAAAGGATGGGTCTGATGAAGTCTGGGGAGCTGAATATATAATTGCTAGAGATGTACAAGATGCTTTCCATTCCTGTGAATATGACTATGTTAGTCATATATTAGATATCATGAAGGAAAATATTGCTAGGGCAAGGTCTAGAGAAATGAGGGAATTCACTTTCCCATACTACTCTCTGCTGATGGGCTTGATCCTTTACAGGAATGTAGGGTACATAAGCTCTAACTTTATTGATCAAACCTCTGATCTAGAAGGAGCTGTTCTAGTACATCTATGGACACAGATATGGGATAGCTCTTATCACTTTTCTATGTCATTTTTCAATAATTATAGTGCTATTATAATGAAGATGTTAGACTCGGGGTACTTTAGGGCCCCTAAAATTTTGAAATATCTCTTAAGACCATCCATGTTGCCTGATGGGAGGAAAATAGATCATAATTGGGGGGATATCTTTTTGTTTCCTACTTTTTCTTTAATGAGAATGTAGAGCTGTCCTCAGCCACCCCACATTTTACCAAAATTCATCCCTCCTAGATTGGGGATTATTGAATTTATTTGGCAATTGTTCATGGTTAATAGTGAATACTTGGGCCCTAAGGTACATAAGGGAAACTTTTTGTGTAGATGCTTTAAAATCAATGATTTCACCATCGGTAAGGAATCCCTAGAGCCTGTCCATGCTTTTCTGCATCATTTCAACTTGTGCACTGGCCCTTACAGAATGTATGATCCTGAGGGATGGATGAGGGCCACTTTAAAAGAAATGAGAAACTATGTGCTACCCAATTCCAAATAATTTCCCCATGAAGACATCATTCCAAATATGGTAGTAGAGGGGGAGGCAGCTGATAAACTTACAAAGTTGGATGATGTATTGAGGGTAGAGAGCAAATTAAAAAGAATTGACCCCCAATTCTTGGGTTTTAATATGGATATCCCTTACCCTCATAGAATCAGGAAGATGGTCACAGACCATGTTGAAATAATGGCTAAAATGCCAAAGGGTCGAGTAGGAGAGGAAGAAAGGGTGTGCCTAGATAGCCCTGAACTAGATGTAGCCCTAGAGGTAGAAGAGGAGGATGTACCCCAAGAATCTTGGATGGAAAAGGGGCATAAAAGATAGAAGATTGTACAGGTCCCACCTTAGGTCAAGTAAAGAACATTGCAAATTTTTTTAGGGAATAGTCAATATTTTGCTGATATGAGGCAAAATTATCTCTAGACCAGGACTAATGCAATAGAAGGCATTCTAACTGATCTAAAGTTAGTAGCAGCAAAATTGGATGATAGGATCATCCAAGCTCAACAATTTTTAGAGGATGATGAATTCATCAAATCTAATGAATTTAAAATTTTTTTATATAAGATAAAATAGAGTGAACTTGTCCTCCAAATGAAACCTGATGAATCAGATGAGCAGAGGATGGAGTTGATTGAAAAGCTACACTCCTATGATCTTGAAAGTGAGGTAATGACCTTGGAAGAAGCTAGGGATCTTGTTCAGAGAAGTGGCATGTTCCTCGTACCTGGTTGGGACCTGGAGCAAGCATTTATGATTGATCAAATTAGAAGACAAGAGAATGCCATCTCTTATGAGGCAATTGGTGCTAGTGGTTTGAAGAGGGGAACTGGTTTTAACATTCATACCAAATTCTTGGTAGTTTTGAGTATGGCCCCTACTTCTAATAAACCAAAATTGATGGATGTGCAGAGCACAGAGTAGGGTAACATGATAATTTGGACTCTACAGGGTAGCTCTGGCAAAAAAATCTCCAAGGCACTAAAACATTTCTCATTCATAAATGAGGCCAAGGTGGAGGAGATAGAGGATAAATTATCCCAGGCTATACATGACTACATTGATGTTAGGAAGCTCTATGAAAATGAGCTCAAAACTAGTCATATATATAGAGAAAGAATTGTTGAACTAAAAAATAGAGTCAGGGAACTTGAAGATGAAGTTTCTTCCCTTAAGGAATAGCTAGTACAAACAGAACAAAGAACGGCTCCAGTTCAGGGAGAAGAGGGACAAGGAACTTCAGTGCCATCCAAGGATACTGCTCAGGCTCTAGTATAGACTGAGGACATAGAAGAAAAGAAATCCTCACAACCTAGGAGGATGAGTACTGACACTCAGTCAGTATAGTAGGGAGGAGATGTAAGAATTGGAATCCTTAGGTCCATGATGAGCCATAGGGTTGATACTCTAAAGAACCTATCTCAACAGGCTCAAAGCTCTTTTGTTTCTTTGTAGAGTGTTGAGCAAGTTTGCAATGAAGCACTTTCTTGGTTAACCCCAACTTTCAACCTTTGGGGACCCTACATGCAATTTTTAGAGAGATAAATAATTCTGATGGCTAAGAAGCTTGACTTACCAGATAAAATTTTCATAGTCAAGGAAAGCTTAGAAATGGTGAAAGAACTGAGTGGCTTCTTTTCTGGTAAGTTACATGTTATACAAGGTAAGTTGAGGACACTGTTAGATGGAATTGAACCTTGTATACCATCAATTATCACTACTACTAATGTAGTAAAAGACTGGCAGGAGTGGTTAGCTTCTTTTGATGACATTTTGACCAGGGAGTCTACATCAGCAATTTTTGAAGATACTTCAGATTCCCCTTTCCATGTTCTAGTTGATTCTCTTTTCAAGACAGAGATAAATTTAAATAAATTCATTGCTAAGTCTAAGGAAATTATGGATGCCAGGTGGGCCAAGGCTACTTAGGATTTACAAGGGGTAAAGGACACTGACTAGCCCACCAGTAGTTGGTGAAATAAAGGCCCTGTTGGCTGGAAGTAGTTGAGATATTTTATATATTTATAGAAAAGGTACATAAGATAGAAAAGATCAAAGGCTTCAATATTAATATTTTTCTACTTCCTTAGCTATTTACTTTTTGATTGATTACTATGGAAGATTGATCTTGTGTATTTATTGTGTTCACCTTCCTATAGTTTTAATTTTCCTTTCAAATTTTGACAAGTGTCCTCCTCTCATCTATAGCTTGTTGCAATCCTATTTATGGATTCCCAAGATGAGAAGTAGAGGTTGGTTGTCTGTAGAATTTCTAATATGCAATATTATTATTTTGCAGTCCATCTAGAGTGTGCTATAATTACTTGAATGATTTCCAAGACAATGCATTTTTTTGAATACAAGGAATATATTCTAAAAATAGTTGTCTCTCTATGTGTTACAGTTTGAGTCTTATCAGTAATATAAAATGAAATGGGAGGATTTATCCTCAGTTTTCATTATCCTTGAAGTTTTGTCTCTTTTGCAGATATCCATAACCTTGAGACTGAGTAGATAAATTATCTTTTTACTTAAATGGAGTTTAAATGATTGTATATCTCTTATTGATTGCTACTAATTTGAGGAATCAGGTAATTACTTTCTATAATTGATAAGGTTTAGGGTTTATGAGAAGGATGAGAATCAGAATGAAACTAACAGTTTGATGATAACTTTCTTAATCACAAAGTCAATGAAAAAGGTTTAAGTTGCTAACTATTGACTCTGTAGCCCAATGGATAAGACACTAACCCGTCCAGTGGTGTGAAGGCATATTGGAATATTCATGTAACTGCAAGACATTTATATAACAATCAATATCATTTTTCCCTTTTTATGTATTAAAGAACTAAAATTGTAGGTCATGACTTGTTTGCTAACTCCTTTCCTTGGTTATAATTAGCTATTACAATCAGGAAATTTATTTAGCAAATCACAGAAGAATATTTACAATATCTACTATAAGAGCCAGTCTTGCATAGAAGAATCAAGTCATTGAGATGTATCCCTTAGGATTTCCCACCTTGGTTTAGTAGAGCCTAAAGTGAAGTGAGTCCTGTTGACTCTATTAATTGGTCTAGAACTGAGATTTAGCCTTGCTAAACATAGGATTTAGCTCATCCTTAGGCTTGTCTTTGATCCTTGTTTCTTAGTATCAGGTTTAACTCTACTTGGTATGTTCTTTACCAGAAAGAAATCCAACACCTCTTTTGATCAATCAATGGTTTTAACAAATCCATCTTTTCAGTAATATTGATCACTTTTTAGTCTGGGTTATATAGTTTTCAGCTATGTAAGGATTTGGTACAGTTGATGCTTTCATAGCTCATAATTATGTTATAATGTTGAATTACTTTTCAGAAGAGTCTTCTAGTGCAGGATAGAAAAGAAATGTTAGAACTTAAGTATAAACACACAAGAGAGCTTGTTAGGTTTGTTTACATGAATGATCCAATGTTTTCCAAGATGACACAAAATAAAACATGTATGGTAGAACCATTTTTTAAATTGTAAAGCGAAACTTCTTGACACCTAACATATAGAAACTGTTATCTAAATTTTCTCATCTACATCACCACTTATCAGTTATAGTAGTAAGCTTAAACTATATCATAGCAGTAACTGGGAGCTAGGCATGCTCAGATCAACATGTATGGTAGTCACAATCAAACATGGATTTCAAGAGTTTTTAAGGAAATGAAAGCATTTCATTTTATTCATGCTGCCTATCCAAGAACCTTGAATGGCACAAAGAAATCTTACTCCTTTTGTCATATATTCTATCTTGGCTATATTTATAAGACATGTCTATATAATATTTTGTCTAACATGAGAAGTCATACAAAATATTTGGAAATACCTTCATCTTTGAGTTACAAGGGATAGAATCATGCTAAATTGTTTTAATCCACCTTAGGTTCACATTTCTTGATTATGGTTTGCAAATATTGATACATTGTTATCCTCTTTTGTAAATCCAATTTGACATTATTTGATTGGTAGTTTCTTTGTATTATGCATTAATGGTAGTCCATGTTCAAAGAATGTAATCCCATCTTTGTTATATGAATAGAGTTCACATAAGAGATGTTGGTATGGTTTTTATAGAGTAGGTTAATAGCTTTGTCTTCTAAATTCTTTCTTATAAATGGACATTTGGATATGGTGATATTAATGAAGGGTCTATATTGGTCAATATGATTGTGTTTGAACAGACAAGCAAACGAAGTAATCAAAGCAATTAAGAAATGTATTGCCTATAAGAATCCTAAGATCCAGATTCTTTCTCTGACGGTTAGTATTGAGTAATATTATAAATTTATATATACATTTTGTTTTATTTTAAGTTATCATTACTGAGATATTTGGTTGAATTCTTAGTGCAAAAAATATACTATAGTAAGAATTCATTTATGATTGACTTTGATGGATAACTTTGATTTAATATTTGCCTAGTTATTTTTGTAGCTATTAGAGACACTTACAAAAAATTGTGGTGATACTGTTCACTTGCAAGTTGCCAAGAGAGATGTGCTACATGAAATGGTCAAGATAGTAAAGAAAAAGGTCTAGAAAAAAAGCTTTTGTGTAAATTGCACATGTTTTTTTGGGTTGTAGCTTAAACAATTTTTGGTTTGTGCTCTTAGTGCATATTTTCAGCAATCCTTTATGTGGGTTTTATTTGTATTTTATTTTGCAACCTGATTTAAATGTTAGAGAAAAGATCTTGGTCCTACTAGATACATGTTAGGAAGCTTTTGGGTGGCCAAATGGAAGATATCCACAATATTATTCTACATACCACAAGTTACAGGTAAGGAAAAAAATAAAATGAATCTTAAGGATGTTCAACAAATCTCATGTTTTTCAAGGGCAGGTTGAATATATTTAATTGACTCTACCAAATGGGAGGGTAAAACATTGACCTTGATATTGACCCTCATTTTTGTTACCTAGATTTGCTTTCTAGCTCGCATACTTTAAATTCCATTTGGAAGTAGTGTATATTGTAAAACTATTCTAGGATGCAGTGTAGTAGTGATGTTGGCATAATGACATTAGTTAGTAATTAATTTCATGCTGCATGTTCTTAGTTTGAAGTTTTATTTGTCATTTTAGAGCCCAGTGGCTCTAGGGCCTTGAGTATGGTAACCTGAGAGAGTGCATGAATTGTTTATTATTGCATATTAAAATGTGATTGCTTGCCTTAGTTTGCTACATTTGTAGATGCTTTAAGGCTTTCCAGAAAACAACAATAATTGTGTTACAATTGCTCAAGTATCTTCTGCAGTCACTCCTCAAAGATCTATTTAAGTTTTTATCTTAACCAATGGAAGGCATAAACTCCTTATGGAAATTTCCTTTTAGGTGCCTAGCCACCAAAAATGGTATGATTCTTCAAAATGATGGGGCTCCTGCACAAGCAGCATAATGATCTCTTTATGGGATATATATGATTTTGCCCAAAAATAACAAGCCCCACAACACAAGTTATTTATAAATAGTATTCTATATATAAAATACATAATTGCAATTCAAGTTAGAGAAAATTGTATCAAGGATTTATGATCATTATACAAATGATATTGAAAACATAACACCCTAAATTCACTTGTATCCATTTCATTGCATGCTTCTAATAGCTGACCATATTAGGAATTTGGTGGAAAAGCTTGATAGGATGTTGGGAGAGTTGAGACTGTCCTCCTCAACTAAACTCAAGGGCACATAATGAATGTCAAAGTCATATGGCCCCTTGGGCCATGAGAATGGCAGGATGTCTATCATCTTATAGTTGTCATATTTAATGACAGAACTAGTACTGGTGCATCTTTCTATCAAACATTTTCAAATTGATCCCAAATATGATGTCTGATGAAAATTAGATAAATAATTATTAATCTTATGTTCCTTGTTAAGAGGATCAGAGATATTCTTCCTCAACCAAGGCCAAGGGTATGAAATGAGCCTCTAAGCAGAACCCTTAGTCCATTCATCTCGCAATTGGCATACTTGATGAGGGAAGACCATTACTGCTGCATCTTCTTAACAAATTCATATGGAGATTAATAGAAGAATACTTGCATACCAGTTACTTTCTATTATATTCTTTATTGCTATTATTTTATACACCAATTCTTTTCTAATTCAAACATGATAGTTTGATTTCCATGAGGTTTTGCAAATCCTCAAGACCACAAGATAGATTAAGCATCAATAAGTAATTGTGAAAGATCCCCACCCAAACTCGATCCAATTTTTCCATTTTGTTTGGTTTGATGTATGTTTTGGACTCCCATGAATGGTGATGTTTCTGAGTTTGGCTCTTTTGATCTAACTTTTGCTAAGTTCACTTTGATGCTTGTTTATGATAACACATTACAAATGATTAAAGGAAATGACTATGCAATGAATCAAAACATGTATAGCTAAATGATATGGCAAAATATGAGTTTATTGTTTACTACTAACACTGAAAAGAGAGATTAAAAACCTATTATTAGTCACAAATCAAACTGTAACAATTCAATCCATAGGTTTTAATGCCATATAATCAACATGTATCACATCCAAATGTTAGCTAGCTATTGTAGGCTTTTGTAGACCACTTTGGGACTAGTAAATGACCACTTTAAGGCATGATATGAAGTATGATCTGCAACAAAAAGATAATATTATCCTACACGGGTTTGATATGCAATTTCCAGCCATCATATTCAGTGCCACGAATCTAATATGCACTTTTAGCCACTATATCCCTTCAGATATGGTAAGTTCGAATGACACTGTAATTTGATTCTTATATTGAAAACTTAGAACTCAAATGACTAGTACATTGTGATCTTGTTACACCAAACATCTAGAAAATATCTCCTACTTACTAATAATATATTGTTGTGTTTGGGTAGTTAATGGTTGGTTCTTATGGGAAAAATGGTTTTAGAAGCTAAAAAAGTGAAGGCCTTTTGAAAAATAATTGAATATTGTAACTAATATAGAAAATATAAAAACAATATAATATTTGTGAAATTTTATGCTACTTAAAAATGTGATTCTATATTTTGTTTCCATTTTTTAATCTTGTAGTCCACGTGTTCATCAATGTATCATCAATGGCCTTTAGCTATATAAGCTATAGTCTTATTCAAATATATGTCCTTTCCCCTTGCAGTCAAGCTGTTGGGTACAAGTTTGGACCGCATCTAAATGAAACTATTCCCCTACTTATTAACTATTGTAAAAGTACATCTAAAGCTGATGAGGAGCTAAGAGAATATAGCTTACAGGTGTTAAAAGAGTTTGGTTGTAGAGAAATTATGTATTTCCATCTCACACTATTTGTTAACATTAGTGGTTCCATTTTAAAAGTTCATATCATCTATATTGAAAGTATATGTATGTTTTGTAAAATGCATCTTCAGATTTCATTCTTCAAATCAAAAACCCTAATTATTCAAAAATCTGTAAATAATCACCTTAAAGATGTAATTCGTAGGCATTGGAGAGTTTTGTCCTATGTTGTGCCAGAGATGTGGCTATTTATTGTAATACAATTTTGGAACTTGCTCTGGACTACATAAGCTATGATCCAAACTACACTGATAATATGGAAGAAGATATAGAAGAGAGTAATGGAGAGGAGGATGAGTATGTTAAAATTTCTTAAGAGAATTATTTTCTTGAGAAAATTTAATTTTTGCACAATGGTGTCTTTTATTTTCATGTAATTATGAATTTTATGACCAACATGTGAATACTATTTTGTTGATGTAGAGAAAGTGATAATGAGGATATTAGCTGGAAGGTTAAGAGGGCAATAGCTAAGTGTTCATTTGTTGTGATAACATCTCGTCCAGAAATGCTATTAAAGTTGTATGAGGAGGCATGTGCTTTGAACCTTTCTCAATTGTTGCTAAAAGATATTTATCATTTTCATAAAAGTTGACTCTATTTATCCTATACATTTGCCATACTTTTTGACCTTTGTGTGCCCAATAATTTTGGCTTAGTGTCTCTTTAGAGTTTATGGTTTACCTCTAAAGAGTGACAAGAATGGCCCTTTGGCTTTGTTAGAGTCAAGAGGATACATAAATTCCATTCTCTTGGCATAACACTAACCTACTAATGTTATGCACAAATAGGAATAAATTAAGTTTGAAATGATATATATCAGTTGTTATCTCATTTCAAAATGTGGTTATCTTTAGGAATTCTTTTATAAGATGTTATATGAAATGATTGCTAGCTAACACCTACCAAGGAAACATAACTTGCTTCTTCCCATAGTGAATTCTGCTCAAGGTTTTGGCATTGTGAAGTGTAGCCCAGTTCTTTATGTGCCAATGGTAATACTAAGAATGTTAAGAGATGGCATGGTTACTCTCGTTGATGTTATTTCTTTGTTGATAAATATATCTATTGCATTTTCCTTGGTTTGTTAAATGGGAAGTAATCTAAGGGGAGAACACTTTGTTATGTTTCCAAGTAAGTGTTTTTATAAATATAAAATGATAGCATTATTTAGACTTGCACAATACACCAAATTTTTCTTTGCCTCAAGTGACTTGGAGAGGTGACTTGGTGAGCTGACTCGGTGAGCGGACATGGTGAGTAGACTTGGTGAGCAAACTTAAAGAGTCAACTTTGTGAGGCAACTTGGTGAGCATACTTGAATAGTTGACTCAATGATTTGACTTTGGGAATAGACCTAGCAAGCTAACATTGTCAGCAGCCTTAAAGAGGCAACTTGGTGGGGAAAATTGGCAAGCCTACATAGAGAGCCCCACTTGGTGAGACAAGATGGTGAGTTGACTTGGTGAGACAACTTGGAGAACTAACTTGGTGAGCAGACTTAAGGAGTCAACTCATTGAGGTGACTCAATGAGGTGACTTGATGAGAAAACTTAGAGTCAACTTGGTGAGCGTACTTGAACAATCGACTTGTTGACATGACTTGGTGGAGTGACTTGGCGAGCCCACCTGGTGAGTGTACTTGAAAAGTCAACTTGGTGAGACAAACAAGTGAGCTGACATGGTGAGTTGGCTTAGAGAAGCAACTTAGTGGGTCAACTTGGAAAGCACACATAATGAGCCAACTTGCCGAGGCAAGGTGGTAAAACCACTGGGTGAGATGACTTGGTGAGTTGACTTAAAGAGTCAACTCATTGAGGTGACTGGGTGGGGGGTGACTTGGTGAGCTAACTTGGTGAGTGAACATAAAGAGTCAACTTGGTGAGTGAACATAAAGAGTCAACTTGGTGAGTGTACTTGAATTTTCAGATTGGCGAGTTGACTAGGGGAGTTAGCTTGGTGAGATGACATGGCAAGTTGACTTAAAGTGGCAAGTTGGTGTGGCAAGTGGGGGTGACTTGGTGAGATGACCTAGAGAGTTGGCCTAGGGGGAAAACTTGGTGAGCGAACTTAGAGAGTTGACTTGGTGAGCGTACTTCAATTGTTAGCTTGGTGAGCTAACTTGGGGAGCTGGCCTGACGATCTAACATGGTGAGTAGGCTTAAAGTGGCAACTTGGTGGGGCAAGTTGGTGAGCTGACTTAGCAAGGCCACTTAGAGACACAACATGGCAAGATGACTTGGTGAGCAAGCTCGATGAGCGGACCTAAAGATTGACCTTGATGAGGCACTTTGGTGGGGTGACTTGATGACTGAACTCAAAAAGTCAACTTGGCAAGCATACTTGAATAGTCGACTTGGTGGGGCAAGTTGGCGAGCCAACTTAGGGAGTCCAATCAATCAAGAGGAAATAGTTGAGAGCTTAGAGTGACACAATTTTTAGATGATCATATGAAATGAAATGGGCGTGCGAGTACAAAGGAACTAGAAAGACATTGTGTATAGATGAAGGCATGAAATTGATGGTTTTGGAGCACTCAGCATAGACACTCAATATTCAATACATATCATCATTTGAGATCAAATGGGTGTAAGGGATTATATGCATAGTGAATAATAAAGGAGGGAATTGAACCCTACCTGAGGCTCATAGTTGTTGAGGTCTAGTTTAGCAATGGCCCTTCTTGTGAAATTTCCATCTAAAACCTTTCTAATGAGATCATGTGTTATGAGCTCTTCATCAGTGGGATGGAACATGAATCCAGGAGGCAGTTGTGCATCATGATGCACAACTGCCTCCTGGATTCATGTTCCATCCCACTGATGAAGAGCTCATAACACATGATCTCATTAGAAAGGTTTTAGATGGCAATTTCAGAAGAAGGGCCATTACTGGAGTGTCGACCTCAACAACTGTGAGCCTCAAAAAAAATTAACCAAGCACTCATCTCTCATGACAATAAGTTGGAGTAGTACTACAATTAGTGACCTTCTCGAAAGGCTTAATGCTTCACCTTATGAGCATCATCTAAATGTAATGAGTACTACGCGTTCCATTCATTCTTATGAAAAATGGGTTCTTGTGAACCACTATTAAAATAACTTGTGTCAATGTGTTTCACTAGAAAACCACATAGTTGAATCCTTGTAGTAAAATCACAATTTGACTTGCTATAGAAAATATTTCATACTTATCAATCTTAAGAATTGATATGTAAAATATATTTCTCACATCAAATCAAATTCAAGATTCAACTATGTAGTTTTTGGAGAAAAACCATTGTCCAAAATTTTATAAATAAGATTAAAATAAAAAACCTATCACAGTAGTACAGATTTTGAATCTTAAAACTTACAACGCCATGACAAAATAGTATTTTGGTGCAAGGTTAAGGGTTTGGAATCTAAAGACTTACAATAGCTTCTATGGGTACAGTAATATCCACCCTGTGCTGGTAATAAAGATCAATGTAGTCTATATCAAGCCTCTTGAGGCTTGCTTCATAGGCAGTCATGACATATGCAGGATCTCTGTTCACACCAAATTCTCCATTACTCCAAGTCAATCCAAACTTAGTTACAATATGCACCTTCTCTCTGATACCTTTCAGAGCCTATTTAGGAAGGAAAAATAAAAGCATTATGCACGGTGTTAGAAAAATCAAGCTTAGAGAATTAATAGATTAAGAAATGAAAATAGTAAGAGCTGGAAACAAGATATGCATCTTGATAGCTCCTTTTTGAGAATGGAAAATTTCTACATTTTGGTTAATTTTTAAAAATCTTGTCTTGATAGGGTTGGGATCATTTCTCAAAATTTTTAGAAAACCCTAGTCATTTTTATAATCATCATCTCTCTTTAACCCTAGGCCATAAGTATGAGTGGGTTTTCATTTTAAAGAAAGGAAAGAATCCTTTTTTCTTTGATCTTTTTCGATCTTACCACAAAGGAAATGATGTAACATCATGGGCTCATGTTTTGGTCTCTTTGATCTCACGATAGTCCTTATATCATGTCATTGAAGGGGAATTTCATTTCTTGTCTGATCCCGTGGTGATCTTTATATCTTAAGATCATATCACGTTGTGCTTTGCTAATAAAAGGAGTCTTTTATGATCCCATGATTAGTGTTTTCTTGTGACATCAGGAGTAGAGGACAAAGTGGATCACGATCCTGCGATAAAGCTTTTTTCATCAATTTGCAAAGCAGATAGATGGGGCCCGGAGATCTTACAAGGCGTGTCATATGAACGGAGAATGAAATCAAATGGGTTAAGATATTATGATGAAGGCCTTGTCATATGATCATATGATGGATAAAGATGTGTTACGATGGTGCGACACCCTATTGTCGTAGGATCGTGGAATTCGTGAATTCAAGCATGTCACTTGCTGACATGATAGATGTCAGATTCCTATTGAAATCGAGCTAGTATATAGATGCCAAATGTGTTTAGAATTGGCATTAGTGGGACCAAGGGTAGTGAGATGGCGCATGGATAATGGTCTTCGATCTTACGATAAGTTCTTTCATCGTAAGATCTCAAAACTCTGAGGAAGGGTTTCTTGATGATGCGACTAGGGTTTGTCTTAGCATCACATGGATAATTTGTGCAACCATGATGTAACGGTGTAATATTTTCAGCTTAACTGTAACATTGTAGGACAAAATATGATGGGCTATGATGCTACGAGGTGGTGAGTTCAATTTTGATTGTGGGATCATAGGACTTATGACTATGACTTACGATGCCCCAAAAATGTTTTCCGTGGGATCGTAAAACACAATGAGTAAGCTATCGATGCTGTGATAAAGGAGTTATCATAGAATCCTGAAAGAATGTCATTTTTTCCGATTGCTCAATGTGAAGTTTTTTATAGGACATCATGGGATCAGAGAGCCGTTAATATAATATTTTGATATTACAAAAGGTCATTTCAGTTTCCTTGTCATAATTTTGACCAATGCCTAATAGTTTTCTACCAAGCATTGGTCAAAATTTTGACCAATGTTAAGTAGTTTTCTACCAAGAATTGGTCAAAATTTTGACCAATGCCTAGTAGTTTGCTACTAAGCATTGGTCAAAATTTTGACCAATGCCCAGTAGTTTTCTACCAAGAATTGGTCAAAATTTTGACCAATGCACTGTAGTTTTCTACCAAGCATTGGTCAAAATTTTGACCAATGCCCTGCAGTTTTCTACCAAGCATTGGTGAAAATTTTGACCAATGCCCTGTAGTTTTCTACCAAGCATTGGTCAAAATTTCAACCAATGCTTGGCAAAAAATGTGTTGGCAATTTCAAAAGTTTTCGACGAACGTATTGGTCAAAAATTTAACCAACCTACTGGTTGGTCAAAATTTTGAACAAAAAATTTTTGACCAATGTGTAGGTCGAATTTGGTCGAAGTTTGGTCAAAAACTAGGTCAAAATTTAAACCAATAAAGGTCAAAAAATGAGCCCAAATGTACTAGTGTTGTTAGGAGTCAATGAGAAAATTTAGTATAGAGAGTTTGTGTTAGGAGACTTTGAATTCCTATTAGGAGATTACAACCCTATTAGGAGTTGTAGTATAGTGGATGCAAGAAGAGCTCACTACCCAAATAATTAATTTGTCTTTGGGTATATAGATATTGTATCCTCTTTGTTGACTGATCTCTGACCTTAGCTTGATCTTGGATTATGAAATCAAGTTCTTAAAACTTCAAATATATCACTTCACAAAAAGTTCACATATCACTTCTCCTAATACAATTGTACACTACTTCTCGCATGATATCCTTTGTATAAATATCATGCCTTTTCACAAGTTGTTGCTAGGTTGACTAAGACCACAATATACTTTTCCAACTTAGAGTAACATCTAGGATGTCAACTCTAATTAGTTAAGTAATTATTTTGTAAACAAAATAATTCATTTTTTAAAATTATGCTATTATGTTTCACTTGTAAAATTGTGAATATCTCTTTTTCATACAATCTATATTAATGTTTAAGGTTACACATATCATCATCAACATGTATACTATCTCCATCTATCTTTGATAGTCATACTATGACGTTAGAAACATTTTACATATACTATTGTAAACCAATTTCATACTTAGATAATTTTTTTAGTACCAAAAGCTATATATCCTTATTATCAAGGTTTTCTACAAATAAGTAAATCATGTGTTGCCATTAATGGCAATGATTACATCACTATATATAGCCAATTATCAACCTAATTTGGGAGCTCGGTATACACTATGTTGCTCGATATGGTCTTTGGAACTCAGCATGGTCTTTAGAATGCAACATGCATTGAGAACTCAATAGTTCTTGTAGTTTTACTGGTGCTTGGCTTTTTTTTCCTAACACTCAACTGGGTCTTGGTTTTTTGTTGGTTCTGAGTTATCTATGAGCCAACTTTTAGCATTTAATTTCTATATGGGTATTTAATCTGTGTTGTATCCAACTTGTGGCTCAACATATATTTAATGTAAGGGATTTAATTTATTTTGTTATGAACTAGGCCAACTTATGGCTTAGTTGGGTATAAGTAGGCAGGTTTGTGGAGTCTTTAGGCATTATTCATCTAGCTTGGAGAAGAGGATGAAGGGTAGATTTAAATTTTGAAGAGCTAGTAGCTATGGCTTGAGAACTAGAGGATTGCTTGGTGGACCTGAGGGTACAAGTGTGGATTCTTCTTGGTGTTCTTATCAAGTTGTGAAATGGACTAGCTGGGATTATGATTGAAAATTGGATCTTGTGGGATCTTGTAGAACTAAAATTGCAATTGTTGTTTGTATTTGTAACTAACCCAAAAGGACTTATTGTCGTGCATATTGCATGTAATCAATTATTTTATGAATAAAGAGTGGTGATGTGGTATTAGATGTTACTTGTTTTTTGCATTGTTGTTGTGTTTCTACTGTGTGGTTATTTTTTGGGGGGTTTAGAAATCTCCTTTGGGGATTCTCCTACCTTCCACTACGTCAGGTGGTATCAAAGTGAAGGTTTTCTTGACTATGTGGATAGATCATTGAAGTTGAGGCTATTTACACTAGGATTGTAGAGAAACTTGATCTTGTGGAGCTGATTGATCTTCTATATTTGTGGATCTATTGCTTAGGATTTGTGAAAATTTTAGAAGATTCCTCCAAGAATATTAGATCCTAGGGAAATTGATGATCTATGTGATCTTGTTGAAGAAAAGATCTCAGAGAAGATTAGAGCAAAATCCAGATCTTAGATTGCATTGATGAAGAGTGACATGGTTGTTGAAATTGTAAGTGCTTTATGTGGTGTACGTAGGCATGTGGGTACTTGTTGGTGTAAATACATATTTACTTTACACTTACTTAAGTTTACTTAGGTTAATGTATTATTTTAATATTTATTTATTAATCACCTAGGAGTATGTGTACTCTTGTGAGTTACATGTTGATAACATAGGAGTTTGCACCTCATTTATTCATATGGTGTCTACAACATCTCCACTTGAGATACACCTTGTCATTCTTATCCTCTCATCTAGAATGATGGATAAGATGTGTGCTTAGTTTTCATGCTTATCTTATCTCCTAGTTCTTTCTAGAGACATTCTAGGTGCTTCCTAAGAGGCTTTTATATATAAGCACTCATAGTGTGTACATTCATCACATATAATATAGAGCAATGTATGAGGACATACTTTAATATATTGATCATACTCTATTTTGGTCTACAATTGTTCTTTGGTGAATCTTTCCCTAAGGAAAATTCTTACATGGTATTAGAGCTATACCAAATTCTTACAGTACTAAAGGGAGTTATGAGGAATTTTTTGAATACATTGAAGTTGTTAGATCTAGTGGTGAGGACGTAAAAATTCATGTGGAGAGACCTATTGCAACTAAGGTTGGTTAGTTTTCTAGACCTGGATCTTAGTTGAAGTTGAAGCATAAGATGGAGGTTTCTAATTTCTTAGGTACTTCGATTCCCAAAGACCTGATTGATTAGATTGATGAATTGGAATAAAACTTTAAGCATGAGGATATTGAGGGTCCACTTAGAGTGAGGTTGGCACAAACTAATTTGAAATAACATGCTGGTTTTTGGTGGAAGGAACTACAAAGAGATAGAGAAGAAGAAGGTGAGATGAAGATCACTAGATGGAGATTGATGATGACTAAATTAAAGGATAAGTTCATTCCTACTTATTATAAACTTGAATTGTTTAAGAGGTTGCAAAATTTAAAGGCGAAAAAATATGACTGTGAAGGATTATATTGAGGAGTTATACAAGTTGACTATTTAGTTTGGACATAGAGAATTGTCAAAGGAAAAGGTAGCTTAGTACATTAATGGTTTAAGATTCATTATTCAAGATGAGGTTGGTATGCTAAATATTTATTTAGCTGAGAATTCTTATCAATATTCTTTGAAGGTAGAAGATAAGTTGAAAAGGAAAAGTCAAGGTAATACTAGAGGGAAGGAGAAGCATAATATCTCAGCACAAGCTAAACCCAGTGCAGAAGGTGAACCAAAAATTGTTGATTAGAAAAGGAGGACAAGTGGAGGTGGTTTTAGAGGTAATTATTTCAAATGTGGGAAAGAAGGGAATAGATCTTTTGAATGTCTGCATGATAGGACATATGTTGTTGTGAATGAGGTTCTAGTTCAAGATAGTCAACCTAAGCAAGGGCATAATTTTCTATCTTGGTGAGTATTGGTTGGTTAGAGGACATTCTATTCTTGTTAGAGGACTAGTTTGTTAGAATATATAGTCCACTAATATAGCTAAGACGTGGGGGTTAGCTCAGTTATCCAACTAATTTCATAATTAAAAACTTTAAATAATCCTAACCATATGAGTAATATAAAATAAAACCATAACAAGATACTCATACATAATAGTACCATATTTGTTAACTAGGGAAACCCTTGATTAGAGGTAGAACCTTAGTGGGGATGGTACCCACAAGATAATGTACTAATATAAATATTCCTTGTTAGAGGATAGGCCCTTTTAGGAGTCTATTACAACATTCAATGCATATGAGTCCCTATTAGGAGACTTTGAATCCTTTTTAAGAGATTCCAACCCTATTAGGAGTTGTACCAACATTTTTAGGAGTTATGGAAGATAGTTAGACTCACTACCCAAATAGATTCAAGGGAAAAACCAATGAACCTAGTGTAAAAATGATCTATGTATTATTTCTTACAAAATAATAGAATTAAAATGTACTTTATTCCTTTATCTCTATCCTGTCAACTAGACTTTTGCTCCTTAGATCTAAAATCTCACATCCAATAATCCCTTTGATTGCTTACATGAATAAATAGTAAGAACTTTGCTCCTTTTCCAACTTTGCACTTCTTACAAAAATAGATACACTACACCATACTTTTCAATCAAGGAAAACATATTTCCTTTATGCCATATCTTCATAATAATTCCTTGAGTCAGCCTTGAGGCTTTCCTAATTAGGTAAAATAAGATAATTAATTAATTACAATTATAATAGCATTGTTTTCTCACAATCTATGCAAATATTTATGCATGTGATACTAAGTCTTGTGCACTCATTGATGTCATTAGATGACTGTCCTCTATCACTATGATGTAGTGCAAGGTAGGAGAATCCCCAAAGGAGATGTCCTAGCCCCCAGCTATACAATCACATAGTGGAAAGGCAACACCAAGAAACAATAATACAAGATTTGATAACAAATTAAAGTTCTTAATTCATAGATATATAACTAATTACATGAAATATGTTTGGCTATAAGGCCATCTAGGTTAGGGCCAAATACAAATAGAAAATTACAAAATCAGTTCTGCAAGATCCAACATGATCCAACTTACAACCAATCTCAGCCAGTCTAGATACACAACTAGATAAGAACACCAAGAAGAATCCAAACTTGTACCCATAGGTCCACCAAGATATCCTCTAGTTCTTAATCCATAGCTCTAGCTCTACAAATTCACATCTATCCTTCCAACTCCCAACTCTATTCAAGATCCAAGTGTAAACTGCCTCACATTCGATGATCTTCTCACAAACTTAGGAAAACTCACCCTTCAACTGCTCCCACAAATTATTCTTTCATGAATGAATGACTAAAAGACTCCAAAAGAACCCTACTTATAAAAATCTAAGCCAAAAGTCAGCCTATAATACAAATTAAATACAATTACATAAATTAAATGCCATAAGTTGGCCTGCAACAATAATTAAATGTCCAAAAATTGATATCTAAGTAAAATCATGATATCTCCTAGCTCTGATTGAATTAGAACTCATGCTTTTAATTTTAGGTATAAATCTAGATCCTCTAAAACCCTTAAATGCACAAAGGTAGAATCCTTAAAAAAATTGTGCATCCATTCCAAAAGTCAAGCATAGAAACCTATTGTGCAGTTTTCCAGAAGTTGATACTGTAGGAGAATTTCCATATCTCCCAAAATATAAAGAGTTAGAACGTGTGAGCTTTAAAATAGATAGTAATATAGGCCCTCTTCAAACCTTGATGTGAAAATCTTCTCATTCATTAAGGAACATTAGTTACATGCTTTACAACAGACACCCAAAAATTAGAAAAGCGTAGTTCTAGCAGCAAAGTTCAAACAGTTCAAACTTCAACTCAATCCATCCAATCTCTATGAAATCATAAGGAAAGGTTCCCCAATGTGTCTCCAACAAATCCCTAACCATGAAAAGCATAGCTGCCACCAAAATAAAAACTCAATTCTCTTGCATCAGACTCCATGGGTAAATACAAAAGTATGTCCCATACTTTGATGCCTAAAGGAAGATTTGCAACCAACTTCATCTTCATCAAAGGCTTCCACTTAATCAAAGTCAATAGAACAAATATAAAAATAAAAAATCTATGCTACATCCATTCAAACATCAAAATCAAATATATATCAGCAACCTAATCAACATGCTCACACCCAAGAAAAAACTGAACATAATGCTTCAACAACAATCTCTCATCCATATCAGAAACTAGTGAATCCACACTATCTGTAACCAACTCTACATTAGTAGCAAAAAACTCCACATTAGAAGCAATATGTAGATCTCCATCAACACATGCCAAAATATCTCATTTCTCACAACAAGATTCTCAACACAGTACAAGTCATCACCAACAACAACTGGATCATCCATGACCAAGTGCTCTACAATTTCCATGTCAAATCCAAACAACTGATCATGAAAACCAATATTTGTCCCAACATCAACAAGGTTAGGAATATCTTCAGCAACAACCTCTAGCTATTATACAAGTTTTGTATCAGACTCCACAATCTAATCAACAAAACCAACCTCTTCCATCTTGACCTTGTCATGTCATCTTCTCTCATGAACAAGTCTCTTAACCGGCCAAACAAATCTCTTTCAAATCGATAGACTTCAGCTCCACACACATCCATAGAATTCCTTCCTCACCCCATCCTTAACTTGATCAACCAAGCTAGCTTCAAACCAAGCAAACATCTTAGAAAACCTCCTCTCCACCACATCATGGAGATTCACAATCATCTCAAGGTCCAATCCTCTTGGAGCCATCTCCCAAGATCTTTACAAACCCTCTACAAAAAATCCTTCCCATGCTCCTTGTAATAACCTCAAATTATTTGTAAGTCAAATCACAACCTGTCACCTCACATGAACAATCAAGAACCACATCCCATGTTCAAGACCACAGATCTACAATCCACAAACTCTCTATGATCATGCCTCAACAAGATTAGTATTCCATATTTGCATCCATCGACCCATTTGTAAGCCCTCTACAATTGCAAGTTAGAACCACAACCTACCACCTCACACCCTAGAGATCTAGGACTCTAGAAAGAAAATCCACCACTAGATCAAGATTAAATTAGATCTACTTCTCCACCCAAGTCTTGGTATAGACTACCTCAACTTTGGAAATCTATCTACACACTTAGGAAGAACCTTTTCTCTAATGGCATCTAACATAGTGCAAGGTATGAGAATCCTCAAAGGAGATGTCCTAGCCCCTAGCTATACAACCACACAATAGAAAGGCAAAACCAAGAAACAATAATGCAAGATCTAATACCAAATTACAAGTCTTGATTCATAGAAATATAACTGATTACATGCAATATGTATGGTTGTAAGGCCTTTTAAGTTAAGGCCAAAGAAAAATAGAAAATTACAAAATTAGTTTTGCAAAATCCAACATGATCTAACTTACAACCAATCTTAGCTAGTCTAGATACAAAATTGGATAAGAACACCAAGAAGAATCCACACTTATACTCATAGGTCCACCAAGATATCCTCTAGTTCCTAAGCTGTAGCTGTAGCTCTACAAATTTGCATCTATGTTCCAACTCCCAACTCCATCGAAGATCCAAGTGTAAACTACCTCACATTTGATGATCTGCTCACAAACTCAAGAAAACTTGCCCTTCAGCTACTCCCATGAATTATTCCATCATCAATGAATGACTAAAAGACTTGAAAAGATCCATAATTATACCAATCTAAGCCACAAGTTGGCCCAAAATAAAAATTAAATATAATTACATAAATTAAATGCCACAAGTCGGCCTGCAATAATAATTAAATGTCCAAAAATCAATATCTAAGTAAAATTATGATATCTCCTAGATTTGATTGAATTAGAACTCATACTTCAAATTTTAGGTATATATTTAGGTCATCTACAACCCTTTAAATGAACAAATGTTGAATCCTTAAGAAAAAGTGCACATCCACTCTGAAAGTCAAGCACAAAAACATGTCATGTAGTCTACCCGAAATTGATACTGTAGGAGAATCACTATATCTCCCAAACTATAGAGTTAGAACTTGTGTACTTGATAATAGATAGTACTCTAGGCCCTCTTCAAACTCTAAAGTTCATAGCTTGTCATTCATTAAGGAAAATTATTTAAATGCTCTACAATAGGCACCCAAAAACTAGAAAAATGCAGTTCCAGCAACAAGGTTCAAACCATTCAAACTTCAACTCAATCCTTCCAATCTCTATGAAATCATGAGGAAAGGTTCCCCAATGTGTATCTAGCACATCCCTAACCAGGAAAAGAATAGAACCTATCAAATTCAAAACTCGATGCTCCTACATCAAACTACTTGATTGTGCATCTCTTCATTACATCTCATATGTAAGATAATGAGCAATCATCAAGAACTGTTGTTCCAATACTCTATCTCTAAATTGTTCTCTTTAACTTACGTATAAATTTTGTATGTCTTCAACTTAGACTCTGTGTACTCAAATACATCATTAGGAAACTATTTTATACATGTCCATAACTATACACACCTAGAAAATCAAACCATTGTCCATACCATCAAGATCTCTATCTGTTACTTAGCTAGTCTTTACAAAAATAGTTAGATTTTGAAATCAAAGAAAAACATAGTCATGAATGAAACATATCAATAATCTTCAATACTCAAGATACTCTCAGAAGTAGTATCATTAGCATTCATGCAAAAATTCTCCCCCTTTGACATTGATGGCAACATAGATAAAAACATCTAAGTTCCAAGAATACCAAGTAGTACTTTGTTGCTACTTTTTTCCTCATCTCATGCATACTTCTCCCCCATTATTTAGGAGATTTTTTTCATGCATATTATTACCCATTCAAATCAATGTCAAAGGCCTCAAATTTGATATACCAATTTTTAAATACTAATTATTATTCAACTGGTCCAAGTCATCAACCAGATTGAGTGTCCAAAGGCACTATTCGATACAAAATGCCAAATACCAAGAGTTTTCAGTGACTCACTACGTACTACATACTTCCCCATACATGAAGCATAAGCATTCAGTCCAATCGAACAATAGTTCTCTATACTACTAAACTGATACACTCTCCACATCACTTACTTAGAAGTAGGTAGGGGCATAACCCAAAGCATACCTCTCAAGTTCTCAAATTTATCTTTAGGCAAAGGCTTTGTAAGGATATCTACAATCTAATATTTAGTACTTACATGCTTCATTATAATCTTCTTTTATGTTGCTTTCTCTCTTAGCACATGATACTTAATAGATATATTCTTAGTCTTAGAATGAAATATGGGATCCTTAGACATACTCACTATACTTTTGTGATTACAATAAATGATAACATGTTCTTCAATATCAACTTGGATATCCTTTAGTATCTGCTTCATCCACATAACTTGACTATAATTATTTGGTACTACAACATACTTACCTCAGTTGTACCATGTGAAATACAATCTTACTTCTTTCTTAACCAAGAAACCAATCTTCCTCCAAGAAATAATGCTCCACTACTAGTGCTCTTTCTATCATCCATACGGCTTGTCCAATCAATGTCAGTATATGCACATATAGTGTAATCACTTTGTCTGTCATACAAAATTCCATAGTTAGATGTCCCTTTTAGGATATGTCCCTTTCAGGATATCTAAATATTCTTTTCACTATTGCATAATGATATTCCTTAGGATTAGATTGAAATCTAGCTACAATCCCAACTACATTTATTATATATGGTCTAGTGTGAGCTAGATAATATAAACCTCCAATCATTGATCTATACTTCTTCTTCTCAACTACATGTGTCTCATCTTTTTTGGATAACTTGTGAGTAGTTATCATGGGTGTGCCAACAAGTTTACAACTTTCCAAGCCAAACCTTTTCAACAAATATTTTAGGTACTTTTCCTGTGAAATGAATATACCATCATTATTTTGTACAATCTGCAAATATAGGAAAAACTTCATTTCTCCTATCATGTTCATTTAAAATTCATTCTTAATCTCTTCAAAAAATTTATCACTAGCTTCATCATTACCTCCAAAAATGATTTCATCAACAAATATTACAATAATCAACAATCCATCTTTAATTTATTTTAGATATAAGTTACTATCTATCATACCTTTAGAAAATTCAAGCTTTGCCAAGTAACTGTCCAACCTTGCATACCAAGTTCTTGGTGATTTCTTCAAACCATATAAATATTTTTTCAATCTACATACAATGTCATTGTCTTCTAATAAATGAAAACCTTTAGGCTACTCAATATAAATCTCTTCTTCTAGTTCTTCATTCAAAAACATAGATTTAACATTCATCTAATAAACCTTGAATTTCTTGTTCACTGCATAAGCTAGGAACATCCTTACTACTTCAAATCTTTCTACTGGTGCATATGTTTCCTTATAGTAAATGCTTTCTTGTTGTGAATAAAATTTACAAACAATTTTGGCCCTTTTTCTCACATATTCTCCTTTCTCATTCATCTTATTCCTAAAAACCCATTTTGTTCCAATCACATTTCTATCTTTTGGTCTAGGAAATAACTCCAATGTATCATTCTTTACTATCTGATCCAATTCTCCTATCATTGCTTGCATCCAATTATTATCTTTGACTCCAACATCTATGCACTTGTGTTCAACTTGAGATATCAAACATATCTCCTCATTTACTATGTTCCTTGTCATTACGCCTTTGTATTTACTTCCAATTACCTACTCAAGAGAGAAATTCCTTGTCAGATTTCTATCAAGGGTAGGAGTTGACATCTTGGCTCTTATTTCTTCTCTAGGTTCAAAACTCTATTCTCCTTCATTCTTAAAAATTAGCACATAATTTTGCAAGTCATTGTTAGCCTTAAACAAAATTCAACATTTTGTCTAGCAATTCTAGAGTTATTTTTTTCTTCATTTGAATTACAATCTACCATCTTTTCTTTGGTTCCAAACTTCTCATCAATTCTTACATTTTCACTTCAACTATTGTCTTAGTTCTAAAGTTAAAGCATTTTTAAGCCTTACTTTTTAGTGAATAGCCAAGAAACATACCTTCATCACTTCTTGGATCAAACTTACCAATGTCATCATCTCTCTTAATATAACATTTTCTCCCAAATATCCTGAAATATTTGATAGATGGTGAATGTCAAAACTATAGTTCATAAGGTGTCTTGTCCATACCTTTTTTGATCTATACTCTGTTTAGAGTATATACTATTGTATTAATTGCTTCTCTCCATAATGTCTTAGAAACATCATTCTAAAATAACATCGCTCTAGCTGCTTCTTCTATAGAATTATTTCTTCTCTTAGTAATCCCATTTTTCTTAGGTGTTCTAGGCAAAGATAGCTATCTTTTTATTCCATTTTCTTCACAAAATACATTAAATTCTCTAGAGGTGAATTCTCCTCCTCTATTAGATCTCAAACACTTAACCTTAACACCAAATTCATTCTCAACTCTATTCTCAAATATCTTAAGCTTCTTAAAATATTTATATTTCTCTTTAAGAAATACTACCCACATCATGCTAGTGAAATCATCAACAAAAATCATAAAATACCTTTCACCTTAGAATCATCTTGTTCTAGAAGGATCACTTAGATCTATGTGAATGATCTCCAGCTTCTCTATGGTATTCAACTTCTTTCTAGGGAATGATACTTTCTTCTTCTTAGCCAAAATACATTCCTTGCACACAACATTAGTAGGATTAACAATCTTATGAATGTTGCTAATTGAAAAATTGCTACTAACTGTCACAATATTATTAAAGTTTATATGATAAAATGTTATATTCCACAACCAAATGTTATCCACTTTATCCACAAAATATATCATCTCAGTAGGATTCAAATGAAATACATTACCTCTGGATCTAGTGCTAGTTTTGATCATCTTATCATATCTATCTTTGATAGTGTGGATCTTCTCAATGAACTACAACATATAACCCTTGTCCACAAATTTTCCAACACTTAACAAGTTATACTTCAATCCATTAATAAAATAGAAATCATTAGTGTTAGTTAAGCTAGCAAGAGTAATAGATCCAATTCTTGTTATATGACAAGTTGCATTATTACCAACTCTAACAATACCTCCATGATTCTTAAACTTGAAAAACTTATTCATATCACCAGTCATGTGATGTGAACAACCACTATCAATTATCTAATCAAATTTCTTTTCCACTTGGATAACTAGAGCTCTTCCTTCTCTTATTTCTCTATCAAGATCATCTTCCTTGATACCCAAAAATCCTATTCATCATCACTTTCACTTTGAGCTTTCTCATTAGATTCTTCACCTTCATTTTCATACAAACAATTGCTATCTCTATCTCTTCTAGGGTTAAACCTTCCCTTATACTTTTTTTTTTCTCTTTTATGACATTTAGATGCATAATGACCAAATTCATTACAAGTACAACATAAAAATATTTTCTTACCATACTTTTCTCTTCTCACCAGAAGGGTTATTCCTTCCTTAATCTTCTTGTCTTTATTAGCTCTATTGTTACTAGCAAAATATCCATGAGTTCTTACACTCCTTGTCAAATTAGGTTGAATGTTTAGCATAATAAAATTTGTTTTGAATCTTGCAATTTCTCTATATAGTCTTAGATCGACTTATGTAGATTCTAATCTTCCAAGCAATGTTTCCTTTGTGAAATCCTTAGTACAGGGCATTACCAACTAAATCATCTGAGCTATCAACTTGAATGGTGGTGTCAAACTTTTCAAGTTCTTCCATATGAATTCATCATTTTCCTTGGTTCCACCATGAGATTGAATTCCTACAACCATTTCTAATATTATTCCAATACAACTTCTTGCATATTCATCTTCCATCATTCTAGCATCTTGAAATGCACATATCCAATTCTGTAATCTCATTCTTTTTGCATGATCATCACCTTCAAAAGTAGATTCTAATGGCTTCCAAATTTCATGAGATTTTACAAGTGGCTTTACCTAGTTTTATTCATTCTCTGGAAGAGCTATTAGGGGGGCTTATCTTTCTCTCATGTTACACATGAATAGATCTCTCTTTTCTTCACTGCATCTTTCAAGCTTTTCTTCTTCAATGATTGTCTTTTGACTTTTTGTCAAGATCCAATACCCTAGACCCATTCACAATAGATGAGTCTTCATCTTCTCCTTCTAATTTTCTAATTTGGCCTCATTGAATGTTGGACTATTGTTCCTGAACATTTTCACTATTGATTTCCTAAAGTTGTTAAGCTTATTCTTTAAGGACCTTGTTGGTGTTTTAAAACTATCAAGTAACAAAATACTTGATACCAAGATGGTGAAGATCAAAAATAGCCTAAGGATTAGCTACTTCCTAATGTCAGCTAAATGGTCTTCAAATTTGGACCCAAATTCAACAAAATCATAAAGATTTTCTACTCTTTTGGCTCTTGAAAACCAAGGTGGGTGCACCTGAGGGATAAAATGATTCACACTTAATATTATCTTCACACTTAAATCATTCAATGGAATTCTATTAAAATATTCATCTTTTATAGAAGATGTTTGGTCATAATTATTCTTAGATTTATAGGTAATTATGGGTAACAACAGCTAACTAAAACACAAAGTTTAAATGCAAACTAGTACTAACCAGCTATGATACTCTTTATACATTTAAAGTAAAATTGATTTTGATTTTAATATTTTTCTTGATGCCTATCTATGATCTCTTCATATACAAAGAAAAATAATTAATCAGTGCCTCATCCATTGGAATTCAGAGTCTACCCAACTATTGTGACCTAATTGATTGCATTACAATCAATATTATTAGCAATTTTCTCTAAAACTCATTCTTAAGAAAATTCCTCTTACTACATGGAGATCCCATCATATCACTGAAGCATTTACTTAATTCATTTAATTAAAAGAAATAATGAATTGATATACAACCTATCCTAGTTGCATTAAATTGAAAAAGCTTTGCTCATACAATCTCAAGGTAACCAGTCAATAACAGTGGAGACAAGACTTGAAGAAAATAAATATGATGGTGATTCATCTTTGTATTAATTCTCTTTGAAACTTGTATAACATTGGAATAGCACTCAAAAAAACTCAAGAAAAAACAATCTAATCTTTCAACGCTAATATATCTTCAAATTTGTAGAGAAAAAACATCATAAAATTTGCATCAAGAAGAAGACTGAATAAAATGGCAAAAACTAAAATTTTAGAATGGTTTGGACCCTTTCTCTACCCTTGGAATCTGGCTTATATAGTGTGAGATGCAACAAGATTCAAACCTAGAGATTACTAATAGCTTTCTTTAAGATAGAAAGATATTTACAAAAGTTACTATCATAAAAGACAAAAATTGGTGCAACATAATGGTTTTCGTCATGAATATTCTATTGTGGGACCACTTCCATCACATTCTTTGTTGAGGAGTTTGTGATTGTCTCAATCATAATAATCATTCCTTGGAGCATGTGGCCATTATACTTCCTTGTGATGGACCCTATTCTAATACTTGAAAACTAAATTAAACTAAGGGTTCTCCATCCAAGTCATTTTGTACTAACAAACTAACATTCACACTTGATTGTCCTATTGCCAAGTCATCAATTTAGGCTTTTGTGCTTGTGACTAAAATTGATTGTTTACCTTTGGCTTCTTCTACATTTATCAAGGCATCAATTAATTGCAACTCATCTTGTTCCATTTCATTACCATCAGTTTCACCAACTTCTAACTTCTTTGCATGTACAAAATCTGCCATCCACTTGTTAAAATGTGTGTCATCTAGCCAATTGAAACTTAGAATCTCATACTATTTCTTCAACACATATTCTATTATTTTATCAATTTCAATAAATTCTTCTCTTAAAGAATCATAAAATAATTTCACTTTAACAACTTCTTCATTTGTATTTTCCCACCATGCATATCCCTTTTCATTTATGACACTGTTCATCCTAAGGCACAATAGATCATCCAATTCTTTGGAGCATTCCTCTTTATGTTTTAACTTATCATTTTTATCCAGGGCATGGAGGAAAAGTTCAAAATTTATACTCTTACATTTTTCAAGATAGTTTATGATTCTCCTCTTTAATGCAATTCTCTTATTATCAAACTTAGAGAGCTCATTTGTCAAGTCAAAAGTCCTTTCTATTTGTTCACAAGATAAATTGATAACTAAAAAACATAGAAGAGTGACATCTTTAGCCTTGTTGTTCCATTTATTAACATTTGGCTTTAGATTGTCTTCATTTCCTTTCAACTCATTCCATATGTTTAATACCTTTGCCAACTATTCATAGAATGTAGGCCAACCAATTTTATCAACCAAATACATAATTGCTTTCTTCAACTTGTCCTCATATTGGATATCTAGTTCTTCATGCAATGCCCAGAGTTTGATCTTTTCTTCTTCAAAATCCTCTATAGTATAATATTAAGGTCATTGTGGTATGGACTCAACTAACGGACGAGGATGAGCAATTTTAGGCTTGTTGGACTCTCCTTTTTGCCCCATCACCTTATTCTCAAGCTCTATTATCTTTTGTACTTCTTTATTATAAGTTGTCAGAACTTGTTAACATTTTTCTTGTAGTTCTAGTCTTTCTTTTTTCTCCCTCAAGGTTATGGCTAGGGTGAGATTGGTTGTTTTGACATTTAGCTCCGCAACTTCCTCATTTGGAGTATCCTCTACTCTTTTTACAATTAACTTTCCAATCATACCAATATCATCATCCTGGGAGGAACTAGCTCTGGATTCTCTTTTTATAGACCAAATTACTAAGGCAACATGATCTTTGCTGAATTTGGCACACTTCAATTCCTTTTTAACCTTTTCATCTACATTTAATTTCTTGGTCATAGAGTTAAAAACAATTGCATCTACGATGTCCCAATTTGGCAAGAGAAAAACCCTAGATGATCTTATCATTTTTCTTCCATTTCAGAATGCTTTTCCTTCATCTTATTACACATTTCTTCAAATAGTTCAATATTTGTTCTCCATGCAAACTAATAAAAGGTTCTGGATTTAAGAAAACTATCATCAAAAATAAATTCATGACTAGCTTTTTCTACAACAGGGTCCAATTCCCTTCCTCTATAATCAACAATAGTTAACTCAAGGCTACAAATGGGAGGCTCTTGAGGATATCCTTCTTCTATTTCTAAAATACTAATAAAAAATTCCCCTTGGGATCCTAAATGCTTCATTTTCTCCTTAGTGAGTTGTTCATCTCCTACATGTAATGGGGATTGAGTGGGTGAGTATTCCTCTATTTGGGATACCTATTTTTCTTTTATCTTTTTCCACTTGGGCTTTGGCTCTTCAGGTTTCTCCTCCAAAATAACACTAGTAGATCCAAATATTTGTTTGCCTTTGTCAACTATGGGCTCTTTATTCTTAATGATATTATAGCTAGACCTCATCTGAATAACCAATAGCCCCAATCCTACTGTAGGGGTAAAAGATAACCTTTTCATGACCTCTTGGGCCTTGTTAGGATAATAATTGATAAAAAATTTCTTCTTTTCATTCATTTCTGCCATAATCTCTAAAAAATGATCAATAATTTATTTATCTTATTTGCCTTAGTCTTTGCATATTTGAAAGGCTTATAATCTTCAACAAAACAATTAATAAATTCTAGAACCCTGGAATAAACTCTCCATTTCTCCTTTTTAATTTCTTGTTCCTAGAGAGAGAATTTGTTTCTTATTATATCTTTAGGGAAGTAGGATTGATGTTTTTTGGTACTAGTCTTAGCCCTCTATCTAAATATATCAAAAAATCCTTCACTATAGTTCATTGAAATGATCATGAGAGATAGTCATTTTGTATAGGGCTAAGAATTTATACAAAAATAACCAACCACCTTTTCTAATTATGAACTGATGGGCCACTATACAAGATGGGAAAATAGAACCCCTAGACTAACCAATTAGTTGTGCTTCCTCTAATCCACCTATCTTCTATAACATTTCAGATATTCCTACCTTAAGAGGTACCTAGTAGGGGAGTACATGTGGAGTTTCTTGGAATCTATATACTTTGAATACTATTGACATAGGGTAGGGTATGATATCTTCCCAATTATGGGAAACTTTTAAACTAGTAGGGCTATTCATAGGCCTGATGAAATCCACCAATGCCTTAGGTATCCTAGGATTATCCTTTAACAATAGGTTCCTCAACCTAGATGCAAAGTATCTATCAAATCTCATTAAACTAGACCCCTTTACATCCCAAGTTATATCTAGACTCCACAATTGAACTAGCAAAGCTTCTCCCTCATATTTTGTATGCAACACCATTTCTTTTTCAAATAAGGTAACTCCCTTATATAAAAATATATGCATCTATAAAGAATAGTGGCCAAATGTTTTCTCAATTTTTCCCTTTGCAATTCCAATTAGACCTATGTGAATTTCTTCTGCTAAATAAGATGTAAAAATCAAAAATAATATCCACACTAAAGGAAGAGATCCATGTTAGCATATAAATGAACTTTATTCGTATAAAATCTTGTCATCTTGACCAAAAACCCCATACAAAGTCATGTAAATGTCTATGGCTCTAGTATTAAAAAACTACTTCTTGAAAGGGTCTTTAGTTGATGTTGTAACAAAGGTCAAATCACCAATTTTAGCCCAAGTGTCCTTTCAATGCAAATTGTCTGATTTGATCTTTACAAGACAAATACTCCTCTAATCCTTGAAAATCAATAACTTCACAATATTCTATGATTGGCTCCATTCCAAAAAACTCTTGAATTTCTTCTGTAGTAACTTTCATTAAATATTCCCCATCTATCCTTCTCACCATCCTATCTATTGGGTCATAATTTTGAGCTATAGCTATGAGTAGGTTTGAATCCATGAAAATCCCAAGAACTACTAACTTACCTAAATCAAAATTCCATATATTCCCATGGGGAGAAAATAATTTCCTCTCTAAGAACCATTTCTTAAACAATTAGAGACCTACTTTGGAAGTTATGAAATCCCTATTCCAATTCTTCTTGTCAAACAAACCATTTGCAACTCAGAGTCTAGGGTTTATAGGAACTATTTTCTTTATTCGGGCTGATTCATTTGTAGATTCACCCAATTGTTCCAAAAAATCATCATGGATATTTCTACTTGCATATTCTACCTTCCTAGAGAAACCCTTTTTTGAAGGCATATTGGATAATAAGTAATAGAAATCAAAATTCTTTGAATTATATGTGGACTAAGAAACTTACTTGGCTTCCTAGTTTCTTTTCTGAATGTTGCAATCAATCACTAATATAGAAATTTTTTCATGATTCAACTAGGTGGAAAAATAAGCTCTTCATAGATTCTAGCTTCAGAAAATTAGAAATACATTTGCATGAATTTTTTCTTTGACTTTCCTGCATTATATTCCTTGTTTTAACTCACATGAGGAGCTTTAATTCTCATTAATGGATTGTAGAGAAATAGAGTGACATTACCCCTCAAATTTGAAAATAGGTCATCCATTTTTTTAAAAGTCTAATGATTTAGGAATAAAACATTTTATGACTCAGCTTCAACCTTCCTAGTTGGTAGTCAATCCAATTGAATCCTTCCATGTGAGCATTTTCTTTCATTTTTGTCAACTTACATTGGACAAACTTATGCCTCTAGACATGTGTCATGTTCTCACTATGTCACAAAGGGTAAAAGTCAAGTAACTTGTATTGGCAACAAAGTGTCCATCATTGATCAACGTTGCATTAGATGATAGAGTACATGAGAAAAGCATTACACACAATGTAGGACTGTGACATTTCCTTCAGGTCACTATGTCACCAAGGATAAAGTTCTTGTTACTTTGTTTAGTGACAAAGTGACCACCATCGATCTTTAGAAGATCTGATAGTGCAGACCAACATCTCATTTCCTTCAAAGTGAATCCCATGTGGCATCTAACAGTCTAACATCCTAACAACCTATTGTGACATGGAAACCTATTGGAAATAATCAAGACTAACAAGGTTACTGAGAGGGGAGGGGTGAATCAGTAACTCTAAAACTTTAAATCAATTCTGTATAATAACATATTCACCATTTATCCATCTAATCTACTGTATGCATGAGGAGATAAACATTCATAACTCATGAACACACTGATTTGGTGACCCAGAAACCTTCCAATTAGAAAGTAAAACTGGGGTGGGGATGATACCCACAAAACTTCAATACTGCAGTATAAAGTTGGCCGGTTAAGGCTTAAAATGATCACTTCTAATGATCTACCCTGTTAGGAGCAAGTAGGACTGCTAGATCCACATTTTTAGAGGATTTACAAACATACATTGAAGTATGCACTTTGTTAGGAGATTTACAAATGACTGTTAAGTCTACCCTTTTAAAGGATTTACAAACTGATTCACCTGTTAGGATGAAGCAGTGGATTTGGTTACAACTGATTGCTGATAAGATCCTTTAGGCTTTGATCACCCGATGTGATAGATATAACTTTTCTGCATCTATGTTGACGTTGTTGTATTCCTCTATTCTGCTACTGATTTGCTTTCCTTCTACTCAAAATATTGCAATATAATACCAATGATGACATACAACATTTCTTCTCTTCAAATGATATATACCATTCCAATATTTACAATGGCAAGGTTAGCCAAACACAAATGAACAAATTATTACTGAGTTAGCCAGATAGTAGAAAACTCAAGTTCCTCAAACTAACTCAATGACCTTCTAATACTCGGCATCCACTACAATACACTACATCATCATGCACTCAGTAAGAGTAGAGGCACAGTCCATACTAATCACTCTAAGTAGCTTGGAACTCGGTAACCATTGGTGACTCGGTGAATATTATGTCACTCAGTGAAAACTGAATCCATTGATAACCTTTGTCACTTGGTAAACACTGATTCCTTCATTTACCTTGTTTACTCAGTAAACACTAAGTCCTTCATTTACCTTGATCACCCAGTAAACACTAAGTCCTTCGTTTACCTTGATCACTCAGTAAACATTAAGTCCTTCATTTACCTTGATCACTCAGTAAACACTACGAAGCTCAGTGACCACTAACTTCTTGGAGAACACTGTTCAGCTCGGTAATCACTATGAACTTGGAAAACACTACTGAACTTCCCATATGCTCAGTTTCTAAAGGAATGCTCAGTATAAACTTGTAGACTGAGTGATGAGCTCGGTAAGCATCCAGAATTGAATAAGTGTTTGCACTAATGACAAATATACCTTAATTCCAACAATCTCCCCCTTTGGCATTAGTGACAAAAACACTTATGAGTCAAAACTTATATACAACATTTGACATACTGACATCTAATTCTGCTGAATATACATGGCTTCCTTACATATAACTCCCCCATACAATATACACAAGGTATTTACATGAGTTATATGACTTTTATTCACAGTATCTCTTTGTCCCTTTTGTACATTTATCTCACCAATATTTCAATATATCTTCCTGAGTATTTCTTTCTCCCCTTTTTTGACAATAATGCCAAAGAATAAAATAATGTATTTACATAGAGACACCAAAATGTGAGATGAATTCAGAATGTACCTTGAGAATGAGTTGCAGAGTCTTATCCTAATTCTCTTGCAAGATTTTGCATGTGAATAGAGCTACTTGAACTTCTGTAGAAAGTTCAATTACATGATCTTCCATAGAGAAATTGTTGTCATGGATCAATGTTTTGGAGTATGCAATATGTTTCTGCATTGTGTCCATGATAGGAAGAATCATGTTTTGGATATCTAGCAGTGTAGACCAAATCCTTCCTTCTTCTCTAAGCAACTCTACCTACTTCTCTGACAAAAATTTGATCCTTAGGTGATGAGATGAGCTTGAACTGGGGTCAAGCTTCAGGTTTTGTGCACTTGCCTTCAGATCCTCATCTATCTTATTCAGTTTCTCTCTTATCTCCTTAGTATACTCGGTAACATCACAAAGCTTAGCAAAAAGAGATGTTACATTATTAAAAGAATTTTCAATGTTGGCCAAAACTGTGGTTAATTCAACCTATTTTATTTCTATATGCTGAGCAATGTGCTCAAGAACTTTATTATCAAACTTCTTTTCTACCTTCTCCATCAACTTTTCTTGACCAGAGGTGTCCTTATTGAATTTATTTATAGCCTCTTCTAACTGAATCAAAATGTGTTGAGTATAATCTACTTCAACACCTACAGCTTCTGTAATTATATTTCAAGCATTCTTAATTATTCTATATTCCTTATCCCTTTCAGACCTTAGATGCTTCTGCGTAGCCTTCATCTTAATTAGTTGACTAGCATACCTCATTTCTTCAATGGTTGCATTTTCATAGTCAATCTTTAGAATTACTATCTCTGTGTCTAAGTCAATATCTTCAAGAATTTCTTTTCCAGTGATCATAAGTCTTAATGGTTGCTTTTGTTTGACTTCTATGATGACTGGTTTGACCTTAGGAATAGACACAATAGTAGAGATGGAAGGACTAGCAGTGAAAATTGGGATGCTTGAGGACTGAGTGCCAATAGGAGTATATACCGGATCAAAAACTAGAGTACTTTCCAAAAATGGTGATACACTCGGTAATACAGTATCTGAACTAACTGGGTTTGAAGTAGATGCAAATAATGCTGACAAAATTATAGAACAAATTGGAATTGACAAAATTGTGGAACTTACTACTATACCGACTGATGATGATGGAGCTGAGGAGGCTAGCTCAGTAGCTGAAGAAGAGGGATGTAGGTCAGTAGTTGAAGTGGTAGACACTTCCATTGATGATACCTGGAACTGAGATATGGCAGGTACAGATGATAAATCTGATGTAGATGTTATCAAACCTGCTGAAGCTAACTCCAACCTTGATGATGTCACAGTTTTAGGTGGAGAGTGAGGAAGGGATGCAATAACTGATGCTACAATTTTCACCAGATCATCTTCCTCCTTATCTTCCTCTTCAACTTCTTCCTCCTTGTCTTCTTCCTCTTTATCTTCCATCAGTGCATGGAGCTCTCCTGATGAGACTATGATGGATGGAGTGCTATCAAACTCATAATCATTGCTGTTGTCATCATCGTTGATTTCCATTGGATCTTCACTGGGCTTATGTAGATGATAGATGTTTTTCCACATGTTTGTAGCATCATTTACAACATGCTCAATGTCTTTGATCAAAATCAAATAGGTGTGGAATCTGATCATCATTTTACCTTCATGGTTTTTCATTTCAATTTTTACTTCTACTCTAATGAGACTTGGTCAAAGTTTATTCAGGGATTTCTCATAAATATCTTTTACCATTTGGGTGGCTAACTCCCATCTCGGTTGTAATCTCTCCAGTAGTTCTTTTGAGATTTGAGGGGCAATCTGGTCTGGGGAGTATTTCCATTTACCCATCTTACTAAGAACCAGTTCCTCAATCTACATTTTCTTAGCATATGTTCTAGTTTCAAATTTCAATGCCTTGAAATTTGTGATGCCAGCTCCTTCTTCCAATAGTTTGAGCCTTTGCCCGAATGTGGGTGCAGGCCTGACTAGTATAGGTTCCTGCTTACCTTTTCTTGTTCTTCTAGTAAATACTGTAGTAGGCTTCTTCTTAGGTTTGGTAATGATTACCCTACCTTTCTTCTTTGGTTGTTTTTTTGTAGATTCTTCTTCTCCTTCTTCTTCTCCTCCTCCTTCTTCTTCACCTTCTTGATCTTCACCTTTTCCCTCAATAAGCATAAGAGGGCCAGTATCAGTTTTTAACTTAGCAATTTTCCTCTTACCTTTGTTAATTTCCTGAGGCAACTTGATTTGAAGTTCAATTCTTGCTTTTACCTCATCATAGGTACCAAATGCTAGAACATTGGGAATAGCTAGCTCATTCACCAGTGCTTCAATAATATCTCTTGCTTCATCAATATTCAGTTCATAAGGCAATGGTTTTACCCATGCCACATAGGGTATGACTACCTATATATACACTTTGTCATAGTCAACCATGAAACATACATCTTCTTTATAGTCTTCAACAAGCTTAGGGGGAATTCTAAACCTGTTGTTCATTCTCTCTTTGAAATCTTCAAAATAATTATCCATTACTTTATCAAAATTTATACCCATTTCTACAGTAAACTCATTTATCTGATACAAAACTGGAATATCTTTTCTCCATATAACTGTACCTTTAGAAGGGAAAAACTTTTGTACATAGAAAAATAAACAAACTAATAAAGAATCAAATTTACAAGGATTATTCTTTGAAGTCCTTATGCTATCCATATTTTTTTTAGTTGCTTCAACATCACATTTGCTAGGTCAAATTCTATATTCTTCTTCACAACCTTATAGGCTAAGTCCACAGCCTCACAGGGCACACTATTTAATTTGCTAGAACTATACATCTTATATGCAATTAAATAAATTCCAAATGTTAGCTCTGCATTAGATACATTGTTAAGTTTCAATCCTTTTCCATCCCATTCAGCTAGGGTTAACTTATGAAGTTCATCCTGACTTAGGGTTTTAGTGATTTTGGATTTGCTCAACATAGGTAAACCCGTGATCTTATGAATCATCTTTTTCATTATCAGGATGGGTTGCTCTAACCATAACTAACCATTATGCACATGGCTTAAAATGTATCTTATCCATTTCATTTGAAAGTTCCTTGGCAAGTGCGGGATATGGGTCAAACCTTTGGTTTCCAGATGTTTGAACTCAGGTTTGAGGGTTCCATCCACACATAACTTGGCTAGGGCATTATCCATATCTAGTGTCCCTATCTCTTGAATAGTGCATTTGAAATGAGTATGAATGTCATTTATAAGTAGTACATAGGGTGGAATCTATGATTGAGCTCCATGTGGGTCAAGCGATTTAGCTATGGTGGAAACGAGCTTGAAGCTAGGTGCTTTCCATTCCACTCCCTTCACAAGCATTTCAGAGCCTCTCTTTGCCTTGCTGTTGCTGGTGCTCACAGATGCCATTTCTACTTGGTGAGTGAATGGTTTCGTAAAACAAAATTTTCACTGGAAAATCACTTCAAATCGCTTGACCTCACTTGCGTGCTCTTGGAAATCTCTTTGCTTTGTATATTCTAAATTTGCGGTAAAAAAAAAGAGATCAAATTTTGCTTTTTTGATGAAAAATTTGTCATTAATGCTTAGGTACAAAGGTAGCTGAGATGACCTAGGGTTTGTTAGATAGTCATCGACTTACTCGATAAACCTTGTAACTTGGTGAACAAACAAAACTTTAGTTACTCCCGACCTAGCTCGGTAAGGTCTTCAACCAACCTTGCTTGATAGATGCAACACAGTGAATGATAACCTTTCTTTGAACTAAAATATTGATTTCACCATTTGCACTTTTTCACTTTGGAATTGCTTAAGATATGGCTATAAGATACAGTTCTTGATTCCTCTTAAATCTAATTGGAATTGGTGGTCACCCATTTCTTGAGTGACATGACCATCATTTGAGTTGTCTTCCTTGGTAGATTTAGGAATCCACTGTTGTCTCATCTGCTTCCGAATGTTATCAGCTTTAGCTTTCTTTTCATCTTCAATTCTTCCAGTATTCATGATATTCTTGGCTATATGACCAAGTTCAGTACAAGTGTAACATCTTATGATTGTGTCCTTCTTTCTTAGGTGACGTTTTGCATAGTTTATCCCAATGTGTCCATATTCTCCACAATAGTGACACTTGCACCAAGTATTGTAGTCCCAACCAAATATTTCTTTGATAATTTTTTCTACTGGATTGAATGCTTTGGATCTACATACAGATGCCTTGTGATCTTGTTTCTTGCATTTGTGACATTTGCTTTCAAACTTTGGTTTCTCTTTGCATTCATTTGCTTTGTGACCATGCTGATTGCAGTTGTAGCATTTTCCATTGAATTTTGCCTTTCCATTACTCCAACATTTGTTTGATGTATGACCTATCTTGCCACAGTGATTGCAAGTGGGTCTTTGATTCCTTTGAGCACCTTGCTTGGAGGTTTCACCTTCTTCCTTGTATCCAAGACCAACTTTACCTTTTTGTTTATGAAAGTTTTTCCCACTTTGCTGATTTAATTGAGTCATGTCTATTCGAGATTTTATCATTCTTTCATTGACTTACTTTTCAATGATCAAGTCATTTTCCAAACTTTCATTGATTTGTCTTTCAGATCTTAGATCACTTTGTAAGCTTGCATTGATTTGTCTTTAAGTGATTAAATCATTCCTCAAACTTTCATTCTCAGATCTTAGATTCATAATTTCTTCATTTGCATTAGATAGTTGACCTTCAAGATCTTCATGCTGAAGGGATTGATTATTTCTTACCTCTAAGTCTTCATTTGCCTTGTTTCTCTGTTCCAAAACTTCACATAGCCTGATGGATTGGATTTCTTGTTCTCTTTTGAGCTTTCTTACTTCTTCCTGCAGAGAACCATTCTTTGCTAGGAGTTCCTTGATTGCTTTATTAGCTTCATTTGAACTACTTGATGGTAAAAGGTCTTCAATTTTTTCTTTAATATACTGATGATCATTCATTTGTCTTGCAAGTTCCTTCCTTCTTTTCAAAGATTAAGAAAGATGCTCCTTTGCTTCTTTAAGTTGAGCCATGGCTATTTCTAGATCTAGCTTTTCATTCTCAATAGATTTGTCAAGTCTAAATATCTCCATTGTCCTTGATCTTTGCTCAAGCTATCAAACTTTATCCTAAGAACCAGAAAGCTCTAATACCAATTGTTGGAAATAATCAAGACTAACAAGGTTACTGAAAGGGGAGGGGTGAATCAATAACTCTAAAACTTTAAATTAATTCTGCATAATAACATATTCACCATTTATCCATCTAATCTACTATATGCATGAGGAGATAAACATTCATAACTCATGAACACATTGATTTGGTGACCTAGAAACCTTCCAATTAGAAAGTAAAACTGGGGTGGGGATGATACCTACAAAACTTCAATATTGCAGTATAAAGTTGGCCGGTTAAGGCTTACAATGATCACTTATGATGATCTTTCCTATTAGGAGCAAGTAGGACTGCTAGATCCACCTTGTTAGAGGATTTACAAACATACACTGAAATATGCACTCTGTTAGGAGATTTACAAAAGACTGTTAAGTCTACCCTTTTAAAGGATTTACAAATTGATTCACCTATTAGGATGAAGCAGTGGATCTGGTTACAACTGATTGCTAATAAGATCCTTTAGGCTCTGATCACCCAATGTGATAGATATAACTTTTCTGCATCTATGTTGACCTTGATGTATTCCTCTATTCTGCTACTAATTTTCTTTCCTTCTTCTCAAAATATTGCAATATAATACCAATGATGACATACAACATTGCTTCTCTTCAAATGATATATACCATTCCAATATTTACACTAGCAAGGTCAGCCAAACACAAGTGTACAAATCATTACTGAGTTGGCCAGATAGTAGAAAACTCGAGTTCCTCAAACTGACTTGGTGACCTTCTGATACTTGGCATCCACTACAATACACTGCATCATCATGCACTCGTTAAGAGTAGAGGCACGGTCCATACTAATGACTCTAAGTAGCTTGGAACTCGGTAACCATTGGTGACTCGGTGAATATTATGTCACTCGGTGAAAATTGAATCCATTGATAACCTTCTTCACTTGGTAAACACTGATTCCTTCATTTACCTTGTTTACTCAGTAAACACTAAGTCTTTCATTTACCTTGATCACTTGATAAACACTAAGTCCTTCATTTACCTTGATCACTTGGTAAACACTAAGTCCTTCATTTACCTTGATCACTCGGTAAACATTAAGTCCTTCATCTACCTTGATCACTCGGTAAACACTGTTCTACTTGGTGACCACTAATTACTTAGAGAACATTGTTCTACTCGGTAACCACTATGAACTTGGCAAACACTGCTGAACTACCCATATGCTCGATTTCCAAAGGAATGCTCGGTATAAACTTGTAGACTGAGTGATGAGCTCGGTAAGAATCCAGAATCAAATAAGTGTTTGCACTAATCACAAATATAACTTAATTCCAACAAAACCTATGACACTTTCCACAAGGGTTGGTTCCATTACATATCGACATGGTGGGCTATCACTATGTCGACAAGGTTAAAAATCTCATGGCTTCCCTTAGTGCTAAAGTGACCACTATTAATCATGAGAAGATTTGATGGTGTAGGCCTTTTTCCTTGAAACTTCATTCCTTTTCATTTACTGGGTCTTCTGAGAAAGTATTGCTTGGTCTCTATTTTGTTAGGAGTATATAGCTCATGGTTTCTATTGGTAACAAATTGACAACCCTTGATCTTAAGGAAGATCAAGGGTGATCATTACTCGATTATTTTTTAGATAAAAAACATAAACCCACAAAATATTAAGATAAAGGCTTGGGTTAAAAATATTTCATCAAGTTAGCATAATGTTAGATAATGCAAACAACTTTTTAAAAGGTACCCAAGAAAAATAAAAAGGGTATTTAAAAGATTTTTCTCACACATTTTTTTATTTTGAAAAGGAATGCTATGCTAAACATAATTCAAAGTCTTTCTAGGAAAATACTTCGTGAAAAAAAAAATAGGGTTATTCTAGGGTTACAAAATTAGAAACACAAAACCCTAATTTCACAAAGGGAATTTGGAACATTCACTCAAAGATTCATTAAGATAAACTTGAAGTAACAACTAGACCAATAGTGACTCTCTCTCGGGATGATGAATATGCATATTCATACAAGGGCTCAAAATCCCTGGAAGAAGTAGACCATACATAATGAACCCTATTTTATGAGAAATCTAAGAGAGAAAAAACACAAGAAGGAAAACTATACAAGGCTACACAAGAATTTACAAAGATTTATAGAATACGTAGAAAACCCTAAACTACTATTCATGGAAAATAAGTATTTTTAGCAAAAATACCTCTTCAAGAACTGCCCATGAATTGGTAGTTAAAGATTATTACCTGATAAATCTTTTAACATATAAGAATCATCCCCCACATGTAACTTCTACCAGATAAGGACCTATCCATATAGGATCAAACTTGCCATGCTTCCCTTTATCTTCAATCCTAGCATTCCACATGAGAACTACATCTTCAATTTCAAATTTCTTATTCACTATTTTTTTGTCATATAACATTTTGACTTGTAACTGCAATTTTTCATTTCTGAGAGAAGCTTCTTTTCTGATCTCTATTAATCCTACCAATTCATCAATTCTCTCTTGCATATCATCAATGATATCTTCATTATTCATATGAATGTAATTGTATAGGCCTACTAAATTATTTTGGGACATTCTTGCCTAGATTCCATATACAATATCAAAACACGAAACACCTATTTCTTTCTTTACTGTTACCCTATTAGCCCATATTGCTAGCTATAATTTGGAATCCCATGCCTTTCTATTATCATCAAGGGTCCTTTTGATGACTAAATTAACAATCTGTTATTGATAGATTTAGCTTGTCCATTTTTGTGTAGATGATAAGGTGAGGATGTTGACCTAGTTATACCATATTTATCACAAAATTTTGTGAATTATTTTGACCTAAAACACATTTCATTGTTAGTTAAAATCCTCTAAGGGTATCCAAACCTTGTAATGTTATTGTTCAAGAGAAAATTATTCACCACCTTACTAGTAGCATTTCTTGTAGGAATAGCTTACACCCACTTTTTAAAATAATATGTGGCTACCAAAATCCATGAGTAACCAGTACTTGACTTAGGGGAAATTTCACCTATAAAATTCATGCCCCATTAATGGAAAGATGCCTGAACTTCAACTAATTTTAGAGGAGTATTTCTAGAAAATCTTAGCTTACCTGCAAATCTCGAACATGCATCACATTTCGTAACAAGTAACTGTGCATCTTTGAAAAGAGTAGGCCACTAAAATCTAGCTCTCATTACCTTATGAGCAGCAATTTTAGCCATGTAGTGTCCTCCACATATTCTTGAATGCATATCATTTAATATCTCCTTATATTATTCTTGATCAATGTACTTCAATAATATTCATTCAAAGTTCCTCCACCATAGATTGTTTCTAACAATAATGTATCTTATTGCATGCAACTTTGTGCTTCTCTTTTTGTTATTTGTTAGAAGGGGTGGAGCTTCCATGTGTTGCAAATAGTATATGACATTGGTGTAACATTAACAATGATCCATATCACATAAACCTGACCTTAAATCATCTGTAACCATGTTTATTTGATTAGCATCTAATAGGCTAACACTAGGGTAAAGAATATGAAAGAATTAATGATTTATGATGGAATTTCATTGGTCTATACATGTCAATCCAAAAGTGCAAGCTTGCAAAAGGTGTCTGAGTAGTATGCCATCAAGGGATAATAGTTTTGAGATGAAGGGTTATGAATGCAGCTATGACATGTGAAATTGAGTCTATGTGAAATGAAATAAACCTAGTGATAGAAACATAAGAAGCATAAATGAACATAAAGACAATGATAATAAAAAATGTAACAATTTATGAATCCAATGAACATTAATCTAGAAGAAACAAATAAACATTGTTCATAAGAAAACAATAGTACAATAATTTTCTAAATAGGGATCTGACATGAATTTCTATAAATATCACAAGAATCTATTAATAATCTACACATTAATACAAATAATTTCCTATATAAGTTCAAGAGCATAAATTTGCAATATGAATTACTTTAGGAAAATCAATACAAACTTTGTAAACCATTTCACTATCTTTCTCAATTAAAACATTAATTGGATTGGATATGTACTCATATGAAACCACCATACCAAATTTCTGAATTATGAATTACACAAATCATAATTATATTATAAATATCACCAGCATTCTGTAGAGTGGGCCCTTCCTCCTCAATTTTCTAAGTGATGAAATTCAAAATGTCTCTCTTAAACCATTTCAATCATATGTGGTACTATATTTCATATTAGAGACTTATTCATCCAAACTCTCTACCCGAGCTGCTATATATAACTAGAGGTGGTGACAATGGAATAAAATGACATGGTCTATATTTGACCTATAGCAAAATAGCTCACATAAACCATGGAATAGATTATGGTTACAATAGAAGATAAATTTGGGGATTAAACTAATCATCAGTTATTCCATCCTCATGATAAGGAAAAACATATCTTAACTATGAGATATTTCTTGTCAATTTCTCAGAGCAACCACACACAAAGGTTCTATGTACAACTGGAAAATTAAATATGGAATGATCCATATATCCCCTTCATCATTGTCCATTGCAAAGAAAGAAATCTGTTATAACTTTTGAGAAATTGGGAAGGTGACGGTCTCAAATGTTTCCCCATTATTATTCCACACAAATGTGGTAAGTATTGTAGTAATATGTTTTCATAAAAACCTATATAGCTAGAAAATGCATCCTGCACTAGTCCTCAATGTCCTCTCTATGTATTCATATAGGGTGAATGATATGTGTAGAAAATGTATCTAGTTTAAAGTTGATATTAGTGAAAGAGCTATAGGAAGATGCATAGAGGGTGATAGGAAAAACCATAACATATTAGTATAAGCAATCAATAATGAGTTCTCTAAAATTTAATCCCAAACAAATATTAAATATTGCTTATAAAAATTACTTCATATACAACATAAAACAACAAAATGGGATGGAATATAATGGAAATGGAATAAGGAGGTGAACAGGTAAGTGCATAAAATGGATTAAAATAGGCCATTAAATAGGTTATAATTGGCTCTCATCAGCATCCAAGTTTGATTGAGCCATGAGTTTTGCTAACCCTTGACCTCTTACCAACTTAGTAATTTGGATATCAATGTTAAAACTCCTAAATTCTATTGATCCATCTGCACCTCCTACCAAATACTTCCTGCTAATAAAAAATGTCCTTAACAATTACACTATGTACAAATTCTATAACAATGGCACTTACAAGATAAAATCTAAAATATTTAACAACCTTTACTAAGGCATAATATTGTTTTTCAATTATCTCATATTTCAATTAAGTAGGTTGAAGGGACTTCTTAAGAAATGTAATAGGTTACTCATACCCTACCTCATTTTTCTTCATTAGAATTGTTGCCACAGTATGAAAGGATGCAAAGGAAAATATATGCATTTGTTTTGTATAATCAAGAGTCTCAAGGAATGGGGCATTTTTTATAGTAGTCTTGATATTCTAAAAATCTTCTAAAGGTTCACCATCCCAATTGATAACAACTCCCTTTTTGAGTATTTTAGATATTGGTCTTCTAATCTCAGCAAAATTAGTAAGAAATTTTCTTTAAAATTTTACTTTCCCAAAAAATGATTGTATTCCTTTTACATCCTTTGGCTTGGGAACTTTATCAATGATAGCTACTCTTTCAGGGTCAATCTTCACACCATCCTTTGACACTATGTGACCTAAAAATCTCCCTTATATTACCCCAAATGCACATTTCTTTAGGTTTAGGGATATTCCATATTCTAAGGCTTAAATAAATTTTTTTCCCAAATGTTTACAATGGTCTTCAACCTTTTTAGAATATGTTGTACCATAAACTTATCAATATATTCATGAAAAACTACATCCATGGCCCTCTAAAAAGTTGCTCCTACATTAATTAATCCAAATGGAATTCTTACATAAACATATTTACCACATGGAGTAGTAAAGGCTATCTTAAAATGTTCCTTTTTATTTACAAGAACCTAGTTATAACCTAAAAACCCATCCATCATAGACATCAACTCTCACCCAGTCACTTGTTACAACATGACTTCCATATTTGGGAAACCTTATTTGTCTTTCAAGGATGAAATATTTAGGTTCCTAAAATCCACACAAAGCCTTATATCTCAATTCTTTTTTTTGATAGGCACTAAGTTTGATACCCAAGAAGAGTGTCGAATTGGCTTAATTATCCCTCCATCCCTTAGCTTTATTAATTATTCTTGCATTTTAGGAGTTAACGTGGAATTTACCAGCCTCTACTTTTTCCTAAAGGGTTTAACATTTTCCTTAAGTGGTATAATATGTTGAAACAAGTCTTCTCTATATTCTTTGAGGTCATCATATGACCATGCAAAAACATGTCTATACTTTCTTAGCAAATCAATTAGAGGCTATCTAATTTCAGCAGATAGGTTTTGAACATTGTAGACCTTCTTTGGGGCTTCAGAGGTGATGGTTTGTTTTTCCATAGTGCAAAACATTCCCACAAAATAGGCTTTGAAAAATCAAATAGATGGAAATGAATCTTGAAATCTAGGGTTTGACATTTTACAAAGTTTACTAACCCTAGGTAGAAACCTTTTAAAATAAAAAAAATTGTGCCCTAAGTTGACTTGTTAGGTCATGTGCTTCTATTTTGAAATTGGTATATTCTTTCGAGAGACCATTTAAGTTCTTTCTTTTTGGTTATCTTTTTCTAAAATTCATTTCTACTATTAGATCTCTTCTAGATCTATGGTGGTTTTCATGTCACATAAGGAAACTGCAAGGATTTTAGCCTATGCAACATGGCGACCATTGCAAAACAAAAAGATGGCAACATGAAGTAGAAAGTGGGCACTGGGTTTTTAATTATTTTGAAAATTTTGGTGGTGCGAATAATGTTAGAAATGGTAGGTATCAAAAAGAGGACTAATTGGAATATGCTACATCTTCTATTACTAGTTTTTATAATATCTGGGAGGTCGCTATGTCGCGACCAGAAAATGCAAGAATCCTATCAATAGTGACATAGTGCCTTGCCTGGAATATGAAAAAGGTAAGATTAACAAATGGAGCAGGTGTTGTAAATTTTTTTATTATTAATGTGGTCGTGTGATTATGATGCATTGTTAGAGACATTAAATACAATGATGATGGTAGAAACATATAATTTTCTTGGCACCAAAATTTCTTAAGCTTTAAGGAGGTTGCTATCTTATGATTGGAAGACCTATGTTTTATGCCAATACCAACATAGCACCTTGCTAGAAGATGGAACATGGCAATAGTTTATATTGAAAGGTGGGTCACAAAAGTTCCCTCTTCAACAATAAGTTGTGTAATCATTTTGACAAGTTGGTAATAATTAAGAACGTGTATATTTTTGTGTACTAGATTCTTTTAAAAGTGTGGTGGTCACTATGTCACGATCAAAAAACCCATGTTTTACATTGGTAGTGACATAGCACCTTACGAGAAAAGAAAAGACATGATAGACCTTGCTTTTATTCAATGTTGCAAAAGGATTAAACTATTATACATGATTTGCTAGCATGTCAAAGCATTGTTGAATCACATATGATGTGCAATCCCATTCAAAATGAAGATACATGTAAAAGGGGACCGTCAAATCAAAGTGCATCTATAGTAGGTGCTAAGTCATTATGAGAAATTTCTTGCTTGTTAATGGTAGTGACATGGAAATCAAAGGGAGAAATCATTGAAGCACTAATCAAATGCATATCATTAGATTATAATGAGTCAGTGATGGTCATCATGTCACATAAGGAAGTTACTCACTATTTCTAATGGAAACATAGTGAGAAGATGACATGTGTCTGCAAGCACCAGTGGGTCCAAACCAATTTGCTAGTAGTAAAAGAAAGGCTTATGCAGCTAAAGCTTATTGGGTTGACTTCTAGCTTGGCAAGTAGAAAATGATTCATCTGTTCTTGGATTGTCAAATTTTTTGTAATCAATAGTGTATTTTCAAAAATAGAAGGTGGTGCAACTGTATTCTCCTTACAGTTCATTCATTAAAATTGAAAGCTCCTTGTGCAAACTAGGAAAAAAGTATATTGCAAAAATCTTGCTATTTACTTCATACGTGAACAAATTTTTAGGCTTCCAAAGAGTTCAAAGCTATTAAGAAATCATGCTTGGTGTGATCAAAATGCAAAAGAATTTCCATTTGTCCATAGTATATTGCAAAATTGTAGAGAAAAGGTAGCAAAGAATCAAGTAAGTTCCTGAATTCACCTTATATATCAAAGTGTTCTAGTTTTCTGTGATTTTTATTCACCATGACTCCAAAGAAAGTTTTCTCAGCTCAAGATGACTATTTATCCATAAATATTCATGATGAACTCCTTGAGTTATTGCTTGAGACCACAAACAAATTTTCTTAATTAAAAAAAATAACCTCTCTAAACCATAGATTCAAGATTGTTGACGAACTATATGATAAAGGAAATTGGGTTAGAGATGCTACTACTTCTAGAATTGAACTCTACCTTTTCAAAAAATGGTTCTCGAAAAGGAAATTATTTTCCCCTCATGGGAACATCTGGAACTTTGACTTGGGAAAACTAGTGGTACATAGTGTCTTCATGGATTCTAACCTCTCTTAGTGGGTATTGCCAAAAGTTATGATCAAGCAATTAGAGTAGTGAGAAGAATGGATGGTGAATGTCTCATCATAGTAAGCCCTAAGGAAATTTGTGAAGTTTTTGGTCTAGAGCCACTATTAGATTATCATATACCTATTTACCTACTAGATCTAGAGAAGGAATATCTATATAAAAGGGATAAGGTCAGGTAGGGTGCACTTAGGGAACACATAGGCATAATTGGGAGCTTGCTAATAATCATAGCATCTACTAGGGAACCTTTTAAAAAGGAATATTTCAATTCTTGAGATGTGCAGATATATGTGACTCTATGTAGGGTTTTAGTGAGGCTAAGTAGAATGTCATGCCTATAAATTTTATGTATATAATGGCTCAAATTTCTTCTTTTCATGTTGATATTATTTTTTATTTTGCCTTTTATTTAGTAGAAGAAATCCATACATGCCTAGTTGGAATTTCCAAGGGCAAGATAGAAAAAACTTTTGGTTACTACTCATTGTTGATGCATATGTTCTTGTTTAAAGGTATGACATATTTTGGCAAAGAAATGGTTTTGAACATAGAATAGGAGGTAGAAGCTCTGCCATTTCAATTGTGGAGTGCAGCTATGACTTGGGATGCAAAAAAGGCTAGTTTCATTAGGTTTGATAGGTACTTTGCATCAAAGTTAAGGTATCTCTTATTAAGGGACAATTCTAGAGTCCCTAGGGCATAAATAAATTTTATCAAGCCCATGGATAACCCCTTTGGTTTGAAAGTATCACACAATTGGGGAGACATTATACCATACTCTATTTCAACAATTTTTAGAATTTATGGTTTCCAAGGGACCCCTCACGTATTTCCCTACTAGGTGCCTCTAAAAGTAGAAATAGCTAAGATATTGTGCCAATTGGGAGGATTGGAGGAAATCTATTTGGTAAGAAGACAAAGAGGCTCATTTTTCCCAACTTGTACTATAGCCTACCATTTTGTAATTATAAAAGGTGGTTGGTTGTCTTTACACAAATTTCTAGACTAGTATAAGATGGTTGTGTCTCATCCCCATTTTTGTGATACCGAGGGATTTTATGATTTGGTTTTTAGATTCAAAGCTAAACTTGGTTCCATAAAACATCAACCTTATTACCCTAAGGATATAATAAGGAACGAGTTCTCTTTACAGGAGCAAGAGACCAAAAAGGAGATGTGGAAGGTTTTTTCAAGAGTTTTTGAATTTATTCATTGTTTTGACAAAGATTACGAGCCTCTTGATAATGAAAAAATAGAGGCAAATAAAATAAATAAGGTCATGCTTACCTTTCCTGAAATAATGGAAACAATGAATGAGAAGAAACAATTCTTCATTAATGCCTATCCAAATAAAGCCAAAGAGTTCATGAGGAGATTGGCATTCAATCCTAATATTGGAATAGGGTAGTTAATTTTACATAAAAGAACAGGCTACAATGTGATCCAAAATAAGAAGGCCATTGTGGACTAAGGAAAGAAAATAATAGGATCAACTAGTGTTGTTTTAGAAGAGAGACCTAATGAGCCCTCACTCAGGAGGCAAAAAATAATAAAAGAACAAGGTCCTCATAGTGAGGAATATTCACCTACCCACTCCCCTTTACAGATTGGAGCAAAGCAGCTCACTACAGAGTAAGTGGAACAACTGGGGTCCCAAGGGGGAGTATTTATTAGCCAAGCAGAGCTAGAATAGGGAAATCTTGAAGAACCTTCAATACCAAGCCTTGATTTTATAGTGGTAGATTACAAAAAAAGGGAATTGGACCCTATATTAGAATAGGCCAGCCACAAATTTTTGTTAGATGATGATTTTGTTAAGTCAAGAGCCTTCTATTAGTTTTCTTGGAGAACAAATATAGGGAATTTTGAGGAAAGGTGCAATAAATTGAGAGCTAAACATCTAGAGATGAAGGAAGCAGATGCACAAAACCAAATAAAGGAGGAGATGACACAAGAACTTAAGAACTTGAACCCTAAAGAGGGGAGACAGAAGGTAAAAGTAGTTGGTATTCTACTACTAACCAATTGGGATATAGAAGATGCTCTAGTTTTTAATTTTGTTTCAAATAAACTAAACATATAAGATCAGAATAAGAAAGAAATAAAAGGTGCCACATTTAGTATAGACCATGCTACCTTAGTCATTTGGTCAATAAGAAAAAGATCCAAGACTATTTCCTCATAGTCAGATGATACTAGATTAATGGACAATATAATTGTGAAAAGGTAGAAGATACAACCAATGTGGAGGCTACACACTTGAATGTTGGTACATCTAACCTAGCTTTGGCCACTATATAGAGAGATGAGTAGGAAAGGTTAGCATTAAAGGATAAGTATAAGAAAGTTTGGAGGCCTATAATAAAGAAGTTCAAAAAAGAATTGAACTTGAAAATAAAATAAGGGGATAGTCTTCTAGGCCAAGGATCACGTATACTCGCCCACTAGTGTAGCCTTTTAAATCCACTCCCCTTATTCAAATTTCTAATACACCTCAGAGGCCACATTATTATATAGCTAAAGATTTTGAAGAAGAGAAGAGAAAATTGTGGGCCTTACATGTAGAGTTAAATGTGCAGTATGAGGATAAACTAAGAAAGGCTCTCATGTATTTGGTGAATAAAATTGAATGGCCATTTTTTTAATGATCAATTAGAAAGGGTGATAAAAATATGGGAGGAAATAAAAGCAAGTGATAAAATTTTGAAACCCATTGTCAATAAGTGGAGCAAGAGAAGGAAATATGTCACTTTTTTATGTTACTTTGTCATAAAATTTTCACATGACCACATAGAAAAACTTATGATGTTACTAATGATCTTCTAGAATTTAATGATAAAAGAGTTGAGTTGTAGAGAAGAATTGTTAGCTACTTGGATAAGTATAGAAGTGAAAAAAAATATTTATTTTCATTTGGTTTGGATAAGAAGAATAGATTGAAAATTAAGGATGAATGGGCCAAATAATTTGATGACTTATTTTTTTTGAGAATAAATAGTCATTAATGAAAAAGGACATGCATGGTGGGCAACCACAACAGAGAAAATTGTGAAGGTCTAATTATTCTTTGATTCTTTAAAACAAGATTTCATTAGCATTGAAAAATTAGCTCAGTATGTGATCAAGAAACAAAATGATATTGTACAGTTTAACTGGCCAGATGACACACTTTTTGGCAAGTGGATGGAAAATATTGCTTCTAATGAGTAGTGGGAGGAAGTTGAAAGTGATAATGATAAGATGGGTCAAGATGAAATATAGATCATTGATACACATACAGGAGATCAAAGGAAAGAGGAGGAAAAAGACAAGAAAGCAATTACAGTTGTAGGTTTAGAGGCCCAAAATGATGACATGGCAAAAGAAGAAATAAGAATAAATGTGATATGAATATCAGGATTTAACTATGTGATTTTGAGTTTGGGCAATTATAGTTGTAGGTTTAGAGGCCCAAAATGATGACATGGGAAAAGAAGAAATAGGAATAAATGTGATATATGGGCAAATGGGGTTGCAAGCTTTAGGTTTAACTATAGAGGAAACTTTGTAGTTAAGCGTGCTCAGGCTGGAGTAGTACTGGGATGGGTGACCTCCCGAGAAGTCCCGGTGCTTCACCCCTATGAGCATCACCTAGATCCAATGAGTGCTAAGTGTTCCATTTATTCTCATGAGAGATGGATTCATGTTGAATCACTACTCATGAAACATGGGTCATTGAGTTTGACTCAAAATCACACAGTTAAATCCTGATATTCATATCACAATTTGACTAGCTGTGGAAATTATCTCCTACTTATCAAGAATAAATGTGTTTTTTTAGTTCATGATGAAGCTAGTGGAGATCCTCGAGTTGAGGTTAACTTGCAAATATCAGAATAGGACATAGCATTGGCAAGTTTGATAGCTACATATTTTGAGGAATTAGAATAACATAAGAGCCAATCATGGAATCTATAGCATTTGGAGATGTAACAAAAGATGGGCCCACCAAAAGAATACTCTAATGTATAAGTTTTCTATTACACAAATTCTTTTCTTTTTGTGACAGCAAAATTCAAATATATTTTGTCTTAGAGGATAGTTGTCATTTTCTCTAAGCCTAAAGCTTGTTGCATCTCACGCTTTATAAGTGAGATTCTAGGGCTAGAGAAAGGGTTTGAATAGTTGTATGAACTTTTAGCTTTCTGTTAAATCTATCTTTAAGTCTGTTCAGTCCAATACCTTGATGTGAACATTATGATGTATTTCTCTGCAATTATTTGAGAATACATTCTGTCTTCTAGGATATTGTGTTTTCATCTCAATTCATCTTGAGTTTCATGCCAATTGTACGTTTTCTATTACACAAATTCTTTTCTTTTTGTGACAGCAAAATTCAAATATATTTTGTCTTAGAGGATAGTTTTCATTTTCTCTAAGCCTAAAGCTTGTTGCATCTCATGCTTTATAAGTGAGATTCTAGGGCTAGAGAAAGGGTTTGAATAGTTGTATGAACTTTTAGCTTTCTATTAAATCTATCTTTAAGTCTGTTCAGTCCAATACCTTGATGTGAACATTATGATGTATTTCTCTGCAATTATTTGAGAATACATTCTGTCTTCTAGGATATTGTGTTTTCATCTCAATTCATCTTAAGTTTCATGCCAATTGTACCCTATTTTCAGAAGATATTAATACAAAGTGGATTGTCTCCATTAATGTTTTTGTTGAATCTTTTCTCCATTTTGTTACATGGTTATTTTGAAATTGTACAAGTAAAGCTTTTCCAATTGAATGCAATAAAATCAAATTGTATGTCAATTCATTATTGCTATCAATTCAATGAATTAAATAAATACTTTAGTGATATTGATAGGGTCTCCATGGTAATAGGAAGGATGTCTGTAAGTATGATTTTTAGTAAGATTTGTTGATAATATTGATTGTAAAGCAATCAATTAGATCTAGGAATTGAGTAAACTCTTAATCCCAATGGATGAGGCACTAATTTGTAAAATTTAGTCCTTATATGAAGAAACATAGGCAAGCATCAAGCTCAAATTCAAAATAAATTTTCACTTTACAGTTTGAAATATATCAATTTTGGTCAACACTTTTTTGCATTTGATCTCTAAGCCTTAGTTAGCTACTATTGCTAGAAATACTTGTAAATCTGAGAAGAATTGTGACCAAACCTACTTATAAGGGATGTATATTATCTTGAAGTGTCATGGAATGTGAAAACTATGTATATGATTTTATATAAAAAAATATCTTCCATTCCTCATGTATACCCACCATGGTTCTATAGAGCCTAAAGAGCGGGAAATCTATCCTGGTTTCATTACAGTTGGGTCCAGATAAGAAACACATTCAATTGTTTATAGGAAGTAGTTGATCCTTAGATTATTTGTGCTTTTATTATCTTGGTATTGAGTGTTTTGTTACTTAATAGTTGAAAAACACCAACAAAATGGCAACTCTACTGGGGAAACATTCTTCACGTGTGAGAAGTATTGCATTTTCTTTGGTCATGTTGTGTACGTGTCTATCAAATCATTTTGCAGTACTACTTATGGTTATAGTAGGCCTATTTTAGTGACAAACCTTGAGAATTTAAAGAGAGAGAGAGAGAGAGAGAGAGAGAGAGAGAGAGAGAGAGAGAGAGAGAGAGAGAGAGAGAGAGAGAGAGAGAACCATAGTGCCATAGGTGTACATTGATGTACACAACCTTTTTGAATTGTCTAATCTATCAAGCAATAGTTGCAGTCTTGTGTCTTTGGTGATTGGTTCCTCTATGTGTCAGATATTTTTATATTATCTTGTGTCTTTTAAAGTGAAAACCTATTTCACTGTTACTTTTCCCTAAAATAGGGTGGTGACTCAATCAAGGTTTTGGAGTTAGTGCTTATTTAATAAGAAATCCCCTCTTAATGGCTAATAAGAAAAAAAATACAAGAGCATACATAAGGGCCAATCCTGATGTACCATAATACACTGATTTGTCCCAAGGTGGTAGGAAAAATTAAGGAAAAAAGAAAGAAAATCCAAAACCTACATGGAAACCAAGGGGCAATACATTAGTTTGCCCTCAATACCAGCCAGTGGTAGGAAGGGAATCCTCCTCATTAAGTTTTGAGTTAGAAACCACAAGGTTTTTAGGGGGAATATTTAGTACCCCATCATAAGAAGACCAATTTTATCATGATAAAAATGTTTCCTTAGTAGGAGATATGTTTGATAGATCAAATATGAATCATAAGTTAGGATATGGGAATATAATAAAGGATCTAGGAATAGTTCCATTTATGGAGACCAATCTTATAAATCTTGATGATCCTACTAATTTAGAAGCAACTTCTACAAACCCTAAAGAACTTTGTTCAGAGATAGAAATCCTAAAGAAATAGGTTGTAGAAGAGGAGGCCAAGCATGTCTATTTGGAGAAAGAAAGAGAGAAATCCACCTTAAACACCATTATTGAAAGAGATAACCTACTTAGAAGGATGGCTTCTTTGAAAGAAAAAAATAAGAAGTTAGAAGAAAGGACCTCATTCCTTCATGCTAATGTGTTCGGAGATATAGATAGTTTAAGATCTAAGGTTCTACAACAAGAAAGCTCATGAGCCAAAGGAAAGAACCTATTATTTCTCAAGTCCAAGCCTACAAGCTTGTCTAAATAGATCCTATAGAATCTCTTATAAAACCCATAGATAAGGGAAAGGGAAAAGCTATAGGAATCCAAATAAATGAATGCCAAGTTGCATTAAATAAATCTATAAATCCTCCTAGTCTAAATGAGACATTGATTTAGAAAAAGATAGAAAGGAGAAAGAGAAATTGGCAAAAGAACTTGAGAAGATTGAGAATGAAGCTCAAGTAGAAGAAACTGGGAGAAAGATTTGATTCATTAAGTCTAACTCTACTTTAGCTTCCTGGCCCAACTTGTCTACTTAAATTGCAACTTTTGTAACTACTTGTGGACCAGTAATATATAGTTAGGCTATGTCTCAATCTACCCCTATCTCTTCATCCACTACTAGTATTCAGATCCCTACTATCCAAATATAGCAATCACAAAATACTGCCCATAATCAAGCTAATATAGCAAGCACATCCAATGCTACTAGTTTTTAGAAAAATCCTATATATATGGAAAAATTTAGACAAATATCATTTGTAGGGATTCCTAGTTTCCCTCATCCCATATCTTTTCATCTAAGGGATAATGTCGTCAAGCTCTCTAGAAACAATGTTGTAACTAGTGAGGAACACTTTAGAGTCTTTATAGATATGTTAAATGAATTTGAAGTTGAGCATGAAGATGTGGTGATGAAATCATTTTTACATTCATTGATTGAGGATGCTAGGGATTGGTTCAGAAGATTACTAGATGACTATATCAGTTCCTAGAGTGATATGGAGAAATTGTTCAAAGAACAATATGGTGATAATACTAATGTTGCTTTCATGTTGAATGATTTCAACAATATCAAGAAAAATCCTAATGAATCTAAATTTTATTTCAATGTAAGATTCTAGAAGGGAATGTATAAATTGTTTCAAGTTATGAAGTTAAATGAAGATGTTTTCCTTGCAACAAACTTCAATACTTTTGATAGCAAGATGGCTTATCAGTTGAGGGATAAGGAGCCTAAGACTTTGAGAGATGCTTTTAGAATTTTAGTAAATATTGAAAATAATAGAAAGGCATCTGGTAAGCTAGGGAGAAGGAATGACCCAAAATTGTTCAATCCCATGAATAATAAGAAAGAAAATGATAAAGTCCCAGTAGGAAGGAAGCCCAAAGAACCCACAATAGGTCAAGTACTTGACTTATGAAAGAAGATTATCCCATCAAATTTCAATTCAAACAATCAGAATGTTGGTGAGAAGGCCTTTTCAAATAATAACCATTTCAATAGATAGCCAAGAATATAGAATCACCCCTATACCACTCAATGGAAGGATGGTAAACCAATTCCCAACCAAACCCAGAATGTAAAAGATAAGGGTACACCAAATCCTCTACAAAGAAGCTCTATTAACATGAATGATTATATACCATGGTGCATCATATGTCAATCACCTCATTCTACAAATTATTGTGTAGTTTCTCAATCATTTTCTTTAGATTAGAGTACACAACATGAAGAAGAAGAAGAAAAGAGCCATGATGATGTAACTTGTAATATGGTAGGCATGTTTGATGATTGTGTATATTTTGATTTAGAGGAACATGAGGATGATGTTACTAGTTAGAGAATTTCTTACCAACTATATCGTGAACAAGTATTCTTAGATGATGAAAATTATTATAAAGATAAGGTATGTAATTTATCTTCAAATGTTGATAATATAAACTTGACAATGGCTTCAAAGGAGGAGATTGACAAAATCACTGTAGAAATGATTTCTCAAGTGCATAGTAACTATAACCTAAGGAATAGGACAATTGGAAATGATGCTAGCAAATATTCTAGTATATTCATCAAGGATATTACACACAAGATGAAGGATGAGAGCAAGAAAACTCATATTGAGACAACAAAGGCCAAAGATAGTAAAGTCGAGAAGTGGGAGCCTAAAAAGAAAGTGTAATTTCAAACAAGGGATACCCCTAGAACAGTGGTGCAAGAAAAGAATTTAACATTTGATTTAGCCAAGCATATCATAGTGCCTTCTATTCAAAGGACTTCCATTCTAGGTATGTTTGTGAAGCCCACTATGTCTGAGCCTATTGATATGATATCTATATTGCCACAAATTACTATTAAAGTACCTTTTCCTAAATTATTTAGAATCAAAGAGCACAACAGAAAGGTCTTATCATGGTTGGGTGGGATAGGAAATAATGGTAGTATAGTTGAACCAAGTACCATTCAACAAATCCTAGTGGTGGTAGAGGATAATAATATTATATGCCAAATTCCTCAAATGTTTTCGGATGATTCATCAATAGCCTACATAGAAGATATTGACCTATTTTTTCTTAGTTTGATCATAAAAGGAAAAACTCTAAAGAATTGCATGATAGATTTAGGAGCATCTAACACCATCATGCCTTTTAAAGTTATGGAAGCTTTAGGTCTAAAGGAAAATATTAAACAAGGTAGATGTAGAGGTATGGATGCTAGAGAAGTCCCTATTATAGGTACTATCAATGCACTCCCATTCAAGTTAGCTACATACCTTGAAGTAGAATTGACCATGTTAGTCATTATGGTTGAAATTCCCCTCACATTATGGGATGTTTCTCTTTAAAAAGTGGAGTGTTGCTATGAGAGGTAGTCTACAATGTAACTTGTCTTATGCAACTTTCCATATAGGTGATATGGTAGTTAGGGTAGATAGAGAGCCAAGGGTCAATAAAATTCTGGGAGAAGGCATTGATAAGGATTCAACTTGTTTCTTAGATACTAAGGTGAATGCTTTTATGGTAGAAATGATCATTCAAGAAGTAGAGAAATTGCCTATTGTAATTGAACATGAAGTGGAATGGTGTATGGATTTACCAATCTTGTGGACCATGCACTTTGATGGAGCTAGTTCCAAAGAAGGTTCAGGGGCAAGAGTAGTCTTTGTTTCTCCTAAAAAGAATATGTTTAGATATTCATTTACTCTAAAATTTTATGGTACTAACAATATAGCATAATATGAAGCTCTTCTGTTATAATTGGAATCAAAAAGTTGCATGTCATAGGTGAATCTGAATTGATTATTTCACAAATTAAGGAAACTTATGCATCAAAAAATAAATAGTTGAAATAATATAGAAATGTAGTATGGGACCAGATAGAGTTTTTTGATGCATTTAGTATTTCATGGAGAGATAGAAGTCAAAATAAAATGGAAGACTTATTAGAAAATGTAGCAATCAAGCCTAAGGAAATGTCATTTGCTAGAATCTCACAAATGGAAGTTCAAAATAGACTTTCAATACCTGACAATATTAAAAATTGGCAAGTTTTTGAAGATGAAAAAGATATTTTAAACTTCATGTTAAGTGAGGATAAGTACCATGGTCAAGAAATGGATTGTAGTGATTTAATTGAAACCATTAATGGTAAGGAAACTATTTTTGGCCAAGAGATTATGCAGTTGAAAACCAACAAGGTACCTAAGGGGTTAGTGGTTTTGGAGAATATTTTTGATAATCAAGATAGAGTAAAACCTAGAACTAGGGACCTTACGCCTCAAAAATTAGAAGAAGTAAATCTTGGTACTGATGAGGTTCCCAAGAAAGTTTATATTGGCCAAAATTGGCCTACTGAAATTAGAAAACCACTGATTGATTTGCTAAGGAAGTACATACATGTTTTTGCATTGTCATATGATGACCTTAAGGCTTATAGGGAAGATCTATTCCAACATTTCATACCACTAAAAGATAATTTAAAACCTTTTAGACAAAAACAAAGACTAGTAAATCCCACTTTAGCCCCCAAAATGCAAGAGGAGTTGATGAAGCTAAGGGATGGAGGGATAATTAAACCAATTAGAAATTCCACCTAGATTTCAAATTTGGTACTTGTCTGAAAGAAGAATGGGGACATAAGATTATGTGTAGACTTCAAAATTTTAAATATTGCATCCTTAAAGGACAATTATGGGTTACCAAATATGGAAACTATGCTACAACAAGTAACTAGTTCTGAGCTAATGTCCATGATGGATGGTTTTTTAGGATACAATCAGATCCTTGTGAAGGAGAGTGAACAATTTAAGACAACTTTTACAACTCCTTGGGGAACCTATGTATATGTGAGAATACCATTTGGTTTGATCAAGGCAGGTGCCACTTTTCAAAGAGCTATGGATGTAGCATTCCATGAGTATATTGATAAATTTATGGTCATATACCAAGATGACCTTACAACATATTCCAAGAAAGCAAGTGATCATTGCAATCATTTGGAAAAGATCTTCGTCATAGCCTTGGAATTTGGGGTATCTTTAAATCCAAAGAAATGTACATTTGGGGTGACTGAAGGTAGATAAATGGGACATATAATGTCAAAAGATGGTGTAAAGATAGATCTTGAGAGCGTGGTAGCCATTGATAAGGTGCCTAAGCCAAAAAAATGTCAAGGGAATACAATCTTTCTTTGGGCAAGTTAATTTTCTAAGGAGGTTTGTTATAAACTTTGCTGAAATTAGCAGACTTATTTCTAAAATGCTCAATAAAGGAGATACTATAAATTGTGATGGCGAGCCCTCACAAGATTTTTAGGATATTGAAAATACCATAAAGAATGCTCCAGTCCTTAGGACTCCAGATTGCACAAAACCAATGCACATATTCTCTTTTGAATCTTTTCATATTGTAGTTGCAATCTTGTTACAGAAGAATGAGGAAGGATATGAATAATTTCTTTCTTTCTTTAGTAAATCATTACAACCTGCTGAACTAAAATATGAGATAAATGAGAAGCAAGCATATTCCTTGTTGAAGGTTGTTAAGGCTTTTAGGTGTTATTTGGTAGGTGCCATTGTTATTGCATTTGTACCTAGTGTAGCTGACAAGGACATATTTTCTTAGCAGAAGCTATCAAGTAGGAGATGAAGATGGATGAACAAGATCCAAGAATTCAATATTGAAATTTAGATCACAAAATTGGTAAGAGGTCAAGGACTAGCCAAGCTTATGGCTCAATCCAACTTAGACACTAATCAGATCAATATAGTAGCAGATGACCTAAGATTAGGTCTATGTGATATGAACCATTGTGAATGGTATACTAATGTCATTTATTATCTACAACATATGGAAGTTCCTCCCCATTTGACTAAGAATGAAAAAATAAGCACCAAGTTACAAGCCATCAGATATATTATTGTCCAAAATGATTTATGGTGGAGAAACTTTGAAGGAGTGCTAATAAAATGTGTTGATCAGGAAAAAACAAAAGAAATATTGAAGGAAATGCATTCTAGAGTATGTGGAGGAGATTATATGGCCAAGACTACTACACATAAAGTGATGAGAGTTGGATTCTGGTGGCCTTTCCTCTTTAAAGATGCTCAAATGATGGTAAAAAAATGTGATCCCTATCAGAGATTTGTAGGTAAGTTAAAATTTTCAAGAAACACTCCATTAAAACTAGTGGAAGTTCAAGCACCATTCCAATAATGGGGAATGGATATCATAGGATAAATATCTCCTAAGTCTTGTGTTGGTTATTCATGAATATTGGTGGCTAATGATTACTTCACAAAATGGGTAGAGGCAATTCTTACAAGAAATGCAACTAGAAAGGTTGTCAATAATTTTTTGCTAAATAACATTATTTCCAGATTTGGTTGTCCTCAAAGGATTTTGATAGATTATGCAATGTGTTTTAGATGTAATGAATTCATAACATTTTGTGATAAGTATGGGATTACAAGATTAGCATATTCTCCATATCATCCACAAGGAAATGGACAGGCTGAATCCACTAATAAAAGCTTATTGAAAGTAATATAAAGGAAACTGGATGATAATAAGAAAGCCTGGGACTCTAAATTATTGTTAGCAATATGGGCTGATAGGGTGATTGTGAAAAAGACTATAGGAGTAGCACCCTTTGATATTGTGTATGGAATCCAGGAAAGGATGCCTCAAAACAATCTAGTGGGATTCTATAATTATATCCAAAAATATGATGAAGACATTATTGATGACATGTAGGAAACACTACATGAGTTAGTAGGATTGACTGAGACTAGGAAGGAAGCATCTCTCAAAAATTAGAAGTTGCAACTACAAGTTAAGACACTTTATGATAGAAGAACAATGAGAAAGAAATTTGAATTTGAAGATCTAGTCCTCATGTGGAATGCTAGGATTGAGGATAAGGGAAAACATGGAAAATTTGAAAAGCATCACAAAGATAACAATGAGGACTACAACATGATGGTGCAAGAGATTCCTAAGACCTAAGATTTTGAGTCACCACTCAAGAAAAAACCAAAAAGGCAAAATCAACAGTCTCAATCACCAAGACAAGCGACAGAAAAAACATCCAAACCCATTCAAGAACACACATGCCCAAAACAACATAGGACATGGAATGAAAGGTAATTCACACACTAAAACCATCATTACTAATCTTTCATAATTTCATTAATTAAACATAACATAACCACTAATGCAAAAATGAAATTGAAAGGTTTTCAAAGAAAGGGTTCAAACGTCACCATAGAACAAGTACATATCTTTCAATTTCTTTCAAGAATAACCTTAAGTTTAATCACCATTTAAACCATTCAATTACTTTAACTTTACATCTACCAAAGACACACTAGCATGTTTTCTATGATATTATCCCTTGAACGTACTACCAGAGGTTTGAGATGAATATGATAGAGTCAAAACACACAACTAGGCAGCAGTAAAACACATCCAGAATAGTCGTCATGAAACATAATCAAAAATCCCAAATGGGGAATTGTCAATTCCAATAGTAAATAACAAAAAGAGCTCATTTCAATACTAATTCAAATGTGACAACTATCACAAAGAGAGTGATACATAAATTTTGATGACTATTCCAAGAGAGGAAAAATATTGAAAACCAATGCTAGCCCAACAACATGAGGAAAGTACCTCTAGCCAAATAAAATAAGGCATCAAACAAAGCACATAGAGGTGATGACTGAGTATAGCCACACAAGAGGAATAAATCACTACACAATGCTAAGGAATACATCATCCTAGCAACATTAGAGAACACACTCACACACATCAAGTAGTATACCATTAGTAACCTCATGCAGATGGAAAGAACAATAATTTTCTGAATTATTTTTCCATGCAATGCAACATTTAGATATCCATCAAATTAATACAATTTTCCATAAGCTTATGAAGAAATCAAATTGGGGACTTAAGTCATTAACCCAAGGATATAATTTAAACCTACTTCTTTGCAATGATTCACAATAAACACTCATTTCTTAATGAAAGGAACTATTTCATTACAATAACGAAAAAATAAAGAATCACAAATAAGATTCATCTATTTACTTACAATTAGGAGAAAAACAAAGAATCAATACACCTCACTCCACAAGGAGAACAAAAGAGGCACTCAAAGCCAACACATGGACACTAATCAGTGGTTCCATCCAAAAAGGTCACACATGCAACCAACCAATCAAAGGCACATCGATTCCACTAAAAAAACTAGGAAGACTCACTCCCTTCTCCACACATTGATCTAGTTGCATCTACTAGACAAGCAAGTCCATCACAAGTAGATACAAAAGAAAAAAAGATCACAAGTTCTCACCAAGACACTCACACTCAACCAACATAGCAACAACCATATAGGCAACATATACACAGAGATCTCAATGTTTGAACATGGGCTCTTATACCAGATGTAATGCCTCGCCTAGAGATCCTTGGAACAAGGATTCAATACAAGCTAAATTTTTTTTTTACAAGTATTAATGCACATGAAAACATCATACAGGGATCACAAAGATCACAACAGAAGACTTCACCACAATCCTGGCAACCAACAAATCTCCAAAGTCCACTACCAAACTAACACATGCAAACAAAAGCGAACAATGACCATGCACAAGATGAGGGCTCAAAAAAATGACCACTCATCAATAAAACACCAAGCTAAGGTAGAATGGAGAATCCTAAAATTTGGCTAAGTATAAAATCTTGAAGCCCTAAAAATTGGCTAAGTCTAGATCTTTGAAGCCCTAAAATTTCCTAGAATCTTTATCTTATCTTTGAGAGGTCTGAAACCTATCTCAAAAGATTTTTTACATATATTAAAATATATCTTAAGTATAAGGAATTAAATATACATCAAATTATACTTATGTGACACCATATGGTTGAAGAACACTGAAGAGGGTATCCAAATCAACTCTCAAAAAGTTTAGACCAGACCAAAAAGTGTTCACTTCTCGTCCACACAGGTTTTTACAAAAACCAAGCGATACTTTAATACAACACAAAAAAGTATTGCACAACATTTCTAAAGAAGTAGGGAAACACTTTCAGGGATTGGGTGACACTTCTCCTTAAGTCATGTGATACTATAAGTGTGTTGTACAACATTTCTTATAAGGAGGTGTGATACTTTCAAGTATCGTATAATTTTGCAAGAAGCATGCGATCGAATTAGGGGATGCATGACAAAGTTTCAATGGGCATGCAATACATTTTTGTGTTGCACCATGCTAATAAAATTTTTCCCATAGAAACACAAAAATACTTAAGGAAAACACAAAAGGGGAAAAATAGAGAAAAACTAAGTTCAGAACCTCCACACTAAGGAGTATTGAATCCACATAGATTGAGGATCAAAAACTCAAGTGCATGATAAAAATATGCCAAGGAACAAGAAAGAGGAACCATCTATCTATCTAAATTAGAGAAATAACATTACGTACTAAAAACAACATCACAGTGAACATAAATAACATCGCAATTTGTTGAACAACCAAACTAAGTATGGGGTTCCTCCTAACCATCAATGGCATCATAAGACCATTGTGGGCCCTAGCCATCCTCGCCATGTAACATCCCAAGCCATCGATCAAATTGTCAGTACTATGATAATAGGGATGTCACTACTAAACATGCTAATAACTAAAAGCATAAGAAAATCTAACATGCTAGTAGTATAATAGAAGATAAACCTACAATTAGATAACATCACCTATCACATGCTAATCATCATAATAAGGAATGCATCAAAACTAAGATCATCTAAACATGATAAACAACATCCCAATGAAAGCATAAATCACAAGAAGTATACTCCATAAACCAAAGTACCAACTGAACACATTCAGCCACGGTCACACTAGGATATAAGACCATCTCTATATATTAGTTCCTAGTAGTGGTAGAGGTAGCTATGCCTCCCAACCACATGGCACTTGTAGGTCCACACCTACCATGCTGATGGAGATAATGATTCAACCACAAACACAAAAATCAACATCCATGGCTAACACTCATGCCAGATAGTATGATGGCTATAACCAAGAACCTAAGACAATGCAAGGAGTACAGGTCCTAGTTAAACACTCAATAGGCTACTAAGTAGGGGCTGACATCATGGAGAGTCGCTTGGCATCCAAAAGCCCAAGCTTGGATGACATGTGGAAACACTCTCAAGGTACTCTCTTGGAGGCCATCACATGAATGCAGACACTCACTCAAGCTACTCCCTTGAAAGCCAACATATAGAACTTTTTCATTATCTTAAGTTTTATTACCATTCACACATTTTCTTTAGTTATCACTTAATGAAAACTTCCTCTTCCAACCCTATGGGACTGAGGTCACCAGGATATGAGATAGAAGCCCCCTCCATATGCTACCCTACCCTACCGATGTTCATCATATGACAAGTGCCCATGGGCATGCATACTCCCAACTCAACCCCTAATGATCATAACTTTCAGAAGTACCATGGAAGATCGAGCCTCACAAGTCACCCAAAAAATGTATGTGCACGTACTTGTGTGTGGCACACCACCATCATGAAGATCAAAACACAAGGACTAGATGAGAACACAATGCAAAAGATAACACCCAACTAAAAACAACATGGGAGGAGAGATTCTACACGAATCCCAAAGCCAATAAAACCATACATCATAAAATCACTCAATCGGCCTCAATCTGGGAGTATGGATTCTACATGAATCCCAGTGATGCAACAAGACCAAACATCATGAACTCACTCAACTAGCTTCAATTTGGGAGCATGGATTCTACACAAATCCTAGTCTCCATGAGATAATAACAAAGGTCCAAAAGAAACCATAACCATAGGTATAGAATCACTCAACCGAACAAAAAGTTAGGAGTACAAATGCGACATGCATCCCAATGCAAACAAAAAAGTACAATAGTGGTCTGACTGATATCCAAATGGATCATCTAGGTCCACAACCTACATTGTGCCAAGAAAACCTAAGAAAATAGGGTGCCATGCTAAATGAGGTAAAAACTCCAAAATTTTTAAAAAATTTAGAATTAAAACCCATTTAGCCTTTGGGCACAAAAACTCCAAAAATCAAAAAATAATCAAGTTCAAACACCATATGTAAAAATACTTAGCATAATAGCATAAAATCCCAAACCCTCATCCTAAAGAATAGGGAAATGTTCATACCTGACCAACTAGGTAGAACCAGCAAACAAAAATAGAGGGGAACACTAGTTCTCAACCTCCAGCCAAATGGCTACCAAAAATAGAAGTAGAAATGGAGTAGAAATAATAAAACAAGAAAGCCCTACCTCACAGCCAAAAGGAAAAAATGGAAATCTGAACCATGAAATAAATAGCCTACAGAAGTAGCTGAAAATCACGGCAACCCAAGGTTTTTCCATGCTAGATCCAATGAGCCCAACCTTGCAATGATCCCACGCTCGTAGCTCCCACAATGAACAAAACAATAAATCCTCATGAAGAGGATTTTGGGTTTTACTCTCAAACTTTCTAATTCAAAAGTGAGAAGTGAGGAATTAAATTCCTTTTTGGATATTTATTCACTTTTCAAGTGAATAATCAATTAGGGGAATTAACTAGCCAACCTAGTTAAACCTCAAATTGACCCGAACAAAAATAGGCTATTCATAGAAATAGGAATTCATCTATGGTAAAGCTACCAAAAATTAAAATTAATCAATTAAAAAGCACAAAAACCCAAAAACACATAAATTTTCTTAACAACTTTCGTGACAATGTGAAACTCTAAATGCATAGACATGCTCACTGGTCTAATCACATAATGCAAATGAGTTTAGATTTAATAATCACCAAAAGGTTTAATTAAACAATTAAAATAAGGATACTTTGACCATACAAGGATGACATTGGTAAAATATGAATGGTTGAATCACTAACTCCATGTACCACTGCTAGGGATATAAATCCTACACACTAAACAACACGATCAAGTGCAATTGCATATAATAACATAGCTAAAGCAATAAATGCATTAAATTATCTAATTTAACCATTTATTTAATTATATTGAAATAATCTATTTACATCACTCACGTTCACATAAAGCATAAAAATGCAAAAATGAAGTAAATAACCATAGCATTAAATCTATCACATAACATAATTAGTGATATGTCCAAATACCAGATAACCAGATATCATCAAAAAACACATTGTCATCTCAAAATGGCATCATCATGCAAGATGATCAACTGAATAGCATAGTAGTCTAACATCTATGATACTAAAATTGAAGTATAAGATCTGACCCTCAAGTCCTCTCAAATGTAAAACATAACATAAGTAACACATATCTCTTAGATCAAAATATAATAAGGTAAATTTCTGCAGCACATAACCAACTAATCCAAATGGACAGTCCATTTCTAAACATTTAGGCATTTAATAAAGGTTGATTAAAGAACAAAAAAAAGACACTTAAAACACATAAGTGAACATAGTCATAAACATGACTAACCAGTACTATAGGAACCTAGTCTAATGTAGCATGGTAATAGTTCACAATGCAATCTCTACACACATCTTAGGGTAATCATAGAACAACCTCATGATACCATCTCAATCCTTGTAAGCACTGGCACAAACCTTAGTGAACCATAAATCATCTCATAAGCATAATCAAAGCAACTAATACAAAAACATACATCAAATCACCTCTACAATATAGACCACTCATGGTCACAATCATGATCCTACCTCAAGGAGAGATCAACAAGGTTGCATCCATCAGGATGACTCATAGAAGTCAAATGAGAGAGGCACTATAGGGTAAGTTTACAAATGGGATGGGCATCATAAAGTTTTCTATTATTAATGTGGTCATGTGATTATAATGCATTATCAAAGACATTAAATACAATGATGATAGTAGAAACATGTGATTTTCTTAGCACCAAAATTCCTTAAGCTTTAAGGGGGTTGTTATGTCGTGATCAGAAGACCTATGTTTTATGTCGGTAGGGACATATCACCTTGCCAAAAGATGGAATGTGGTAATGATTTATATTGAATAGTGGGTCCCAAAAATTCCCTCATTAGCAATAAGCCATGTAATCATTTTGATAGGTTGGTAACAATTAAGAATGTGTATATTTTTGTGTGCTAGATTCTTTTAAAAGTATGATGGTCACAATCTTGTGACTAGAAAACCCATGTTTTATGCTAGTAGTGACATAGCACCTTACCAGAAAAGACAAGACATGGCAGAGCATGCTTTCATTGAATGTTGCAAAAGGATTAAAATATTATACATGACTTACCAGCATGTTAAAGGATTGTTGAGTCACATATGATGTGGAATCTCATTCAAAATGAATGTACATGTAAAAGGAGAATTTCAAATCAAAATGCATCTATGGTAGGTGCTAAGATATTATGAGAAATTACTTGCTTGCTAATGGTAGCGACATGGAAACCAAGGGGAGAAATGGAGGGACCCATTGTAGTCACATTGAAGTACTAATCAAATGCATATCATGAGATTATAATGAATCAACGATGGTCATTATGTTACATGAGGAAGTCACTCACTCTTTATGCATGGCGATATAGCAAGAAGATGATACGTGTCTACAAGCGCTAGTGGGTCTAGACCAATTTGCTAGTAGTAAAAGAAAGGCTTACACAAATAAAGCTTATTGGGTTGACTTCTAGCTTGGCAAGTGTAAAATGAGTCACCTATTCCTAGATCATCAAATTTTTTGTGATTGATGGCATATTTTTAAAAATAGAAGGTGGTGCCACTCTATTCTCCTTATAGTTCATTTATGAAGATTGAAAGCTCCTCATGCAAACTAGGAATAGAGTATATTGTAGAAATATTGCTATTTCCATCATACATGAACGAATTTTTAGGCTTCCAAATAGTTTAGAGCTATTAAGAAATTGTGATTGGTGTGATTAGAATGCAAAAGAATTTTGTAGAGAAATGGTAGTGGAGAACCAAGTAAGTTCCTAAATTCACCATATATATCAAAGTGTTCTAGTTTTTTGTGATTTTTATTCACCATGCCTCCAAAGAAATTTTTCTTAGGTCAAGAAGACTATTTATCTAGAAATATTGATGATGACCTCCTTGAGTTATTTCCTAAGTCCACAAATGAATCTACTCAAGTGAAAAGATTAACCTCTTTGAACCCTAGACTCAAGATTGCCAACGAACTGTATGATAAGGTAAATTGGGTTAGAGATACTACTACTTCTAGAACAGGGCTTTACCTTTTCAAAAACTAGTTCTTAGAAAGGAAATTACTTGCCCCTCATGGGAACATCTAGAAGTTTGACTTGGGAAAACTAGTGGTACCTAGTGTTTTCATGGATTCTGAGCTCTTAATGGCTATTGCCAAAAGTTATGATCCAACAATTAGAGTAGTGAGAAGAATGGATGGTGAATGTCTCATCATAGTAAGCCCTAAGAAAATTTGAGAATTTTTTGGTCTAGAGCCACTATCAGATTATCATATACCTATTGACCTACTAGATCTAGAGAAGCAATATCTATCTAAAAGGGATAAGGTCAGGCAGGGTGCATTGAGGGCACACATAGGCACAATTGGGAACTTGCTAGTAATCACATCTACTAGGGAACTTTTTTAAGGGGAATATTTTAATTCCTAGGCTACAGAGATATATATGATTCTATGTAAGGTTTTTGGTGAGGATGAGCAGAATGTCATACCTATAAATTTTATGTATATGATGGCTCAAATTTCCTCTTTCAGTGTTGATATTATTTTTTATTTTTCCTTTTATTTAGCAAAATAAATTCATATAGGTCTAGTTGATAATGCCAATGGCAAGACAAAAAATACTTTTGGTCGCTACTCATTACTGATGCATATGTTCTTGTTTAAAGGTGTGACATATTTGTTAGATTGTGGTGACTGATTAGGAAAGTATTGTATATACTTAAGAAAAAATTTTGGGCCCTATTTTATCGAGATTTTAGGCTGACATGTAATTATTAATTATAACCCTAAAGTGGTAAAAATACTTGTATAAAAGAGCTTAGGGTTAGGGATTGTTTTGATAGTTGTGATGCAAAATTGGCTCTTGCAGCAGTATTAAGTTGTAAGGGATTACAGATTGTAATCAAGTTGTAATTAATGGATTGCAATAATATCAGACTTGTTATTTGGTGGACATAGCCCAAGGATTGGGTGAACCACATTAATCTTGGTGTCTTGTGTTCTTTTCTATGTGATCTATTATTTTCTAATATTGGTTATATTTTTATGTAATTGTTATTTATATTCATGGTTTAATCATATCAAGTCGTATTAGACTGAGGTTTTTTTTTAGATATCCTCTACAAGAAAGTTTCATGTTTGAGTGGGAGTGATGGAAGATGAGGGTAAGGTAAGGGTTGATAGGTTTAATGGGCAGAACTTCTAATTATGGAAGGTACAAATGGAACACTATCTATATCAGAAGGATTTATGGAAGCCATTGTTGGGCCCATTTTTCGTTGCACCAAAAGCCATGACTGTTAGTGAACATGAAACACCACATAATTAATCACCTATGGGTAGGGAAGCATGTTGCATCACCCAACAATCTCCCCCTTGATGCGCATACCAGGTGCTTACGCGGGTTGGGAAGGTACCGAGGAGATTCAAACCCATGACCAGGCCAAAACTAGGCTCTGATACCAATTGTTGGGCCCGTTTGCCATTGCACCAAAAGCCATGACTATTAGTGAACATGGAACACCACATAATTAACCACCTGTGGGCAGGGGAGCACATTGCATCACCCAACAACCATTGGAAGGCAAAGCCAAGAATCAGGGATCTATGTCAAATGATGAATGGGATCTTTTTGATAGAAAGACACTTGGAAGCATTTGATTATGCTTGGCACCATCGGTGGCATTTAATATTACAAAAGCAAAGACAATAGAAGAGTTGATGAAAACCCCAGCGACACTATATGAAAAACCCTCCACTTCAAACAAGGTATTTCTTATGAAACATTTATTTAATATGAAAATTCTAGAAGATGGATCTATTGTAGATCATTTAAATGAGTTTAATACTATTACTAGTTAGTTATCTTTTGTGGGTATCAATTTTGATGAAGAAATTAGGGCTCTCTTGATTTTGTGTTCTTTACCTAAAAGTTGGAATGGCTTGGTAATGGTTGTGAGTAATTATGTTCCAAGATCTAGTACCCTAAAATATGATGATGTGATTGGTGTTGTTTTGAGTGAGAAAAATCATAGGAAATCCTTAGGTGGATCTACATTAGGAAGTGCTTTGAATGCACAAAGTAGGGGCAAAATGACTTAAAGAGGAAGCAATTTCAAAAATCATGAGAAATCAAGAGGAAAGTCAAAGGGGAGGAAGTCTCAATCGAGAGGACTAAATGACTACTAGTACTATGGGAAACTAGGTCATTAAAAGAAAGATTATTGGAATCAAAAGAAAAATGAAGGAGATAAACTAGATGGAGACAAGGAGGCAAATGTGGTAAGTAACAAATCCGAAGAGGATGCTTTTCTTCTATCTTTAGAAAGTATTGATGATTCATGGGTTTTAGATTTTGGTGTTTCATTTCATGCTACACCTCATAGAGGTTATTTTATTGATTATGTCCAAGGAGATTTTGGACTTGTTTATTTGAGGGATAATGAACCTTGTCAACTTGTTGGAAAGGGAAAAGTTAAGATTAAGTTGCAGAATGGGAATCATTGGCTACTACATGAGCTAAGACATGTTTCAAGGCTGAGTAGGAATTTAATTTCAGCAGGGAAACTTGGTGATGAGGGTTGTGTAGTTACTTTTAATGATAAAAATTGGAAGGTTTCAAAAGGTTCCCTTGTAGTAGAAAAAGGTGTGAAAGTAGGCACCTTATATCTTGATACAAGTCATATTGTTCCTTCTACTTTAATTGTTTAAGAGAAAAATGCATGTTCAAGAATAGTTGCTATAGTTGAGCAGGGAAAACAAATAGTTGTTCTAAATTCTGATACAACATAGTGGCACAATAGACTTGGGCACATGAGTGAGAAAGGTATGAAAGTACTTCATTCAAAGAAAGTTTTACCAGGTCTAAAATGCATTAATATGGATTTTTGTGAAAGTTGCATGTATGAAAAACAAAAGAGAGTGTTTTGTGAAGACTGGGAAGGAAAACAAAAAGGAGAAATTAGAGCTTGTGCATATTGATGTATGGGGACCGACTCAAGTATCTTCCCTTGGTGGCTCTTATTATTATGTTACATGTATTGATGATGCAACTAGAAAAGTATGGGTTTATTTCCTTAGAGAAAAATCTTGTGTATTTCAAAATTTTAAGAAATGGAAATGCTTAGTTGAAAATGAGGCTGGTAAGAAATTAAAATGTCTCAGATTTGATAATGGTGGTGAGTATTGTAGTCATGAATTTGAAGATTATTGCTCCATTAATGGTATTCATAGATAGAAAATTATTCCAAGGACTTCACAGGAAAATGGATGGCTAAATGCATGAACAGGACTATAATATAGTGCGTAAAGAGCATGAGGTTGCATGCTAGGTTGCCCTTATAAATGTGGGTAGAGGTTGTCGATACTACTATATATTTGATTAATAGAGGTCCCTCTACTCCTTTGGGTTGTGGTATTCTAGAGGAAGCATGGACTGGTAAGAAGGTGAGTTATTCTTTTCTCAAGACCTTCTATTGTGAATATATTTCTCATATAGATTCTAAAAATAGAACCAAGCTAGAAGCTAAGTGAAAGAAATGTGTATTTTTTGAATATGGCATTAATGACTTTGGTTATAGGCTTTGGAATTTTGAAAATCATAAAATTATAAGAAGTAGGGATGTCATATTCAATGAGTAAGTATTGTACAAAGATCTATTGCAACAACATGAGAAGAAAGAAGATGATTATGTAGTGTTGGATGATACTCCAAAAGATGATGTTCCATCCATTTCTCATGATGTGCAACAACCACAAAAACAAATACCACATACACTAGTGAATATTAGACGGTCAACAAAGAAAATTAGGCCTCCAAAAATATTTTCTACCTATTTGTATTTAATTTTATTTACTAATGCTAGTGAGCCTGAATGTTATGATGAAGCTATGCAAGTGGATACTAAGATTCAGTGGGACTCTGCAATGAAAGATGCAATGGACTCTTTACTAAAGAATCAAACATGGGATTTATGCAAGTTGCCTATAGGTAAAATGGCTTTATAGAATAAGTTGGTTTATAGGTTGAAAGAAGAGGATGGAGGTAAGAAAAGATTTAAAGCTAGGTTAGTTGTCAAAGAATTTTCCCAGAAAAAAAGGAATCAATTTTGATGAGATATTTTCTTCAATTGTTAAAATGACTTCTATCTGTATTGTTTTAAGTATTGTGGCTACTGAAGATTTGCATTTAGAGTAGTTTGATAGTAAAATAGCCTTTTTTCATGGTGATTTGGATGAAGAGATATATATGGCTCAACCACAGAGATTTGAGGTCAAAGGTAAGGATAAATTAGTGTGCACATTGAAGAATAGTTTATATGGCTTGAAGCAAGCACCTCAGTAATGGTATCTGAAATTTGATTGTTTTATGCACGAGCATGGATACAATAGGTGTCATTTAGATTATTAATTTATTTTAAGAGGTTGGTGATGAAAGCTACATTATTTTATGTTTATATGTTGATGATATGATTATAGCTAGGTCTAACATGGATCATATTATGAGGCTAAAATGCCAGTTAGCACATGCATTTTCTATGAAGGATTTGGGGGCAACAAAACAAATCCTTAGTATGAAGATTTGTAGAGATAGGAAGAATGAGACATTTAAACTATCCCATGCTAATTATGTGGAGAAGGTGTTGCAACATTTCTCTATGGAAAAAGATAAAGCTATCAGCACACATTTACCTAGTTATTTGAAGTTGACTAAGGAGATGTGTCCCAAGACACAAAAACAGGAGGATAAGATGTCCAAGGTACCCTATCCTTTAGCTATAGGAAGCTTGATATATGCTATGGTCTATACAAGGCCAGATATTGCACATGTTGTGAGAGTTGTTAGTAGGTATATAAGTCATCCAGGAATTGAGCATTGGAATGTAGTTAAATGGATTCTTAGATATCTAAGAGGAACATCCAATAAGTGTCTATACGTTGGGAGCTCTACTACTAATTTACAAGGCTATACTGACTCAGATTTGGTAGGGGATATTGATACCAAGAAATGTACTAGAGGTTATGTCTTTACTATTGGTGAGGTAGCCGTGAGTTGGGTTTCTAAGTTATAGAAGATTAATGCTCTATCCACTTTAGAGGCAAAGTATGTTGCTACTACAAAGGCAACCAAGGAGATGATATGGCTTTAGTTCTTCTTAGAAGAATTGGGACATACTCAAAAGGATAATGATTTGTTCATAGATAGTCCAAGTACCATTCATCTTGCAAAGAATTCATCTCTGCATTCAAAGACCAGACACATACAATTGCGGTACCATTTTATTTAGTTAGTTTTGGAGGATGGATAGTTAAAGTTGGAGAAGATACATACAAATGAAAATCTAGTAGATATGTTGACAAAGGTAGTAACAATGGAGAAGTTGAACTCCTCTTCAACTTTGGTTGGTCTTCTAGACTAAACATGAATAAAAGAATTGTAGAGTCTAGGGTGGCTTGATCTAGTGGGAGCTTCATGGAGTAGCAGCATAGCTATAGGACCAATCTCCAAGTGGGAGATTATTGTTTAGTGTGGAGCCTGATCAGTCCCCAAATGGGAGATTGTTAGATTGTGGTGACTAATATAGAAAGTACTATACATACTTCATAAATTCTTTGGGGTTGACATGTAATTATTAATTATAACCCTAAAGTGGTAAAAATAATTGTATAAAAGATCTTAGGATTAGGGATTATTTTGATAGTTGTGATGCAAAATTGGTTCTTGTAGTGGTATTAAGTTGTAAATGATTATAGATTGTAATTAGGTTGTAATTACTGGATCATAATAATATCAGACTTGTTGTTTGGTGGATGTAGCCCAAGGATTGGGTGAACCATGTTAAATCTTGATGTCTTGTATTCTTTTATGTATTATCTATCATTTTTTAATATTAGTTATATTTGCATGTAATTGTTATTTTTATTCGTAGTTTAATCCTAACAATATTTTGGGAAAGAAATTGATTTGAATAGAGAACAAGAGGGAGAATCTCTGCCAGTTTAGTTGTGGAGTGCAGATATGACTTGGGATGCAGAAAAGGCTAGTTTCGTTAGGTTTGATAAGTACTTTGCATCAAAGTTAAGGTGGCTCTTATTAAGGGACAATTCTAGAGTCCCTAGGGAATTAACAAATTTTATTAGGCTCATGGATAACCCCTTTGGTTTGAAAGTATCACACAATTGGGGAGATATTACACCATACTTTGTTTCAATTGTTTTTAGAATTTATGATTTCCAAGGGACCCCTCATGTATTGCCCTACCAGGTGCCTCTAAAAGTAGGAATAGCTGAGATATTATGGTAGCTAGGAGGATTAAAGGAAATCTATTCGGTAAGAAAACAAAGAGGCTCATTTTTCCCAACTTGTACTGTAGCCCACCATTTTGTAATTATAAAAGGTGGTTGGTTGTCTTTACTCAAGTTTCTAGACTAGTATAAGATGTTTGTGTCTCATCCTTGTTTTTGTGGTATTGAGGGATTTTATGATTTGGTTTTTAGATTTAGAGCTAAGCTTGGTTCAATAAAACATCAACGTTATTACCATAAGGATATAATAAGGAATGAGTTCTCTTTGCAAGAGGAAGAGACCAAAAAGGAGAAATGGAGGGTTTTTTCAAGAGTTTTTAAATTTATTCATTATTTTGACAAAGATTATGAGCCTCTTGACAATGCAAAAATAGAGGCGGATAAAATAAACAAGCTCATGCTTACATTTCCTAAGATAATGGAAATAATGAATGAGAAGAAACAATTCTTCATTAATGCCTATCCAGATAAAGCCAAAGAGGTCATGAGGAGATTGACATTCACTCCTAATATTAGAATAGGGTAGTTAAATGTCCATAAAAGACCAGGCTACAATGTGATCCAAAATAAGAAGGCCACTATGGACAAAGGCAAGAAAATAATAGGATCAACTAGTGTTGTTTTAGAAGAGAGACCTAATGAGCCCTTGCCTAAGAGGCAAAAAATAATAAAAGAACAAGGTTCTCACATTAAGGAATATTCACCTACCCAATCCCTTTTGTGGATTGGAGAAGAGCAACTCACTAGAGAGAAAGTGGAAAAACTAAGGTCCCAAGAGGGATTATTTATTAACCAAGCAAAGCTAGAAGAGGGAAATCTTCAAGAACCTCCAATGCCAAGCCTTGATTTCATAGTAGCAAATTACAAAGGAAGGGAATTGGAACTTGTATTAGAACAGGCCAGCCATGAATTTTTGTCAGATGATGATTTTGTTAAGTCAAGAGCCTTCTATCAATTTTCTTGGAGAAAAAATATAGGGAATTTTAAAGAAAGGTGCAATAAATTGAGAAAAAATGATGCAATGCAAGGTAGGAGAATTCCCAAAGGAGATGTCCCAGCCCCCAACTATACAACCATGCAGTGGAAACACAACAATGAGAAAACACAATGCAAGATCTAATACCAAATTACAATAATATATTCATAAAATATAACTAATTACATGCAATGTGCTAGGCTATAAGGCCTTTCTAGTTATGACCAAATACAAAGCAAGTAATAGTTCTACAAGATCCCTCAAGATCTAAATCACAAACCCTAGGTAGTCTAGATCCACACTCTAGTACAAACCTCCAAGGAAGATCTCAACTTGTGCTCGCAAGCCCTCCAAGCAATCTCCTTATTTTCCAAGCCAGAACTACTAGCCCTTCTCAAAATTTTCTCTTCGAAGCTCCTCCTCTTCTCCATGATGGATGAATAATCATAATCCTACTTTAAATTGCCTCACATTCAGCACTCTATTCACAAACTCAGGAAAACTCGCTCTCTAGCTACTTCCCACACTCACTCCTCTTCTCCATGATGGATGAATAATGACTAAAGACTTACCCAGAACACCTACTTATACCAATCTAAGCCACAAGTTGGACCATAACACAAATTAAATGCAAATACATAAAGTAAATGCCATAGGTCGGACAACAATAGCAATTTAAATGCCCAAAATTGATGTCTTAGTAAAATCATGATATCTCCTAGCTCCAGGTGAATTAGAGCTTGCACTTCAAACCATAGTTAGAAATATAGGCCCTCTTCAATCCTCAAAATTTTCATCTTTTTATTCATTATAGAAAATTATTTATTTGTCCTGCAACAAGCACTAAATTCCTAGGCAAGGCCAAACTCCTCCAAGACCATGTTGAGCTCCATAGACCATGTCGAGCTCCAAGACCATGCCTAGCTCCAAAGACCATGCTAAGATCCAATCCTTCTTCAACCAAGTACCAGTCTAAACACCCTCCAAAGAAACTACTAAGCCTCCTCCCATGAATTCCAAAGTAGTCACCAAGAAAACCTAAGATGCTCCTATATCAGACTCCCCAAGTAAATAGAAAAGTGTGTCCCACACTTTGAATCCAAAAGAAAGAACAAAAACCATCTTCATTTTTACCAAAGGCTTCCAATCCAATAGGGACAATAAAACCAATCTACACATAAACCACATCCACATTATTCTGTCAAACACCAGAATCTCATCCAACCAATCATCATGCTCACTTCCAAGAACAAACTAAACATAATGCTTCATTAGAAAACCCCCATCCATATCAGAAACTAGTGAATCCACACCAAAAAAAACAAACCCCATGTCAATAGAAATATGAAGATCTCCATCAACACATGCCAAACTCACAACCCTAGAAATCTCATTACTCACAACAAGATTCTCTACAATATACAACTCAGCACCAATAGCAACCAGATCATCCATGAGCAAGTGCTCTAAAATTTCCATGTCAGATCCAACCAACTGATCATGAAAACCATTCTCCATCCTAGCATCAACAAGGATAGGAATATCGTCAGCAACAATATCCAATTTCTCTACAGGTTCTATATTACAATCCACAAACTAATCAACAAAACCAACCTCTTCCATCTTGACCTTGTTATTCCATCTTCTCTCATGAACAAGTCTCTTAACTGGCCAAACAACTTTCTTCTGAATCGGTAGACTCCAACTCTACAAATAGCTACAAAATTCCTTCCTCACCTCATCCTTAACTGGATCAGCCAAAATGGTTTCAAATTGAGCAACCACCTTCTTAGTTTGGTCAACCAAGCTAGCTTCAAATTGAGAAAATCTCCTCTCCACCGCATCATGGAGATTCGCAATCATCTCAAGGTCCAATCCTCTTGGAGCCATCTTCCAAGATTTTTTCAAACCCTCTACAACAAATCCTTCCTATGCTCCTTGTGATCACCTCAAATTGTTTGTAAGTTAGATCACAATCTGCCACCTTGCATGAACAATCAGGAACCACATCACAAGTCTAGGGTCATGAATCTGCAATCCACAAGATCTTTATGATCATGCCTCAACAAGATCAACCTTCCATATTCACATCCATCGATCCATCTGCAATCCATCAGATCAAAATCAACTCAGATCTACTTCTCCAACCCAAGTCCTAATGCAAACTACCGCAACTTCAATGATCTATCTACACACTCACGAACAAACTTCACTCTAATATCACCTAACATAGTGCAAGGCAGGAGATTCCCCAAAGGAGATGTCCTTGCCCCTAGCTATACAACCATGCAATGAAAACACAACAACGAGAAAAAAAATGCAAGATTTGATACCAAATCATAATAATATATTCATAAAATATAACTAATTACATGCAATGTACCAAGCTGTAAGGCCTTCCTGGTTATAACGAAATATAAAGCAAGTATTAGTTATGCAAGATCCCTCAAGATCCAAATCACAAACCCTAGCTAGTCGAGATCCATAGTCTAGTACAAACCTCCAAGGAAGATCTCAACTTATGCTTGCAAGCCCACTAAGAAATCTCCTTGTTTTCCAATATTCAACTACTATCCCTTCTCAAAATTTGTTCTTCCAAGCTCCTTCTCTTCTCCATGATGGATGAATAATCACAATCCTACTATAAATTACCTCACATTTGGTGCTCTATTCATAGACTCAAGGAAACTTTCTCTCTAGCTACTTCCCACATTCACTCCTCTTCTCCATGATGGATGAATAATAACTAAAGACTTTTCCACAACCCCTACTTATACCAATCTAGGACACAAGTTGGCCTAGAACACAAATTAAATGCAAATACATAAAGTAAATGCCATAGGTTGGCTAACAATATCAATTTAAATGCCAAAAATTAATGTCTTAGTAAAATCATGATATCTCCTAGCTCCAGATGAATTGGAACTCATGCTTTGAAACATAGTTAGAAATCTAGGCCCTCTTCAATTGAATAAATTTGTATCTTTTAATTAATTATAGAAAATTAGTTATTTTTCCTACAACAAGCACCAAATTCCTAAGCAAGGCCAAACTCCTCCAATACCATGTTGAGCTCCATAGACCATGCTAAGCTCCAAGACCATGTCAGGCTCCAAAGACCATGCCAAGCTCCAATCCTTCTTCAACCAAGTACCAATCCAAACACCCTCCAAAGAAACTACTAAGCCTCCTCCCATGAACTCCAAAGTAGTCACTAAGAAAACCCAAGATGCTCCTACATCAGAAAAACATCAAGAGATGAAGGAATTCAATGCACAAAACCAAATAAAGGAGGAGATGAAATAATAATTTAAGAACTTGACCCCTAAAGAGGGTAGGAAAATGACAAAAGCAGTTGGTATTCTACTGCTACCCAATTAGGATATAGCAGATGCTCTAGTTTTTAATTCTATTTCTAATAAACTAAACATACAAGATGATAATAAGAAAGAAATAAAAGGTGCCACATTCAGTGTAGACCATGTTGCCTTAATCATTTGGTCAATAAGAAAAGGATCCAAGACTATTTTCTCATAGTTAGATAATACTAGATTAATGGGCAATATAATTGTGAATAGGGTAGAAGATACAACCAATGTAGAGGCTACACATTTGAATGTTGGTACATCTAACCTAGCTTTGGCCATTGTAGAGAGAGATGAGCAGGAAAGGTTAGCATTGCAAGATAAGTATGAAAAAGTTTTAGAGGCCTATAATAAAGAATTTCAAAAAAGAATTGAACTTGAAAATAAAATAAGTAGACAGTCTTCTAGGATAAGAATCACATACCCTCACCTACCAGTGAAGCCTTTTAAATCCACTCCCCTTATTGAGATTCCTAATACCCCACAAAGGCCATAGTATTATATAGCTGAAGATTTTGAAGAAGAGAAGAGAAAATTTTGGACCTTACATGTAGAGTTAACTGCACAATATGAAGATAAATTGAGAAAGGCTCTCATGTATTTGGTGAATAAAATTGAATGGCCATTGTTTTATGATCAATTAGCAAGGTTGATAAACATATGGGAGGAAATAAAAGAAAGTGATGCAATTTTGAAACCTATTGTCAATAAGTGGAGCAAGAGAAGGAAATACGTCACTTTTTTATGTTACTCTATCATAAAATTTTCACATGACCACATAGAAAAAACTTATGATGTTGCTAATTATCTTCCAAAATTTGATGATAAAAGAGATGAGTTGCAGAGAAGAATAATTAGCTACTTGGATAAGTATAGAAGTGAAAAAATTTATTTATTCCCATTTTCTTTGGATAAGAAGAATAGATTGAAAAGTATGGATGAATGGGCCAAAGAATTAGATGACTTGTTTTGTTTGAGAATAAATAGAGTCATTAATAAAAAAAGATATGCATGGTGGGAAACCACAACAGAGGAAATTGTGAAGGTCCAATTATTCTTTGGTTTTGTAAAACAATGTTTCGTTAGCATTGACAAAGTGGTTGAGTATGTGATCAAGAAACAAAATGATATTCTATAGTTTACTGGCTAGATGACACACTTTTTGGCAAGTGGATGGTAGATATTGATTCTAATGAGTAGTGGGAGGAAGTTTAAAGTGATAATAATGAGATGGATCAAGATGAAATATAGATCATTGATACACATATAGGAGATAGGAGGTAAGAGGAGGAAAAAGACAAGCAACCAATTGTAGTTGCAAGTTTAGAGGCCCAAAATGGTGACATGGCCGAAGAAGAAACAAGAATAAATGTGGTTTTATTAGTTCATGATTAAGCTAGTGGAGATCCCCAAGTTGAGGTTAACTTGAAAATATCAGAACATGACACAACATTGGCAAGTTTGATAGCTACATATTTCAATGAATTGGAATAGCACAAGAGCTAATCATGGAATCTATAGCATTTTGAGATGTAATAGAAGAGGGGCCCACCAAAAGAATACTTTGATGAATAAGTTTTCTGTTACACAAATTTTTTTCTTTTTGTTATAGAAAAAAGTAAATATCTTTTGTTTTAAAGGATAGCTATCATTTTCTCTAAGCTTGAAGCTTGTCGCATCTCAGCCTTTATAAGTGAGATTCCAAGGCGAGAGAAAGGATCCTAATAGTTGTATCAACTTTTATCTTTCTATTAAGTCTATCTTTAAGTCTATTCATTGCAATACCTTGATGTGAACATTATGATGTATTCCTCTACAATTGTTTGAGAATACATTCTGTCTTATAGGATAGTGTTTTCATCTCAATTCATCTTGAGTTTCATGCTAGTTGTACCCAATTTTTAAAAGATATTAATACAAAGTGGACTATCTCCAATAATTTTTTTGTTGAATCTTGTCTCCATTCTATTGCCTAGTTATTTTTAAATTGTAGAAGAAAAGTTTGTCCAGATGAATGCAATTAAATCAAATTTTATGTTGATTCATTATTGCTATCAATTCAATGAATTAAATAAATGCTTTAGTGATATTGATAATGTCTCCATGGTAATAGGAATGATTTCTATAAGTATGATTTTTAGTAAGAACTATTAATAATATTGATTGTAAAGAAATCAATTAGATCTAGGAATTGAGTGAACTCTAAATCCCAATGGATGAGGTAGCTGATCCTTATATTATTTGTGCTTTTATTATCTTAGTATTGAGTATTTTTTTACTTAATAGTTGAAAAACACCAGCAAGAGGTACCAAGTTTTATTTCTTCAAGTTCTTGTGGTTTGTTATCCCTAATCCGTAGCTTCACTCTATCTTGGTTATCAAACATGCTTTGTAGAACTACTAACCCTATGGGTACTTTGTTAGTTTTCAGCTGCAAAATTCCTTGGCCAAAGATTGTCTCCTTTCCATCTATTATTTCAATTAGAGCATTGCAATCTAGTTCTTGGCCATGATATTTTTCTTCACTTGAGAAAAAGTTTAGCTTATCTCTAGCATCCCTAAAAACTCTCCAATGCTCTATATTATTAGGGATTCAATACTAGTTTTGTGCTGAAATATGTAAAATCCCAACAAATGATACATCCTTAGGCTTAATAGCTGTATTTTCCAACAAATCGGCCATCTTGTTATAACTTCTTTCCATTGAAGAGATACCAAATGCATCAAATAACTCAATTTGGTCCCATACAACATTTCTATACTACTTCAGTCTCTTATTTTTGGATGCATAAGTTTCTCTCATTTGAGAAACTAATAATTTAGAATCACCAATAACATGTAACTTTTTAATTCCATGATGAGTTGTAACTCTTAATCCAAGTAAGAGAACTTCATATTCTTCTATGTTATTAATGCATGAAATGTTTAAGGTGAATGGATATCTAAAAATGTTCTTTTCTAGAGACACAAAGACTACTCCTACTCTTGAAACTTCTTTAGAACTTGCCCCATCAAAATACATGGTTCACAAAATTTATGAATCCATGTAGTATTCCAACTCATGTGCAATCAAATATGGGAGTTTCTCAACTTCTTGGCTAATTAGCTCTACTTTGAATGCATTCACACCAATATTTAGAAAACAAGTGGAATCCTTATCAACCTCATCTCCAAAAATATAGTTGACACTTGGCTCCCTAACTACCCTAACAACCTTGTCACCTATATGAAAAGTAGCATAGGTTCCATACTAGTGCTCCATTTTCAAGATAGAAACATTCCATAATGTGGAGGAATATCAACTACAAGAACTTACATTATCAATTCTACGTCAGGGTATACATCTAGTTTGAAGGGTAATACATTCATAGTACCTATAATAGGCACTTCCCTAGCATCCATATGTCTATATCTACCTTGTTTGGTGTCCACTTGTAAACCTAGGGCTTCCATAACTTTGAAAGGCATAATAGTATTAGAAGCTCCTAAGTCTAACATGCAATTTTGTAGAGTTCTTCCTTTTATAATCAAACTAAGAAAAAATGGGTCAATATCTTGCAAATAATCTATAAATGAATCATCTAAGAACATTTGAGGAATTTGGAACACAATCCCACTATCTTCAACTATCACTGCAGTTTGTTGTATGATATTTTGTTTAGTAGTATTACTACTATTACCTATCCCACCCAACCATGATAAAGTTTTTCTCTTATGTTCACCTATTTTAAATAATTCAGATAAAGACACTTTGATAGTTATTTGAGACAACATTGATATCATGTCAATTGGGTCACATACAATAGGTTTTACAAAAATTCCTTGAGCTGAAGTCTTTTGAATAGCAAGAACTACTATTTTCTTAGCAACATTAGATCCTAATTTGTTTTTTTGCACACTTTCCTTGACTCTCTCATTTGTCTAAAATTGGACCTTCTTTTTGGGCTCTCATTGCTTTGTCTTACTATCTTTGACCTTTTTTGTTTTTGAATTATCTTTCTTACTATCATCCTTCATCTTATGAGTAATATCTTTTATAAAGATACCATAAGGCTTACCAGTTTCATTGTTAATCATCCTCCTTCTTAATTTTTAATTGCTATGAACTTGAGAGACCATTTCTACTGTGATTCTTTCAATCTCCTCTTTAGAATAGTTTCTTAGATCTATATGACTAACATCTAAGGATGTATTACATAACTTATCTTCCTCATAGTCTTATTATCTAAAAATACTTGTTGATGGTGTAATTGGTAAACAAATCTGTGATTAGCAATGTCATTTTTATGTTCTTCCAGATCAAAATCTTTATAACCATCACTCATATTAACCATATTGTAGCTTACATCATCATGATTATTTTCTTCTTCTTCCTACTCATTCTGTACATTCTAATTTACAACAAAAGATTGAGCAATAGCATAGTATTCTAAGGAGTGAGGTGATTGGCATATGATACACCATGACTCATCATCAGTCATGTTGACATAACTTCTCTACAGAGAGTCAGAGGTGTATATGAGCAATGTTAGTATGCTAATAGAAACCAAATTTAAATAAAGCTTCTACAAACTAAACAAAATTCATAAACTTCAAGATAGACTAAGATGAACTCTCAATTGAGAATATGAGTCATTAATGGGCTCTCTCAATGAGAAGCTCTCTTGTTGAGTGGCTTTGTCTAAATAGATAGGATGTATGCTCAAGCTTATGCTTCAAAAAAAGGGCTTCAAATGGAGTTGGAATTTGGGTGTGAGTGTATGGTTTTGATGTAAAATGGCTTCTTAAACTAGTATTATGACTTTACTTCATGGATTGTGTTTTTTTGCAAAGGGGAAGGATCCAATTTATAGGTAAGAGGCTTGAGGGATTGAGGGCTAAGATGCAAGGATGGGGAAAAGCTCATGGAGGGCTCAGATTGCATGAGAGGAGAACACATGGATTGTGCTTCCTTGTAGCCAATTAGGGAGTGACACATGTCACAGGGTGAGAGGATGGAGGAAAGGAGAAGGATGAGTCAACAAAGGAGGCTCAAGGGATAAAATCTTCATAAAGACCCTCATAATGGCTTGTAAGAGCAATGAAAGGGCTTTGGAAGAGTCATTTATGGCGTAGTGGGCTTCATAAAGTTTTATGGCTGGGATATTTTGAGGGAGATGAGAGGAATTTTTAGTTGGGCTTGATTAGGAAGGTTTTAAGCTTGCTTAAGATTGTGCAAATGATTAGAGGATGGATAGATGGGAGATTCGGTAGTGGAGATGGATGAGTAGAAGATGGATGCATAAGGGTCACTACAAGAGATTTGGGAAATGCTTGGAGGTGATGTGGATAGGATTTGGAGGGATTTGATAGGTGGTGGGATTTTGATGCTTGCAGGAAGTGGAATGATTTTAAGTAATTTGATGGATGGTATGGGGATCATAGCTATGGGATATGGAGGTGATATTATAGATGGGGAAGCTTCATCACTGACTACTTCACATGGTTGGATTAGATGACATGGATTATCAACTATTGGAGGTGGCTTGTCTTGTATTTCCTCTAGGAGATTCCTGGGAGACTCGTGTGTCAGAGGTGGAGGTGGTGGATTGACAGGAATAGCTAGTGTGATGGGGGTGGAAGATTGGAAGCTTGGTTGATTAGGTGATGGAGGAGAAGCTGGGATATGAGATGGCATTACTAGATAGTTTGGAGGAATACTTGGATTTTGGGGGATGGTTGGCGGAAGGCATCTAAGGCTCTCAAGATACCCATCATAGTCAACAAGATTTTTATCATCATTAGAATAGGATCTAGAGAGAGAGAAAACAATGTGACCAAACTCATCATGATAGGGTTGGGATTTCATGTTTTGATGATGAGTTGGATGGGCATGGGGTCTTGCATATGGATGAACATGGAAGCTCATGGTTGGATTTGGATTAAGTGTAGATTTTGGATTGGCTGATGAAAGATTTCCTAGGGAGAGTCAAAGCTGCATGACAGACCTAAGGAGGATTGGCTAGAGATTTTTGGCTTTCCTGTGGATGGAAGACTTCAAGGGTATTCTATCAAAAAGTGAGAGTTTTTCTTTCCTATGAATAGGATTGGTGGCTTTTGGTGTCAACTTGAGGATAGACAAATGATCCTCTGGGCATGACACAAGATTGAATACTTGTGGATCCCAACCTTTAGCTTAAGGTGATGAGGGATGACAAGTGATAAGGCTAGATTACCTTAGACAAAGCTCTATAAAAGGGATAACCTTGGGGAGATTGAGGGATTTGGATAGATTGATTGGATAGAAAACTCTGGCAGAGTAACAAAAATTCCTTAAAGGCTTGGGTGATTTTGGATTAGGTTGCTAGCTAGCTAGGGGGATGATTTGGATGGACTTTGGATTTGAGATTTTTCTAAAGCAAAGAACTAGATAGATTCGATTGCGGTGGGGGAGCTTGGATGATTTTCTGATGAGGTAGTGACTATGCTAAGTATGCCTTGAGCTGGGAGATTTATGCTTTTCTGAGATTTTGAACAAAGTTTGCAAACATTCATTCAAAAGCTATGAAAAAATAAGCAGACAAAAGTTTGGAGCAAGCACGTCAAACACACCAACATCCTAGGAAGCTTTCTATAAGGATGAAATTTGGTTTAGCTAAGGAGTCCTAGATATACCTAAGGTATGTGAGGCCCAAATCTGTAGTTGAAATCAAAAAAATGTCACACAGTCAAGAGGAGCAGTAACCCACTTCTCCTCTTTCACTTCTCAAGGGTATAAAGTTCCTTGAGGCTTAGTGCGAGTGACAGAATTTTGATCCCAAGAGAGGTGTCTTTGGATTCACCTCCCAATCTTTATACTCTGCCGAAACGCTGGAGTTGAGGTCATCCCAAAGGGTGATGAAATCCCTGAGCAGGCCTCCTAAAACTTAAACAAAATTTTGGATCCTAATCTTATGCACCCAAGATGGCCTCGAAAGAGGACAAGGGGAGAGAAGACTTGGATGATCTTGGGCTAAAAGATAGAGTTCTTTTCCAACTGACGCTTTAAGTTTTTTTGATCTAGACCTTTTCAAAACACACGTGATTTAAGATGCAAAGGTTCAATTCCAATTTGAAATGCGCCAACAAAAGAGAAGTGATCAAAGAATGAATACACCAAGAAGATTTAGGGTCAACAAAAAGTAAACTCGCACGCCCAGAGGCCCTCCACGTCAAGTATCGATTGATTTTCTTTAAGGCATTCAAGATTGAATGTGAGTTTGTTTTAAGCCCAAAATAAAGATGTGTGTAAAGCTCAATTTCAAGTGCACAACCAGAGGCCCTCCACGTCAAGATTTGTTTAATTTTTATGCCCAAATGAAGTGTTAACGAGACTAATGTGCATTCAAGAAATTTTATATCTTAGAAAAACCAATAAAAACTCAAGTGAGTGGAATTTGATTTTTGTGGAGCACTTAACACCTTCTTAGGGATAACTATCCCCATATATGATGCTGATATTGCAACCAATGGTTAGAATCATGGGTGATTAAAGAGGGTGAGTCCAACAACAAATTCACTCAAAGTGTCTTTATTTGTTTTTATAACTTAGAAAGTTTTTAAAATGTGGATTCTTTTTATGCCCCAAAAGTTATTTGATCTATGGCATTCAAGATTGGATTTGTTGTTTTAATCATGTATTCATAAAAAAAAAAAATTTAATTTTAATCCATGGCACTCAAGAGTGATTTTAGCAACATGCATTCAAAGACAAGTAATTAAACATTCAAGTTTTTTTTCCTTTGAGCATTCAAGATTGAGATTTTGCATGTTGTTTTAAGAACTTTGAAGTGCTTTGTTTTAACCTTAGATCATTCAAGATTATTTTGGACTCAAAAGTGAAAATGACTCTTTGGACTTTGGTTTTCATTCAAGATTTTGTGTTCTAGTTTGCATGTTTTAAGCCTAAAAAATGATATTCCTAGATTGTTTTGATGCATGAAAAACCTAGGAAACATTCAAGATTTTGCAACAAGAAACTTGTTTGGAACAAATAACAAAGCTTTTAGGACAATTTTGGCAACGATTTAGGACTCTTAGTTTTCATGAGATTTTTAAAAGAACTTTAAAATATTTGCAAATGAGGTTCATTTTATCCTTGATTGATGCTTTGAGTTTGATTTAGATTTTAGTGTGCACTTAGTGTTGATTTTGAACCTTTTGAAATGGAAACTTGAAGTTCTTTTTAAATTCCCAAAAATGAAGTGTTCCTAACTTTGCATGAATGCATCTAAAACCTTGATGTTGCAAGGATGCAAATGATTGGATTGGTTTAGTTTCACTGGTTAAAAGATATTTTTTTTTGCAAATTTTTAGTTTTTAATGAATTTAAGTATGATTTGGGGGTTCATTTTAAGCACTTAAAAAAAAGTGTGTATGATTTTGTTTCCTTAAAAAAAAAGGCCAAGATCCTTCAAGAAGAAGAAGAAGAAGTAGATGGAATAGAAGAAGAATATAGACAAGAAGAGGAAGAAGAATTTCAAGTGCTTCGTCCACCTATAAGCTTGAAAAATCGGCAAACACTATGAGATAGACTATGAGTTCCTTTTTCTTCTTCATGCTCATGTGGACCTACAAAACCAATTTATACAATCCTACCAATCACAAAAACAAGAAAAATTAGCCAAAATCAGCAAATGACATACAAAACTTGACTAAAAAAGCTAATGAAGATGACCCATGCAGGGTCCCATCAGGCGTGCCAAAATGTATATGCTACTTTAGAATGTTAGAAAAACTAAATTAAAACAATCAAAAGCATTTGCATACTAATTTAACATAACTTCATGAGAAACAAAGTGAAGTCCTCAAATGAGAATATGAGCCATGGATAGGCTCTCTCAATGAGGATGATCAATTGATGTAGAGGTGTGTCTAATAGCTAAGATGGCTTGATTATGTATGTATGCTCAAATGCTCAAATGGGCTTCAATGGAAGATTTTTGATAGATTTTGGTGAATGGATTTGATGTAAAAATGGCTTCTCAAAAATGGCATTATGGCTTTACTTTCTAGATTGTGTTGAAATGGCTTGGGAGAGGATTCCTTAAATAGGCAAAGGGCTTGAGGGATCAAGGGCTAGGATGCAAGGATGGGATAAAGCTTATGGAAGGTTTAGATTGAATGAGAGGAGAGCACATGGATTGTGCTTCTTTACAGCCAATCAAAGAGTGACACATGTCACAGGGTCATTGGTTAGAGCAAGAGGGGTTGAGGGGTCAACAAAGGAGGCTCAAAGATCATAAAGACCCTCATCATGGCTTGTAAGAGAAATGAATGGGCTTGTAAGAGTCATTTATGGCTTTGTGGGCTTCATAAAGTTTTATGGTTGGGATATTTTGAGGGGATAGATTTTGGCTTGGCTTAGGAAAGTCTTAAGTTTGTTTAGGATTGTGCAAATGATTAAGGGTAGGATTAGAGATGGCTTAGGATTAGATTAGGGATGTTAGAGATGGGCAAGTGGATGACATTTAATGAGGGTGGGTGAAGGAGGAGATATTTGTTAACTTTGGCTTGGGTTAGCAAGTCTTAACCCATGTTTAGGGACTGTGACAAGGTTAGGGGGGGGATTAGGATTAGGGTCAAAGATAAAGATTGACATCTTCTAGAAGAGTCTAGGCTTTGGATGAGGATGAAGACTTTCTAGAAGAGTCTAGAACTTCCTAGGATGAGGATAAATAAGGTTTTTAGGAAATAAATAAAGTTCTATTTATTTCAAGGATTTGGGTTGAGGAGATATTTATTAAAATATTTTTAATAAACATGAGGATTAATATTTAATCTTAATTAAATATTTTGAGTTGGGATTAGGGGTAGGAAATGATGGGATTAGCCTTTAATCGAAATTAAAGAAGGATTAGAAAATTTTGGAAGAGGTTAGTGGTCTTAAAAAAATTGGCCAAGTTTTGGGCAAAAAATAAATAAATAATTTATTTTGGGATTTTTGGTCAATTTATTAATTAAATCATTAATAAATAAGAAAATAATGTTTAAATAAGATTTAAACATTTTTGTGAGGGATTCCTTAATTAAATATTTTTAATTAAGATAAAGGGATTTAATGGCATAAAAATTAATTAATTAAATAAATAATTAATTAATTAATAAATGATGATGTCATCAGGAAATTTTTCAAAAAATAAAAATACTTTATTTTCTAAAGGATTTTTAGGTGTCTACATTTGAATGCCTTAAAGGAAATTAATCGATACTTGACGTGGAGGGCCTCCAGGCGCAAGGGTTTACTTTCTTGTTGACCCTAACTCTTCTTCTTGTTTACATTCTTCGATCGATTTTACTTTTGTTAACACTTCAAGTTGGAATTGAACATTTGCATCCTAAACATGTGTGTTTGCAAGGTCTAGATCAAAAAACTTAAGCGTCAATTGGAAAAGAACTTTGTCTTTTAACCCAAGGTCATCCAAATCTTCTCTCCCCTTATCGTCTTTTGAGGCTATCTTGGGTGCATAAGACTAGGATCCAAAACCTTGTTTCTCCTTTTAGGAGGCCTACTTGGGAATTTCATCACCCCTTGGATGACCTCAACTCCAATGTTCTGGCAGAGTATAAAGATCAGGAGGTGAATCCAAAGACACCTCTCTTGGAATCAAGATTTTGTCACTCGAGCTTAAGCCTCAAGGAACTTTATACCCTTGAGAAGTGAAAGAGGAGAAGTGGGTTACCGCTCCTCTTGACTGTGTGACATCTTTTTATTTTCATCTATGGATTTGGGCTCATGTACCTTGGGTATATCAAGGACTCCCTAATTAAACCAACTATCAGCCTTGTAGACAACCATCTTGGGTGTTAATGTGTTTGAAGTGACTGATCGAAATATTTGTAAAACATACACACTCCTTGGCGCAAGTATCACATTCTGAGAATCAAAAAACTTCTTTCTAGTTGTTCCTATCTATTGCTTGATTTGTTATTTGTTGAATGAATATTTGCCAAACTTGGTCAATCCTAGCTTAGGACATACTTAGCGTAGTCACTACCTATTCCAGAAGTTGAACAAGTCAAAGCAAAACAATCGAGATCTCTCAAAGCCAAGCAGATTCAGGAATTCATGTCAAAACAACCCAAACCCAAATAGAAGTTTCACAAAGCCAAACTCAAGCCATCTTGAGCATGCCAAGAACTTTCAGCCAAGGGAAAGGAACTAACACCAAGCCCTCGAATTGCCAAACTCCACAAAGTAGAGGACAAAGCTGCCAACGAAGCCCTTCAAGACACCTGGTTAGATCGCACCATCCAACTTAACCAACATCCAGGAGTTAACCCTATTTATGCCTTACCAACTAGGCATGATTTCTATGATTAGACCCCCTTGTTTCTCCACATCTTCTTGCATAAGCTTCACTTTAGAATCATCCTTGTAGGTAAGCCAGCCATCCTTAGTCATCCCCTTAAGAATTTTAGCTCATCCATCTCATTTAGAACCAAACCATCTAGCCAGCAATCCAAAAACTTCACATCCAAGCCTTCAAAATTATTTTCACCTTGCCAAAAGTTTGCCATTCCTAACATCTTCCAAATCCACCAATCTCACTCAGGTTATCCCTTTGACAAAGCTTTGTCTAGGGTGATCTAGCTTTGTCACTTTTTATCCCTCATCACCTTGAGCTAAAGGTTGGGATCCACAAGTGGTCAATCTTGTGTTCTTCCTAAAGGATCATCAGTCTATCCTTAAGTTGACCCAATCACCACCAGGCTTGCACATAGGAAAGTAGACCTTTCATAATTTGGCAACATATCTTTGAAGTTAGAATCCCCAACCCAATCCTCCTTAGGTTTTGTCATATATTTTTTCCTCAACCTAGGAAATCATTTGCATAGAAAAGCCTTCCTCTTTTGCATCCATCAGCATTGTTGCATCTCATCCCTATGAAACATTCTACATTTTCATGCTACCCGTCACTCGCTTAGTCAAGAAGAAGAAGGAAAGAATGGAGCCATATCATTTAGATCAAATAGCTTCGCTCCCCTTGAGCAGTCAACCATCCTTCAGCCCAGAGAACACTATACCATCACCTACTGACATCGAAGCTTTCATGAACCAACCAGGAACTATAGTATTGGTGAATGCCATTATAGACAAAAACAAAGAAACAATCATGGCTAACTTTTGAAGGGACAACATAGGAGTCTTCAACTTTGGAAGACCTCCTCCCTTATCAGAACCATCTCACCCATTGTTTGAGCAACTCCTACCACTCCCAATAGGCTCTTATGATTCAAATTATCCTCAATATGAGCCAAAAGAAGAGCCTCAAACCAATCCTTATGATCCAACTGACCCAAACATACCAGCCTCCACTCAAGTTGAAATCTCCCTTTCGCAAGCCAATCCAGCCACCACCACTCCACCAACTAATCCATTACCTCCTATCACCAACTATTTTTCTATGCCACTTCTAGGAGGAAATCCACCACCACTAACCACCAATTACTTTGCCTCCTTTGCCATGCAGATACCTTCCCAAATGGGGGCACAACCCACATATATTGGTCAAACTCCTCAAATCCAAAGTCAAGTTCCACAAGCTCCCCAATCCTTCCCCCAAGCTTCACAACCATCTTATACCTTACCTCCACAAAGCAATTCATTTATCCCATAGCCAGCTTATGTTCCTCAATCCCAACCTCAAAAACAATATCAACAGCAAGCCTCACAACACATGCAGCAATATGTGCCACCTCCACCTCAGTAACCCACCATCCACCATTCAATTGCCCAAGCCATGTACAATCCCTACCAGCCCATACCTCAAATCCATCCATATTCCATTGCCCCATCTAGCACATACCTACCTCAGGGCACTCCTACATTGGGGGCACCCCAGCCATCACTCATTAGTTCAGAATGGGAAGCCATGAAGACAACTTTGAAGAACATCTAGGAGGGAAATGATCCAAAAACCTTCAAGTTTAAGAATGTGTGTCCTTACCCATTTGATAGAGCCATTACAATGACACCATTTCCCAAACACTTTGAGGTACCCAAGTTTGACAAATTCAGAGGAAAAGGAGACCTTGTCACACATATCAAAGAATTTTACATGCACTGCCAAGAAGTGGCATACAATGATGTCTTCCGCTTGCTCCTTTTTCCCAAAAGCTTGGCTAGACCAGCTCTTGAATGGTTTTATAGAATCCCATATGGCACAATTAGAAACTTTGCTGAATTGTCTGAGGCATTTGTAGCCCAATATGCCCATCTTGTTGAAACAGAGCTATCAGTAGTTGATCTTGTCCACACTAAGCAAAAATGTGGAGAAAGCCTTCCCAAATATCTGCAAAGATGGCAAACCCTTACCACCCGCATATCTTGCACCTTGCCAGAGTGCCATTTGGTGAAAATTTTTATTGATAATACCCATCCCAGCTTGGCTCACCACATGATCATGAACTATTTGTAGACCTACAAAGATATCAAAGAGAAACGAATGATCCTTGAGCAAGGACTCATTAAAGATGGTGTGGTCAAGATTTACAAGGAAGCCAACCAAAATCAAACACATTCCAATGACAAGTCTAGGTATTGGAACAAAAATAAGCATGTTGCAACAGATGGCATCACTGACGCCAAGCATGTGAATATTGTTGGTCCTTCCCAAAGTCAGCCCAACCCACTGTATCAACCAAAAAATCAACAAGCTATCAACTACCAACAAAAGAATCACCAAACCTATCAAAACCACAATCCAAGACCCAACTTTCAAGGGTCTAGCAATCAAGCTAATGCCATCAATGTAGTTGCAGGGCAAAAGCCCAGACTACAACCTGCACCTAGAAATTATACACCCCTTGGTGAGCCTTTGGATGTCATTTTTGAGAAATTAGTCAATGAAAACCTCATCAAATTTCCTCCTGCCTAGAAAATTGACCCAAGCTAATCCAAAGTTGCATGGTACAAAGATAATGAGTACTGCAAATTTCATAGGGTAAAAGGTCACACCACCCTCAAATGCATGAAACTGAAAGATTATGTGTAGGACCTCATTGATTGAAAAGAAATCACTGTTGGTGTCCAAACCTCTCCCGATGCAGGCTTACAAATCTATCAAAATTCTTTTCCTCCTCACAACAACCAAAATCCTAGAAAAGCACCTATCCAAACCAACAACAACAACACCAACAACCGCCAACCAAACCAATAGCATGGGAAGAAAAATGACCACACTTCATCCTATATAGATTATGGTAGCCTCATAGGTTGTATATTCGAGAAAGAGCCTTCTGTCAATGTTATCAATATCTAAGGACCAAACAATGAGTGTGCAGTCACCACTTGAAGAGTTTGATTTAACATCGCAGGCCCACCAGTTTCACCAGCACCATCAGCTCCATCAAAAAGCCAGTACAATATATTGGAACACCTTGGGAACATGCCATCCCAAATCTCCATTTTAAACCTTCTCCACACTAGTCCTGTGTACAAGAACATCCTTGACAGTGCTCTCATAGAATCTCGTGTCCCTTCAGATATCAATGCTATTGATTTTTGTAATCTCATTGGACACCTATCCTCCTCATGTGCCCTATCTTTCAAACCCACTGACATACCCGTGGTCAAGCCAGATCACACCCTTCCGCTTTGCATAGCCATTATGGTATCCAATTTTGTTGTAAAAAGAGTAATGATAGATAATGGATCAGCCTTGAATATTTGCACCCTAAAATTCATAAAACAATTTGGGTATACTGAGGTAGATATCATCAGTGAGGTTGCCACCATCAAAGCTTATGACAACTTGGAAAGAACCACAGAAAGAACTATTTTTCTGCCAATCAAGGTTGGGCCAGTCATCAAAGAAACACTCTACCATGTTATTGATCTAAACCTACCATTTAACATCCTCCTTGGTCACCCATGGATTCATGCCATGAAATCCATTCCATCCACTTACCATCAGTGCGTCAAATTTTTGCATCTGGGCACTGAGGTAACCATCCATGTCGATCTAGAACCCTTTGCTTACTGCAATGCAGTTGAAGCTTCATATGCAAACCATTTCCCTTGAATTGATATCATTACAGCCATTGCCAACTCATCCCACACTTGTAATGACCCAAAAACCATCATTTCCTTTACCCTATCTACCATGAAGATCAATAACAAAGGTTGTGGAGACTATAGTCTATCAGATGCATTTATTGTCAGGGCACTCCCACTTGATCCACATGCCTATGGATGACTGACATATCACAAAGCTAAGGAGACTCCACCTCCTTGATACAAATAGTTTTGCCCAACAACCTTTGTATCCTCAAAAATCCCTCTTCATGAGGAGCTCACTCCAGATATCAACAATTGGTTACATAAGGATGCACCTCCAAAAAATCAAGCACGCCTTGATCACTTTAGCCAAAAGTATCCTCAAGAACATAAGCTCATCATTGACAAATGGAACTATCAAGGTGGTGATCTAGGACCAGAAGAAAGAGGCATGCAATGCCCCATCAAAGCACACTAGTGGGAAATGAATTCAGGTCTTAGCTTTGGCATACCCACAACTGGGGGCACCAATAACAATGGTCATACTTTTTCGAACATTCACTGCGACCTTGTCAAAATTGAAGACATTCCTAAGGAAGTTGAAAAGAGAGCCTACGATGATATCCTAGATGGAATCTCCCTGGGAGACTCTGTTTTCCAAGAACTATCCATCCATTTCATCAACCTACCACTCACCCATCCACAACTCATAGATTGGGACCAACCAAGTGTCATACACATTGATGAGTTCACATCAGAGGAAGTGCTTCTAAGATTCATGAGAGCTGAAATTCCTCATAAGCAAACAAAGCTAGATTCTGCCTATATCTATAAGCTAGATCCCAAGGGGTATTTTGGGGAAAATCCCCAACCTAGTCCTGATACACCCAAAACTAGAACAAAGGTGAATCCAGGACTAGCTAAGGTAGTGAAGAGAGCCCCTCAGCAAGAAAATCCAAAATCACAAGTAGAACATGAGGATTTAGCATTGCCTCCTCAAGATAATCGACCAGAGGTGTCTTCTATTCTAATTAAGGATACTAGAGAAGTCAATATCTGTTCTTCAGAGATCCCCAGACTTGTTCACATTGCTGCATCCCTATCACAAGACCAAGTTGATCTCCTCTTTGAGGTCTTAAGAGAGAACATTGGCCAATTTTCATGGTCATATCAGGACATGCCAGGGCTGGATCCAAAGCTTGTAGTTCATCATCTTGCAGTCGATCCAAATATCAAGCCCGTCAGACAAAAGCTTAGAAAAATGCACCCCAAGGTGGCTTTACTGGTCAAAGCTAAATTCAAAAGAATGTTAGTTGGTAAGGTTATCCGACCTATTGACTACTCAGAGTGGATCTCCAACATGGTCCCCATCACTAAACCTTTTGGTGGCATCAGAATCTGCAATAGGGAATTTTTAGCTACTAAGGCATTCAAAAGAGGTATCTTTATCTTTCACATTTTTAGCATAATTAGGAATGGGTTTACCATCTTTCCATTGAGTAGTGTACAAGTAGTTTTTCATTCTTGGTTTCCTAATGAAATGATTGTTATTCACTGGGGATTTTTCACCAACATTAGATTTGTGTGTATTGAAAGCTAGTGTGTTCGTCTTTTTCAATAAATCCAACACTTGACCCACTGTGGCTTCCTTAGGCTTCTTACCTACAAGAGATTTATCATTTTCCTTCTTATTGTTCTTAAGGTTGAAAATTTTTGGGTCACCTCTCCTTCCTAGCTTACTAGATGCTTTCCTATTATTCTCAATATTCACAACTATCTTGTAGGGATCTGCTAAAGTTTTAGGATCTTTGTCTCCCAAATGATAAGCCATTTTACTATCAAAGGCATCGAAGTATGTAGTAAGCCATACATCTTAATTTAATCTTATTACCTAAAATAGCTTATACACTCCCTTCTAAAACCTTACATTGAAATCAAAGGTAGCTTTATTAGGGTTTTTTAATTATTTTGAAATCATTCAACATGAAGCCATCATTAGTGTTATCTCCATATTGTTCTTTGAATAACTTCTCCAAATCACTCCATGAGCTAATGCTATCAGCTAGTAGTCTTCTAAACCAGTCCCTTGCATCGTTAGTTAATGAGTGCACAAACAACTTCATCACTCCATCCTCATGTTCTACTTCAAAATTATTTAGCATGTCTATAAAAATTCTCAAATGTTCCTCACCAGCAACAACATTATTCCCTAATAATTTCATAACCTTGTCTCTTATTTCAAATGATATTAGATGTGGAAAAAAAAGAATACCTAAGAATGACATTTGTCTATACTTCTCCATGTATATAGGTTTCTTCTAAAAACCAACAGCATTTGATGTGCTTGTTGCATTGGTCTGGTTATAGACAATACTTTGAGATTATTGTGTTTAAACAAATGGGATCTAAGTAGTAGTGGTAGATGATGAAGCAAAAAAATATTGAGACATATTTTGATTAGAGACTACTAGTCTATAGGTAGGCATAGCAATTTTGGCTTGGGTGGATAAATTAGGCCATGAGGCTAAGCTAGAGTTGGATTTAATGAATTGAACCGTCCTCCTAGTTTTTGCTACTTGAGCTTCATTTTTTACTTTCTTGAGCTCCTTTGCTAGGTCCTCCTTCTCCTTTTTTTCCTTTTCTACATCCAAATCTAACTTAGAAATGGGAGGATTTGTATACTTATTTGGTATAGATTGAGGTTCATTTATTTGGATCCCTACAACCTTACCTTTTCCTTTGTCTACTAGTTTGATAGTAGGCTCTACATGATCTAGTTGAATAGGTTTATAAGGTTGAACTTGAGATATAACATGCTCTTTCCTCTATCTTATGAGTTTCTCTTATTCTAAGAGCTTGGAACTTAAACTATCTACATCTCCAAAAACATTAGCATGAAGAATTGAAGTCCTTTCTTCCAACTTTTTATTTTTCCCTTTTAGGGCAACCATCCTTCTATGAAAATTATCTCTCTCAATGAGAGCATTCAAGGTGGCTTGCTCCCTTTCTTTCTCAAAATGAGCATGTCTGGCTTCTTCTACAACCCATTTTGTTAGGACTCCTATTTTTTAGTATACTTCCTTTGGATCTACAGAAGTTGATTTTGAATTAGTATGGTTATCAAGATCTATAAGGTTTTTTTCTCCATATGGAGTTGTTCAACTAGGATTAAAAGGATCTTCCATAATATCCTTATATTCGAGCCTATGATTCATTTTAGGTATCACATCTAGTCTACACAATTCATCTCCCATTGAAGACATATTCTTATCTTGATAGGCTTTTTCTTCTTGCAATGGGGTACTAAACATCCCTCCTAAGAGTCTTGTGGTTTTTGATTTAGAGCTTAATGAAGAATATTCTCTCCATACCACAAGTTGGTATTGAGAGTTTACTAATACACTACCCCTTGGTTTCCAAGTAGGATTTACATCTATTTTCTTTGTGTTTTGGTTCCTCCTACCACCTTGAGGTAAATCAATATCTAGTGGTATTTCTAGATTCACTCTTGTATAAGCTTGTGTACTTTTTCTCTTGTCTACCATTTGTGGAAATTACTTCTCAGTAAGCACTAGTTTCAAAACCTTGACCTAGCCGCCACCCTATTCTATGGGAAATTTAATGTGAAATAGCTTTTGACTCAAGGAAAATATCATGAGATAATATAAGATAGATTTGACACACAAAGAAACCAATCAAGAAAAATTTGAGATTGCAACTCTTTCTTATTAGATAAGACACTTCAATAAGAATAGCATACTTCAGTCTACATTAGTGGTACTGGGGAATTTCTCCTTTATAAAATTCTCAAGGTTTGTCACTATAAAAGTCCAATATAATCACAAGAAATTACTAAAAGAAATAGACAAACATGTATACAGATAGGACCAAAAACTATAGTACTTCTCACACATGGGCATGTGTTGTACAACTCCCCAATAGAGTCACCATTTTGTTGGTGTTTTAAAACCACCAATTAAAAAAAAACCTGATACCAAGATGGTGAAGATAAAAAATAGCCTAAGGATTAGCTACTTCCTAAGCTCAACTAAATGCTCTTTAGATCTAGACCCAACTTCAAGAAAATCATAAAGATTAAATTCTACTCTTTTGGCTCTACAAAACCAAGGTGGGTGCACCTAAGGGATAAAATGATTCACACTTAATATTATCTTCACACTTCATTCATTCAATGACATTCTATTACAATACTCATCCCTTGTAGAATTTTTTGGTCATAATTCTTCTCAGTTTTATAGGTAATTCTAGGTAGCAATAGCTAACTAAAACATAGAGGTTAAATGCAAACAAGTATTGTCTAGCTATGATAGTCTTCATAATTTTAAAGTAAAATTGATTTTGATTTTAATATTTTTCTTGATTCCTATCTATGATTTCTTCATATGAAAATTGAAATAATTGATCAGTGTCTCATCCATTGGGATTCAGAGTCTGCCCAACTACTATGACCTAATTGATTATAATGCAATCAATATTATTAGCAATTTTCCCTAAAACTCATTCTTATGCAAATCATTCTTACTTCCTAGAGATCTTATCATATTACTGAAGCATTTACTTAATTCATTGAATTAAAAGCAATAATTAATTGATATACCACCTATCCTAGTTGTATTAAATTGAACAAGCTTTTTCCATACAATCTTAAGATGAAAAATCAATAACAGTGGAGACAAGACTTGGAGAAAATAGATATGATGGTGATTCATATTCGTATTAATTCTCTTTGAAAATTATATAACATTGGAATAGCACTTAAAAAAACTCAAGAACAAAAAATCTAATCCTTAAAAGCTAATGTATCTTCAAATTTGTAGAGAAAAAACATCATAAAATTTGCATCAAGAACAAGACTGAATAAAATTAGAAAAAACTAAAATTGCATAATGGTTTGAACCCTTTCTCTAGCCTTGGAATCTCACTTATATAGTGTGAGATGTAACAAGCTTGAAGCCTAGAGAGTATTGGCAGTTGTCCCTGAGATAGAAAGATATTTGCAAAAGTTACTATCATAAAAGATACAATTTGGTGCAATAGAATGGTTTTCATCATGAATATTCTATTGTGGGACCACTTCTATTGCATTCTTTATTGAGGATTTTGTGATTGGCTTGGTCATAATAATCATTCCTCAAAGCATGTGACCATTGGACTTGCTTGTGATGGACCATGTTCTGATACTTGACAACTGAGTTGAACTCAGGGTTCTCCATCCATGTCATTTTGTACTAACAAACTAACATTCACACTTGATTGTCCTATTGCCAAGTCATCAATTTGGGCCTATGTTCTTGTGAATGAAATTTGTTGTTTACCTTTTTCTTCTTCTACTTTTATCAAGTTATTAGTTACTTGTAACTCATCTTGTTCCATTCATTATCATTAGTTTCACCAACTTCTAACTACTTTGCATGTACAAAATCTATTATCTGCTTATCAAAAAGTGTGTCATCTGGCCAATTGAAACTTAGAATCTCATGTTGTTTCTTCAACACGTATTCTCCTATTTTATCAATTTCAATAAACTCTTATCTTAAAGAATCATAAAATATTTGCACTTTAACAACTTCTTCAATCATATTTTTCCACCATGCATGTCCCTTTTCATTTATGACCCTATTCATTGTAAGGCACAATAGATCATCTAATTCTTTGGCACATTCCTCTTTATCTTTTTAACTTATCCCTTTTATCCAGGGCATGGGGGAAAAATTCAAAGTTTCTAATCTTATATTTTTCAAGATAGTGTATGATTCCCTCTATAATGAAATTCTCTTATAATCAAACTTAGAGAGATCATTTTTCAAGTCAAAAGTCCTTTCTATTTGTTCACAAGATAAAAAAATAACAAAAAAACATAGAAGAGTGACAGGTTTATCCCTATTGTTCCATTTATTGACAATTGGCTTCAAAGCATCTTCATTTCCTTTTTTCTCATTCCATATGTTTATTACCTTTTCTAGTTGTTCATAGAATGTAGGCCAACCAATTTTATCAAACAAATACATAATTGATTTAGTTAACTTATCCTCATTTTGCATATCTTGTTCCACATGCAATGCCAAAAGTTTTCTCTTTTCTTCTACAAAATCCTTTGCAGCGTAATATTGAGGTCTTTGTGGTGTGTCTAGAATTTTTATTAGAGGAGTTGATTTAAAAGGCTCAATTTGTGGAGGAAGATATGTAATTCTAGGCATGCTAGGCTATCCTTGGTGCCCCATCACCTTATTCTCAAGCTCTAATCTCTTTTTTACTTCTTTATTATAAGCTACCACAACTTGTTCATATTTTTCTTGTAATTCCAATCTTTCTTTTTTCTCCTTCAAGGCTATGGCTAGGGTGAGTTGGTTGTTCTGACATTTAGCTCTATGGCTTCCTCATTTGGAGTATCCTCTACCCTTTTTACAATTACATTTCCAATCATACTAGTATCATCAGGCTAGGAGGAACTAGCTCTAGATCCTCTTCTCTTAGACCAAATTACTAATGCAGCATGATCTTCACTAAATTTGGCACCCTTCTACTCCTTTTTAACCTTTGAATCTATATTCAATTTGTTAGTCACAATGTTAAAAACCATTACATCTGCAATTTCCCAATTTGGCAAGAGCAAAACCCTAGATGATCTTATCATTTTTTTCCTTCTTCATGGGTCAAAATTTTAAATTCTGACATCATCTCATACTTGATTTGATCTTGTATAGATGCATGTTCCATTTCAAGATTCTTTTTCTTCATCTTATTACACCTTTCTTCAAATAGTTCAATCTTTGTTCTCCATGCAAACTGATAAAAGGCTCTAGATTTAACAAAATTGTCATCACAAATAAATTCATGACTAGCTTGTTCTAAATTAGGGTCCAATTCCCTTCCTCTATAATAAAAAACAATTAATTCAAGACTAGGCATGGGAGGCTCTTGAGGATTTCCTTCATCTAATTCTAAAATAGTAATAAAAACTCCCCCTTAGGATCCTAATTGCTCCATTTGCTCCTTAGTGAGCTATTCATCTCCTACATTCAATGGGGATTGAGTGGGTGAGTATTCCTCTATTTGGGATACATGTTTTTCTTTTATCTTTAGCTCTTTAGGCCTCTCCTCCAAAACAAAACTAGTATATCCAATTATTTGTTTACCCTTGTCAACTGCAAGATCTTTATTCTTAATGATATTATAGCTAGACCTCCTCTAAATAACCAATTGCCTTGATTCTACTACAAGGGTAAAAGATAACTTTTTCATGAACTTTTGGGCCTTGTTAGGGTAAGAATTGATAATAAAAAATTGTCTTCTTTTCATTCATTGCTTCCATAATCTCTAGAAAAGTGGTCATCAATTTATTTATCTTATCTTCCTTAGTCTTTACATCTTTTAAAGGCTTATAATCTTTATCAAAACAATTAATAAATTTTGGAACCCTAGAATAAACTCTTCATTTCTCCTTTTTGATTTCTTGTTCCTGGAGAGAGAATTCATTTCTTATTATATCTTCAAGGAAGTAGGGTTGATTTTTTTAGCACCAGTCTTAGCCCTATGTCTAAATATATCAAAAAATCTTCACTATCATTAAAACACTCATGAGAGAATTCCATTTTGTATGGGTCTAAGAATTTATACAAAAAAAAACCAACCACCTTTTGTAATTATGAACTAATGGGCCACTGTACAAGTTAGGAAAATAGAACACCTAGATCGACCAATTAGTTGTGCTTCCTACAATCCACCTATCTACCATAGCATTTCATCCATTCCCACCTTAAGAGGTACCTAGTAGGGGATTACACATGGAGTTCCTTGGAATCCATATACTCTAAATACTATTGACACAAGGTAGGGTATGATATCTTCCCAATTATGGGAAACTTTTAAACTAGTAGGGCTATCCATAGGCCTAACGAAATCCATCAATGCCTTAGGTATCCTAGGATTATCCTTTGATGATAGGCCCCTCAACCTAGATGCAAAGTATCTATCAAATCTCACAAAACTAGTCTCTTCTACATCCTAGGTCATATCTACACTCCACAATTAAAGTGGCAAAGCTTCTCCCTCATATGCTCTATTTGACACCATTTAAGTTTCAAAGAAGGTAACTCCCTTATATAAAAACATACACACCAATAGAGAATAGTGGCCAAATATTTTCTCAATTTTTCCTTTTGTAATTCCAATTATACATGTGTGAATTTCTTCTGCTAAATAGGATGCGAAATTAAAAATAATATCCACACCGAAGGAAGAGATTTTTGTCATCATATACATGAAATTTAGTGGCATAAAATCTTGTTCATCTTTACCAAAAACCCTACACAAAGTCATGAAAATTTATATGGCCCTAGTATTAGAAAACTCCTTCTTGAAAGGGTCTTTAGTTGATGTTGTAACAAAGGTCAAATTACCAATTGTAGCCAAGTATTATCTCAATGCACTTTGTCTAATTTGATCTTTACAAGACCAATTCTCCTTCTCTAATCCTTGAAAATCAATAACCTCATGATAGTCTATGGTTGGCTTCATTCCAAAAACCTCTTGAATTTCTAATGCAGTAAATTTCATTAAACATTCCCCATCTATCCTCCTCACCATGCTAGCTACCAGGTCATAATTTTGAGCTATAGCTGTGAGTGGATCTGAATCCATGAGAACCCTAGGAACTACTAACTTACCTAAATCAAAATTCCATATATTCCCATGGGGAGCAAACAATTTCCTCTCTAAGAACCATATCTTAAACAATTGGAGCCATGTTTTGGAAGTTATGCTATCCCTAGTCCAATTCCCCTTGTCAAACAAACCAGGCGAGAAAATAAGCACTTCATAGATTCTAGCTCCAAAAAATTAGAAACACCTTTGCATGAATTTTTTTCTTTGACTTTCTACACTATATTCCTTTTTTTTATCTCACACAAGGTGTTTTAATTCTCATTAATGTATCACAAAGAAATAGAGTGGCATTACCTCTCAAATTTGAAAATAGGTCATCAATTTTAAAAAAAATTTGACAAATTAGGAATAAAATATTTAATGACTTGGATTCAACCTTCCTAGTTGGGAGTCAATAAAATTGAATCCTTCCATGTGATCTTTTCTTTTATTGTTGGAAACTTTCATTGGACCCACTTATGCCTTCGAAAATGTGTCATTTTCTCACTATGTTGCCAAGGGTAAAAGTTAAGCAACTCTTGTTGGTGAGAAAGTGACCATTGTTTATCAACCTTGCATCAAATGGCAAAGCACATGATAAAAGTGTTATCCATAATGTGGGCCACAACATTTTGTTTATATTACTATATCACCAAGGATAAAGTTCTTATTACTCCCATTAGCACCAAAGTGACCACCATTGATCTTGAGGAGATCTGACAGTACATACCAATGTTTCATTTCCTTCAAAGTGAATCCCTCATGGTATCTGATAGTCTGACATCCTGACAACCTATTAGTGACATGGAAACCTACAACACTTTCCACAAGGGTTGGTCCTAGCACATATCCATGTGGTAGGCTATCCCTATGTTTCCAAGGATTAAAATGTTGTGGTTTCCCTTGGTGACAAATTTTCCACCATTGATCATGAGAAGATCTAATAGTGTGGTTCTTTTTCCTTGAAACTTTGTTCCTTTTCATTTACTAGGTCTCACAAGAAAGTGTTGCTTGGTTTCTATGTTGCTAGGAATGCATAGCTCATGATTTTTGTTCAAAATAAAGTGACAATCCTTGATCTTAAGGAAGATCATGGGTGATAATTACTCAATTGATTTTTCAAATAAAAAAAATAAAACTACAAAATATTAAGATAAAAGCTTAGGTTAAAAATATTTTGAGGAGTTAGGATAATGTTAGATAATGCAAACAACCTTTTAAAATGCACCTAAGACAAATAAAAGGGGTATTTAAAAGATTTTTCCCACACATTTTTTATTTTGAAAAGGCATGCTATGTGATGCAAGAGCATCCTGGGTGTAAGAGAAATCTTGCATCACCCAAAAATATTTTATTTTCAGTCTTTTCAATTTTAATAAGGACTAGTAGACATGGTGGTTACTATTTATGGGAACTTGCTATTTTTAGTAAGTTTCTCATAAAAACTTAGAATGTCTTCATTTTCTAGATGAAGGTTTATTATAAAGTTATAAGGCTATCATAAAAATCTCATTGCTCAAGCATAAGTATCATAGAAGTTATTGTGGATTTTTGGTGAAAAAATTGTAGAAAAATATTTAGGCTCACCATTGAAGGCCTTAGAGTGTCCATATGAGGTCTAAAAACTTGATGGAAGGGTGCTTGTGCCATTTTTAGCCTATAGATTAGGAGTTGCATTTCTGAAAAGTCTTTATAATAGCCAATTAGAGCAACAATTTGTGAGTTATTTCCTTTCAAAGTTTGGCTACCTAAAATATCTAAAATAATTGTCAAAGATGTATTTGGCTGACTCTATATGTATTTTTAGGGTTTGTTAGCCCTAGCTATTAAGTTTTAATGTCTAGAACCTTCCCAGGCAGCATAAAATTGCCTATTTAAGAAAGGCCCAAACTTTGTCTAGGACAAATCTGGGTGGTAGTTTGCAGCTTAGTCTTGTAGATTGTTGTAATGAAGGTTGCCCATGTGGGTTAGCATATTGTACTTATGAATTCTGTAATTCCTTATTGATGACGCAAATAAGAACATATTTTGTTCTCACATTTTTTTTTGTTTATTTGTTTCTATTATGTGTTTATGATATTAAAGAAGAGCACCCTTCATCACTATGTTAAACATAATCCAAAAGCTTTCTAGGGTAATACTTAGTGGAAAAAAAATTTAGGGTTATTCTAGGGTTAACAAAATTAGAAACACAAAACTCTAATCTCACAAAGGGAACTTGGAACATTTACTTAGAGATGCATTAAGATAAACTTGAAGTGAAAACTAGACCATTAGACTTGAGACTCGGATACCAATTGTTACAATATACAATCCACTGATATAAATGAGGGGGGAGGGGGATTGAATTAGTTATCCAACTAATATCACAATTAAAAACTTTAAATAATCTTAACCAGATGAGTAATATAAACTGAAACCATAATAAGAGACTCATACACAACAATATCAGATATGTTAACTTGAGAAACCCTTGATCAGAGGGAAAACCCCAGTGGGGATGGTACCCAAAAGATGATGTACTAATATAAATATTCCTTGTTAGAGGATAGACCTTGTTAGGAGTTTGTTACAAAATTCATTACATATGAGTCCTTGTTAGGAGATGTGCCAACCTTATTAGGAGTTGTGGAAGACAACTAGAGCCACTTTCGAAATAGCTTCAAGGGCAAGACCAATGAACCCACTACCCAAATAGCTTCAAGGGAAAGACCAATGAACCAACTGTCAAAATGATCTTTATATTATTCCTTGAAGAATAATAGAACTAAAATGTACTTTGTTCCTCTATCTCTATCCTATCAACTAGACTTTTTCTTCTTTAGATCTTGTAACCAAATCTCAAATCTTGTATGCGATAATCCCTTAGATTTCTTGCATGCATTTAGTAAGCACTCTACTCCTTTTTACACTTTTCACTTCATACTTCGTACTTCTCACTTTGCACTTTAGACTTCTTACAATAATAGATACACTATGCCACACTTTTCAATCAAGTAAAACAAATTTCCTTTATATCATATCTTCATAATAATTCTTTGATTCAGCCTTAAGGGTTTTCAAATTAATTAAAATGAGATAATTAATTAATTACAATTACAATAGCACTATTAGCTCACAATCTATGAAAAACTTCACATGTGCGATACTAAGGCTTGTGCACTCACTGAAATCATTAGATGACTATCTTCTATCACTTCCTAACTATGCATATCTTCATTACATCCCAGATGTAAGATAGCCAACAATCATCGGGAATTGCTTTACCAATACTTTGTCTCTGAACTGCTCTCTATAAATTAGGTACAACGTCCATATGTCTTTGACTTAAACTCTATGCACTTGACCACATCATCAGGACACTATTCCATACATGTCCATAACTGTAGATGATCAGACAATCAAACCATTCTCCATACCATCAAATCTTTGTCTGGTACTTAGCTAGTCTTTATAGAAATAATGCTATGTTAACATCAATGAAAAATAGAGACATGAATGCAACATATTAATACTCTCTAGTTCTCAGGATACTCTGACAAGTAGTATCATCATAATTAATGCTAACATAGTTTGTTTAATACTTGTTGTAAGTCTTGTGGTAAAGTCTACAAGGTGATTATGGATGGTGGTAGTACTAATAACCTTCTTGCTAAGGAGATGGTTCAAAAACTTGGTTTGAAGAGAGTGAGACATCCTTATCTATGTAAGATTGGCCAGTTGTGAGGTGAGCATGCTTTGGAAGTAAGGGAGTAATGCCTTGTTGATTTCTAGATTGGGCTATATAAGGATCAAGTGTTGTGTGATATTGTGGACATGAACAATTATCACATGTTACTTGGTAGAACTTGGTAGTATGATTGTAGGGTTGTGCATGATTGTGTCAAGAATGTGTTTACTTTTGAGAAAGGTGGCAAGAAGTTTTCCCTGATTCCTTTGTAGAATGAAGAACTAGGTAGGAGAAATCTGAGTGTTGGTAGTCAAGTTAAGTTGGTAGATTTTGAGAAGGTTGGAGATCAACATAGAAGGAAGATCTATAGCACACCAAGGATGGATGTGAATAAGCATAGGAAGAACAAGGGAAAGAGTGTACAAGTTGAAGATTTGGAGGTTATGTATGTGAAGAATCAATTTGGTATTTATGTGTTGAATCCCAAAAGATGTTCTTCCAATTACTAGAAAATATTTTCAAACCTAGGATGCCTATTGCAAGAGCATCCTAGGATTTCTTGAAATCTTGCATGTTGGAGGGATTTTGTTTTATTGTTGTTGACTTGGTCACCAAAGGAGTGGTTCTTGGTCACTATTGGGCATAGTTTATGCCTGGGAGCTCGACATACACTATGTTGCTCAACATGGTCTTTGGATTTCAGCATGGTCTTTGAAAATTGGCATGGTCTTTAGAACTTAGCATGTTCTTTGGAACTTAGCATGGTCTTTGGAACTCAACATGGAATTGGAGCTCGAAAGTGCTTGTGGTTTTACTAGTGTTTGGCTTGGTTTTTTTGATGTTGATCTTTGTCTTGGTTTTTGTTGGTGTTGAGTTATCTATGAGCTAACTTTTGGCTTTTAATTTCTATATGGATATTTAATTTGTGTTGTATTCAACTTGTGGCTCAACATATATTTAATGTAAGGGATTTAATTTAGTTTGTAATTAACTAGGCTAACATGTGGCTTAGTTGGGTATAAGTAGGGGGTTTTGTGGAGTCTTTAGGCATTATTAATCTACCTTAGAGAAGAGGATGAAGGGTAGATGAAAATTATGAAGAGCTAGAACTTTGGCTTGAGAACCAAAGGATTACTTGGTGGACTTGAGGGTACAAGTGTGGATTCTTCTTTTTGTTTTTATTGAGTTGTAGAGCTGGACTAGCTGGGATTGTGATTGAAAGTTGGATCTTGTGGGATCTTGCAGAACTAATATTGTAATTGTTATTTGTAATTGGCCCTAATCTAGAAGGCCTTCCAATTGGACATATTACATGTAATCTATTACTTTATGAATAAAGAGTGGGGATTTGGTATCAAATATGTGGTTGTTTGTTGGGGGTTTGGACATCTCCTTTTGGGATTCTTCTACCTTACACTACATAAGTTTTGTTCATGGTAGGGATACATCTAATGGTGCATTAATTTCTTTGGAGATTCTACATACTATGGAATCTTCTCAAACTCCCTCTTTTGTAGAAGAGTTAGATATGATGAAAGCCTATGATAAAGTTAATTGGTCATTCCTTTTGAAAGGCCTAGCTCAATTTGGTTTCTTATATTCTTGGTACAAATGGATTAAGAAGTGCCTATTTGGTGCCTCTTTTTTAGTCCTTATTAATGGTACACTTTCTTTCTCTTCCAAGACACCTAGGGAGTTTGACAAGGGGATCCATTATCCCTCTTTTAATTTATTATCATCGTAGAAGCTCTCACTATATCTACTCAAAAGAAAAATCTTCTTTCTAGCTAAAAGGGTATAAATATTCCCAATTCTAATTTATCTGCTACCCATAATTTCTTTGTCGATGACACACTTCTATTTGGTAGATCTTATATTCAAGAGGCTAGATGTTATAATCACTCATATCCTTTTGAATATCTATTTGATAAATCTAGGGAAGAAAAGGATTCTATATGTTTTTCACTCTAGACTCTACATTCTATATGTTTTTCACTAAAATTCTATTTTTGAGCCTATTAATAACATTGTCCCAAAATGATACTTTCACTTTCCCAAGGAAGAACAATATCCCAAGAAAGGTGGATGGCAAGTCATCCATAGGGAAGCAAAGGATATGAGTGATTATTTTCTTTGTAGAGTCTAGAGTGAAAAACATATTATAATCACTCATATCCTTTGCTTCCCTATGGATGACTTGCCATCCACCTTTCTTGGGATATTGTTCTTCCTTGGGAAATTGAAAGTATCATTTTGGGACAATGTTATTAATAGGCTCAAAAATAGAATTTTAGCTTGGAAAGTACATTGGTTTTATCTCTTTGGTAGGACCTTATTAATCAAAACTATTCTCCTAGCTATTCCCAATTACTATATGTTTATCCTTCAAGCCCCCATATCTGTAGTTAGTCAAATTGAAAATATCATTCAAGCTTTCATTTGGTCTTCTAATATGACTAGTGCTAGTAAGATTCCTCTTGTCTCTTTGCAAAAACTCTCCACCAATAAATTATCTAGAGGGGCAAGGTTGCAAAATTTATCTCTTAGAAATGAAGCTTTTGGTGGGAAGCTAGGTCGGAATATGTATTTAAAATCTCAGTCCCTTAGGTATAAAATCATGCAAGGTAAGTATTTAGATTCTCTGTGTTCTCATGGAATCTTTACTATCTCTAATCCCTCTTCTAGCTCTTCTATTTGGAATTTTATGATATCATCTAGAGAATTTGTCACTAATTTGTATCCTGGTAGGTTCACAATGGTTCTAATGTTTCTTTTTGGAAAGACTAGAATGGTCTTCTACCATTATGATCTATCATCTCTTTAAATGAGGTTATGAGGGTTTCTTCTCTTTTGGGGGGAGAATTGTTAGTGGACTACATTGATATTGTGTCTCATTAGGTAACTTGGAAAGATCCTTCTTCCCTCCCTATAGAAATAATTTTGGCAAGGAAATTTGTGGCTGTCCTTCAAATAGATTGGTTTTTATGTCTAAAGGTAGTGACAAATTGCTGTCGTGCCCTGCTAAAAATGGCTTATATTTTGTTAAATCTAGTTATGAGGCCCTTTAGCAAATGACTAAGCATCATAGCTCTCAATGAGCTTTTATATTTTTTTGGAACAAATGTGTTCTTCCAAACATTGGTGTATTCTCTTGGCTTGCTATTTAAAGAAGAATCTTACCAATGATATGTTAGATAAATTCCACATTGCTGCCCCTTTTTAATATGTGTTTTTTGATTCTCATGAGGAATCGATTGATCGTCTTTTTTTACATTGCCACTTCGCTCTTCAATTTTGGTACTCTATCATGGAAAAATTATCCATATTCTTCCCTTTTCTAGATCCATGTGGGAGTTATTTCAATCTTGGCCAATTTTTTTTACAAATTAAATTTTTCCATGTTTATGGGCTATTTTTCCTTCATCAACTATCTAGCCTATTTTGTGGGAATGTAATAAAAGAATTTTTAGAAAATAGATGTTAGATGTTTCTTTAGTTATCTCCATAATAGAAAGGCTTATATCTAGAAAAGTTAATAATATGTCCTCCAGCCATTTTAACCCTAATGCCACCTTTTCTTCATGGGATAGTCTAGTAGCATGTTCTTGGAAGCTTATCTCTCTTTCATCCTCCCCTATCTTTCCTCATGTCAAAAAAATTCCTATTCTTAGAGAATCAATTAAATGGAGTCCTACTGATCCTTCATATGTCAAACTTAATTTTAACGGTTCCTCTAGAGGGATTCCCAATGAGTTAGGTATTGGGGTTTTTCTAAGAAATCATTTAGGTAAAGTTATGGCTTTCTATGCATCTCCTATTATCCTTGGTACCAATAATATGGAAGAAGATATTGCTCTACTTGAAGGGTTATCCTTTTTAAGAAGATGTATTTTCTAATTTGTACATTGAGGGTGAATCATCTATTATTATTAATGCTTGCATTCACATGAACATTGCCAATTGACACTTAATTTATGTTCTCCATCAAATATGGGGTCTTATTGATTCTTTGGGAAATTTTCTTATATCACATACATATAGAGAAGGTAATGCATTGGCAGACTGCTTAGAAATTTTTTGTTGTAGTAAAACTCGTTTGGACTCTCTCTCTTCAATTTACTTGTTACATAAATTCCTTGTCATCATTGTAATTATTTAGAATGAGTCATCATAAGATTGTGCTCCTTACATGTAACTAAATATAATTTATCATGTTTGTTTCCATCATGGATTTTGAATTTATGCTTAGCTTCTTTTATATATTTAATGTATAATCAACTATGGTTATAAGTAGGTACTCCATGAGGACTCTTTGGGTTGCTTTAAGCATTATAAAATATGTTTAGTTTTTGGCAGTCGAGTGGGATTTTCATTTTTAACATATGGTTAGTATGTTTTAGGCTGAGCTGGCTATTTATTACTTTTTAATATGATATAACATCATTCCAAGTTGGCCTCCTCATTATTTAGTTCTTGATGACCTACTTTCATACTTGAGTTGACTAGTCAACAATGTACTTTTTCAACAACTAGTTGTCCTTGTTTGGCATTGTTGGTTAACAGTTTGCCCCTCTTTTTAACTTGGCTTTACCTTGACTCTAGATGCCCAAAATGTGAGAAAAAATAAAAGGATGTTACCAAAAAAATGGGTCAGTGTATGTATTATATCACTTTGCTCTAAATTATAAGGTACAACTCCTGTCTATGCAATATATGCAATGAATTGTGTTTTTAATAGATCATTGGGATGGGGGGTATTCTCTTAACCTAGGAGTAGATGAGGATAAACCAAGATGCTCATAACTAAAAACACCTTTGGTAGAAATAGATTTGGGCAACCTATAACACCCAGTGGAATGGATATCAAAAGTTACCTTGAATTTCTTCTAACATCTGCTCCAACTTCTAAGCATAGATTAGTTCTACTGAAATGTTATCTAGAGATAAAGAAGAGATGCATATGAAAGATGAAATGAAATACATCTTGACTGAAAACTCTCCACTAAAATAGAATCTAGTAGGATATGACCAGCTTCAAATACATCTATCCTACCATCTCATAGAAATTATTCTAAAATGCAAAGTTAGCTTGGTTGAAAGAGAAAAATGAAAGAAACCTAGGCATGCTAGTCCTAAATGGAATCAAAATAATCACATTACCTAACTAACTATATATCATACAAATCCTTCATTTCATCTAACTCTTTGGTTTTCGCTCAACATCTAGAGATGCAGGGGGGAAAGTTAGACATAATTATTGATCCCCTTCTATTAACTTAGAAAAATTGCATATATAGCCTTCTCTTTGGGTTATTGGCCACTTACAAATTAATCAATTACATTAAAAAAGTACTTAAATCACTCAAAAATCCAACAATCATCAAGTGTAATTCAATACATCAGGGAAAGAAAGAATAAATAACTAGAATTTCTTGAAATGGTTCACATTATCCTCTAGTATATAGAAATCACATTGGTGGCAAATCCATATAATTCATATTCCAATCGTCACTATAGTTTTGACTTTTGACCATTGATCTTTAACAAATGATTGTGATTAAAGCATAATAGAGTTCTTTATTTTTCCTTTTAAATCTCCTCCATGGGTCCCTTTGTGTACATGTGTGGAATCATTGTTATGTTACTATAATTAACATTTGGGAAAAAAATTATAGCTGCATAACGATGAGTGTTGATCTCATTTTGATCTAATGGTGGCGATAAAAGATATTAACTCTTTATTTTTGTCTACACTATGGGTCCACTTTCTAGCTATGCACATCATGGTGAATAGGTGGCACTACTTCATTGCCTAGAGGATCTGACATTGACCTAGTTTTACTTTGTGGTAAGGTTTTGACTATACCTCATAGAATGTAATGGGCCCTACTGACAATTGGCTATATGTAGATATGTAAATGTTGTCATTAATGGAAAAACATGATGTACATACTTGTAGTAAACCTTGTAAATAAAGGTACTTAGCCTTTTGGTACTCATAAAATTAACTAAGTGTGAAAATGGTTTATAAGTAGTACATTGTTTTATATGTAAAATGTTTCTAACGTCATATTATGACTAGCGAGGTTAGATGGAGATAGTATACATGTTGGTGATGATGTGTATAACCTTAGACATTAGTACAGATAGTAAAGAAGAAAGATAATTAAGATGTAAAGGACATCAAAATGAAAGGTAAAGGAATTATTTTGTTTACAAAATAATTTCTTGACCAATTAGGGCCAACATTCTAGATGTTTACTCTAAGTTGGAAAAGTATATTATGGTCTTAGTTGACCTAATAGTAATTTATGAAAAGGAATGGTATTTATGCAAAGGAAATCTTATGAGGTTAAGTGTGCATTTTTATGTAAAAAGTGATATGCAAACTTTTTGTGAAGTGATATATGTGAAGTTTTTGAGAACCTAATTTTGTGATCTAAGATCGACCTGAGGTTAGAGATTAGTTGAGAAGAAGTTACAACATCTATAATTCTATATTTGAGGAACTCAAGGTTTGTTACTTGTTTGGGTAGTGAGCTCTTCTTGCATATATTATACCATAACCCCTAATAGCATTGGAATCTCCTAATAGGGATTCAAAGTCTCCTAAGAGGGACTCTATATGTTGAATTTTCTTATTGACTCCTAATAGGTTCCATCCTGTAACAAGGAACATATATATAAATATATCTTTGTTGACATCTTTCCCATTGGGGTTTTCCCTTGGCCAAGGTTTCCCTAGTTGAAAAAATATGGTGTTATGAGTTCTCTTTGCGTATGGTTACTTTTACTATTCAACATTGTTTGTTTACTTTCTTATGCATGGTTCAAAATAATTAATAATATCTAGTTGGGGAAAAAAAATTGTAGAATAATAATGTAGCCCCTCCTTAGTATTCCCTAGTTTTAACAAATTGGTATTAGAGCATAATTACTCAAAAGAGGCTTAATAGGTTGAGTAAGATCCCTATGGCTATGGAATAGTTGATGAAGAACCTTGGAGAGGCATTTGAACTAATTGATCTCCTTACTGAAGAAAGAGATAATTTGAAGAATAGATATGAAGAATTGAAAGTACACATTGGACAACTAAAGGACAATATTGAACATCTCATATCCAAGCCTGAATCTATTGAATCTGAAACCAGTGATGATGAATATTCAAAGATGAAAATAGAGTACAAGATCTTGAAGCATGAGTTGAAGATTACTAATCTGAAGTTAAGTTTGAAGAGTGATCCTTAACATTTTAATTAAAGACTAAAAATTTAGATCTTAGAGCCAATCTAGAAAAGTTGACATCTAAGCTTGAATCTTTAAGAGTAGATCATGAAAAACTTCAAAAGTACAACACTATTGTGAAAGGTGAACTAACTCAAAGTAAGGTACAACTTGAAAAAATTTATTCTAGTAGAGAAAAGCTTAATGAATATATGTCAATACAAAGACCTACCTATGATAAGATTGTTCTTAATTACCTATTTAATATGTCCACAAAGAAACCTAAAAGTGGATTAGATATGAAAGAAAAAACATATGATGATAAGATTGAATCTAGTCAATCTTCTAATAAATCTAAAGAAGTTGGACCAAAGAAGGAAACTGGGAAATTGGATGAACCTAAGCAAGTGGAATCTCCTAAGGAAGCCAGGTATGAAGTTAGAATATAAAAAGAAATTGTACAAATAAGTCATTCAATCATGTTAGAAATTTTTATTGTCAGAATTGTCATGGTATGGGTCATAAAGAAAATGATTTTAAGAAGCCTAAATATGATAATGATAAAAGGAATAGAAAAATGACTAAAAATACTAACCTTGTAGATAGAAGAAGATATAATGAGAAGAAATCAAGAGAAAGAAGGCTTTTTAGTGAAAGAAAGTAGATCATGTGTTATAAGTGTAACAACTTCAGACACATAGCCCAAAATTGTCAAGAACCTATTGATCAACAGAATCCAAAAAGAAAAACCCCTATATGTTAGTTATGCAACAACTTTAGACATACAACAAAGTACTATAGAATGTATAGAAGCAACAATGGAAGAAACTTCAAAAATGACAAAAGGCATCATGAAAAAAACTTTAGGAATAGACGCAACAATGGAAAAAACTTTGGAAATGATAGAAGGAATCATGAAAGAAACTCTAGAACTAAGATAGACAATTAAGATTGAAGAAATGTAGTTAGTGAACTTTGAGAAGAACTTGATGAGGCATTTGTAAAAGGATTAAATATTTTTAAGGAAAAGTTAGATGATGTAGAGACAAAAATATTGAAGTCAAGAATTGAGTTTGATTCAACTAAGTTGAAATGAAGCTTGCACTAGTGCTCAAAACTCCAAGTAGAGATAGAACTATGACTAGTGAGGTTGGGAAATTGTCTATCTAGATGAGTCTAGAGTGTGGCTATGCTTTCTTGGAATTAGGAGATTTTAGTAATAAGTTATAAAGGAAATAAGAGTTACTATTGTAAACAAAGAAGGTTGATTCTATAATAGTAGATGGAATCTATGTTTTTACAAAAAATTTCATGAAGTCAAGTTTTGTGGAGCATTTTTATGATGGATGAAAGCTATAGTTAACCTTGGGTAGCTTTTGAAGATGAGCCAAATGATCTTGAGAAGATATTTGATTTTAGAAAGCAACTAAGAAATTTTTTGAGTTAGCTAAGTACGCAATTAATTCAATCTCAAGTTGGATAAAAGGGGTACAAAATATAATTATTTCCATATTGTGAATCATTTCAAAAGATTACAACATACAGAAGTGATTTCTAAAGGCAATTTTGAGCAAAACCCTAATTCAAAAAATGGCATCTTTATCATTTCTCATGTAGAATTTTTTGGATAAATTTCTATTTGGTGTAATTATGGATATGTCAGTAGTTCAAAATGTTGAGAATGTTAATAGACCCAAAGTGAAGGTTGTTCCTTTGAAAACCTTAGAGGAAAAACCTAATTTGGATTTATCTATTACTTTGAACAATGTAGTATATTTGGAAGATGTAGGATGTTACTTGTATAGTAAATTTGAAAATTGGAGGAGAATTCATGAACAAAGATATGGAAATTGTTTTCAATCATGATATTACTGTAAAGTCTGAGTATGAGCATATGAAGGATTTAGACTTAGTCAGATATTACTTTTACCATAAACTTGATACCAAAGAGTGGACACGAATTATATTAAGAAGAATTCACAATGGAAAGATTTGGATGGGAGAAGATGTAGTTGACATTTCTACTGATCTTATACATGAGATTACTAGTCTTAGTAAGCAAGGAAGTGTATCCATTAGAGAGAAACTAGTGAAGAAGAAGGTGGAACTTAACACTAAGGCAATTTATAATGGTAAGGCAATGGTGATCAACACCATTAGACAACATGATGTGAGATTCTTGAGTAGAATCATTGTACATTATATTTGTGCAAGTTCCAAAAGTGATGAGTTGTTATTAGGTTTCATTTATGTAGCTTATAAGATTTGTCTTGAGAAAGAATAAGTGAATTTGAGTGAGATTTTGAGAGTACAACTCCTTGAGAATCTAGAGAAGATTAATAGGACTAAGAATGGTGTATTTAAATTTTAGTCTCTAATTAATCACATTTTATTTCATGTACTTAAGAGATTTCCATTTCTATTAGTTATTGATATCATAAGCAGTGAAAGATGCACTATGGATAAGATAACATATGTGTGCAGAAGGTACCCTACAGAGAAAATCATGGGTAGTAGAAATCTGATTATGAGGAAATTTTAGAATGAGATGAAACAAAGATTTAGAATTGCAACTATTATTGTTGATAGATTTAAGAATGATATATGTTTTATGGTGGATACAAACCTAACTTATATTGAAGCAGTAGAACCAAGGGAAATATTTCTTTAGCCCTTAGGTTATGAGTTGAGTGATGATGTAGTTATTGGTTACATTTATTTAATGTTGAAATCCAAAATAGATCAAGCTTCATATAGATTCGGAGCTTATTAGGAGTTAACTAAGTCAACCTACCAAGAATCATTAGAGAAAGCATCTCATAAGAATGTTTAGACTATGGTGAAGATAGCACTAAGTGAGACCAATATGACAAAAAGTGAGTCGCAGGTAGTAAGACAAACAATCTTCAAACTAAAAAATATTGGAAAATAAAGTGTGATGTATGTGAAACCCCTATTAGTTGGTGAAGTATCCCGTGTATCTACTATAGAAAGTCTTGTAGAATAGAGAAACCTAGTGAACCTAAGAGGAAGTCTGAGAGGTTAGTAGAAGTTGAGACTCACAAGGAAAAGAGAGTCAAGAAACAAGCTAATGGACCTGGCAAAGGGAAGAAGGAATTGTTGACAATTGAAGATTCCAATGAGGAAGAAGTAGAAGAGGAATTCAAACAACTAGAAAAGTTTACTATTTCCAAGCAACCAATAGTTAAAACAAGGTAACCATGGAAACCAAAGATAGAGAAAATCAACACAACCATTGTCAATGAAGGAAACTTTGTCTAGATAACAAGTTTTGAGAAGACTATCATAATTTATAGAGTCTATTTATCTAAAGACATTAGCTATTGAGAGACAGTTGGAGGAATGTGTCAAAGAAAAGGACACTTATTTTGATTTTACATAGTCAGACCTTAATGTAGTTAAGATTGCATCATGTGCCTTATGTGCAATGCTCACTTCTATCAAAGAAATAAAGGACACATGGGAGAAAGGTATGAACTATTTGAAGATAAATTTTGAGGACTTCATGAAGATAATATCAGCTTGAAGCAGCAAGATAGAAAGTTTTTAATAGTTTTGGATAGTACACAAAACTTTATTGATAGTTTTTGATAGTTTTTGGAATTTCTGACCTTTGTCATTGATGTCAAAGGGGTAGAATTTGTAGAAGAAAAATGTAGTAAGTTATGTATGTAGTAATCATATTTAAAGGGGGAGCATTTGTAATATGGAGCAGTTGTGATATGAAGTATTTGTAATAGATGATAAGTAATGTAGATTTTAGTAAAGTTTTTGTTGCTTAGCTAATTTTCCTTACTTTCTTGCCATCAATGCCAAAGGGGGAGATTGGTGACAATGGGCTATATGAAGATATGTAAATATTGTCATTAATGGCAACACATGATGTGCATACTTGTAGTAAACCTCAAAAATGAAGGTACTTAGCATTTTGGTACTCAGAAAATTGTCTAAGTATGAAAATGGTACACAAGCAATGCATTATTTTATATGTAAAATGTTTATGAGGTCATAGTATGACTAGTGATGTTAGGTGGAGACAATATACATGTTGGTGATGATGTGTATAACCTCAGGCATCAATACAAATAATATGGAAGAAAGATAATTAAGATGTGAAGGACATTAGAATGAAAGGTAAAGAAATTATTTTGTTTACAAAATAATTACTTGACCAATTAGGGCCAACATCTTATATGTTTACTCTAAGTTGGAAAAGTATATTGTACTCTTAGCTAACTTAGAAGAAATTTGTGAAAAGGCATGATATTTATGCAAAGGACATCTTACGAGGTTAAGTGTGCATTTTTTATGTGAGAAGTGATATGTGAACTTTTTGTGAAGCAATATATGTGAAGTTTTTTGAAACTTGATTTTATGATCCAAGATTGAGTTGAGGTAAGAGATCAGCTAAGAAGAAGTTAAAAAATCTATACTTCTATATTTGAGGAACTTAAAGTTCAGTTACTTGTTTGGGTAGTGAGTTCTTCTTGTAATTGAAAGTAAATGGTCGGGCAGTGAGCTCTTCTTGCATACATTATACCACAACTCCTAACAAGGTTGGAATCTCCTAACAAGGATTCAAAGTCTCCTAATAGGGACTTTATATACTAAATTTTCTTATTGACTCCTAATAGGGTCCATTCTCTAACAAGGAACATATATATCAGCATATCTTTGTAGGCATCATTCCCATCATGGTTTTCCATTGGCCAAGGTTTCTATAGTTAAAAAAATATGGTGTTATGAGTTCTCTTTGTGTATGGTTACTTTTTCTATTTAACATTGTTTGTTTACTTTCTTATGCATGGTTCAAAGTAATTAATAATATCTAGTATTCCCTATTTCTAACAGACCCATCTAGACACATGTTTCTTTGTCACTATGTCCTCATGATTAATGATCGAGAAATTTTTTTATAATGATATAGTGATGACCATCGATTATTTTGGAAATCAACAATGAAAATAAATTCTTAAAAACCTAACTCTATTTTGTATAAAACCAATCAAATAAAGATACGTGTCATATCATCTGACAACTATACCAATCACAAAAGGAAATGGCCTACAGGGGCACATGTTGATCTTTTGTTATGTCACTATGGTTATTAATCGTGCAACTTTGGAAAGCACCATAATGAGGACCATAGATATTTGTGAGATCTGACAACTAAGGAGATGCATCATTGAATACTTATAATTTCATCTTTAAATGTTATCCATTGATCTAATTATCTAAATTTAATCCCTAAACCATTTGACTTTCCAAACATTGCAACATAGATGGTTGGATCAAATATGAGCCTTTAATTTAGTTTCAAGGAGATTCATACCACCTTTGACCTAGTTCTTTTCACCATTTCTACATCTTTCAATGTTTACTCTGCATTACATTCAACTAATCCTTCTTGTAGCTCATTCTCATGATCTGCATATTGTCTTTAACCTTGATCCTCATATTCTTTGCTGCCATTTGTTCTAAATATGTCTACAATCTTCTTCTTGGATGCATCCTATCTTCACCATGAACACTTGATCAAAGTAGTAGGGTTTCAAAACTTTCTTCTAAGCTAGGAAATGCATAAGCTTACCCTCCCTTTCCTAATCACCTAATATGAAAAAATACATTTGAATGCTTTACAACACCCACCTAGGTGTACACAAAGGAATAGATGAGAAGAGAAGTCCCTTAAAGACAATCTAGACACATACATGACATCATATCAACTTAACCCTAATCCTAGAAGCTTGAAAAATATAGGGGAACTAAAATCATGGTAACAAGCATCAATCAATATTTTGATATCATTCTGGTAGCATAACTTCTCATCACATGAGTTATATTTACTAACTCCCAAAGGTGTATTTTCCCCAGTGTCAACTGTGTCCTTCATTTAATGTTTGGGATCTCATATCTTTTTGCATTAGTTATAATTATATCAAGAAAAGGTTTTTATATTTCTTGAGTAGCCCTCTTTATTCCTAGTTATGGATACTCTCCTCTATTTTCATTGAGTTTTGATTGGTGGCATTGGTTGCATCTTCTTGCATTGGTCTATTATCCTCAATATTTTGCAAAATGTCCAACCACCCCAACTTCTTGGTTGGTGTAAGTTCTCCATTTGAGCTATGTTCATCTTGCTCATAAATTCATGTGGATTACTATCCTAGAAATTATAGAGTGTTATTTGAAGTTGAAGAGTGGGAGAAGTCATTTCTTGGATGCATCAAAGATGACATGCTCACATCCATCTTTTTGTGTGATCATCCACATATTCATCACAGTATCAAAATGACTATTAGGTCTAATATTCTTTTTCCTCCAAGAAAACAAATTATTTATCCTACACAATTCTTATCAATTTTTATTTCTAACACTTTGGATTTTCTTCAAGCCACTTCTCATCTTGAGTTGATTATTAGCAGATATGTCAAGCCAATTTATTTGCAAGGAGATAAGATCCCTAAAGCTTGTACAACCTTTGTTGCAATAATTCATTGAATTAACTTACCTCCAAAAGATGTGCTATCAATTATCCCATCTAAAAGTTAGTTTATAGGTAAATAATGTTTTTATTCAATGTCCCTTTGATAGAAAATTTAGTGATCCTATGATGGGTAATCCTTCTAGAAATTTTCATAATGACTTTAAAGCACATCTTATAAGCTACATAAATAAATCCAGCTAAAAGTTCATCTATCTTAGAACTTGCACCAATTGAATGAGCAATAATTTTGCTAATAAATCTCACATCATCTTAATGGAGTTGATTACCATAGCCTTCCACATTATTCTTAACCATCTTTTCACCTACGGGTACACTGCCTTCTTTGCTAATACCAATTAACTTATGTATAAGATCTATAGAAATGTCTACTACATTATCTTGCATCCACAATTTTCCATCATTTATCCTACTCAATATGATTTTAGTCCATTCATTTGTATCTAGCTTACAGTAGAAATGATACTTTAAAAAGTCTAATTCCTTTAAATGTTCAAATATGGGCTTCATAATCATGTTGAGGTTAAAGACTAATTTTGTATCCTTATTCATTTATTCAATGCCAATTGACTCAAACTTGCAATTCAAATAATTTTCTACATCTTCTAGATAGACTACATTGTTTAGAGTGATGGACAATGTAGAGTTAGGGTTTGCGTCACTAGGTTTTATGACAACTATCTTAAACATAGGTCTATCTTCATTTTCAGCACTGTGAGCAACTAACATATCCATGATTCTTTATCAACAATATCTTTTATTGAACAAGTTTTGTAGAAAAATGATAAAATACCTCTTTTCAAAAATAGTGTTTGCTTCAAAATTGCTCTGACAACTCTCTTTGGAATGCTCTTCACTTTGAATGTGGTCACAATGAAGTAAAATAATTTTTGTACTCCATTTATCCCTCAACTTGAACTTGCATTAATTGTGTACTTTCATGAATATGAAAAAGTTGTTACTTGCATTTTGCAATCAGATAACTACTCAAAATAATCTATCCAATCTTCAGATGTCACCTGAGGTTTACTACAACCTCCTTCCATTATGACAAATATCCTCAAAACACTGCATCACAAAATTCTCTGCAAAATCATACTTTTCATCCTTTGTTACAAAATCAATTCTTACTATAGTACCAATAACTCTAAATTCCATCATGGCTTCTTTAGATTATCTCCAAATCACAAGCAAGCTTAGATACCATCTACAAATAACTAAATACACCTTTTCCCAACTTTTCTACTTCTAATTTGGTCTCTAAATGAAGTTCTCAAACACTAATGCTATGAACAAGCTTAATTCAACTTAATTGAATCAAACTCAACAAATGACTTTGATTTTCCTATCTCATCATCTAACTTCTCTTTTGAGATGTCTATTCCTTTTATAAATGCTTCATTAAGTTATTCTCAAAGTTCACTTATAATGTTTCTTTGTTCTTCATTATCTTTGTTGGTTCCAGAGTTCTTTTCATGGTTCCTTTTATCATTTCTTCTATTCCTAAAGTTTCTTACATAGTTTCTTCTATCTTTGAAGTTTCTATCCATTTTGTAGTACTTTTCTATGTGTCTAATTTTTTTGCATAACTAACATATAGGTGCTTTGCTTCTAGGATTTTGTTGATTATCAAGTACATGCCAATTTCAAGCAATGTGTCCTAAGTTGTTACAATTATAACACATGATCTATATTATATCTTGATAAGATCTTCCTTCCCTCAATGTCCTTCCATTAGATCTTCTTTTATCTATAGGGTTAGTGTATCTAGACATTCTACTATTTCTCCTATTATTATCATACTTAAGTTTTCTACAATCAATTGCATCATGACCCATACCATGACAATTATGATGATAAAATTTCTTCACATGATTGAATGACTTATTAGTCCAATCTCTTTTTATATGACCTATTTTATTACATAAAGAAAACTTACTTATAAATTCATATCTGGTTTCCTTAGGAGTTTCCACATGCCTAGGTTCATCCAAGATTTCAACTTCCTTGTTTTGCTCAGCTTCTTTAGGTTTCTCAAAAGACTATCTAGATTTGATCTTGTCATTAGATTTTCCTTTTTATTTTAGATCTAATCTAATCTCAAGTTTCTTTGTAGACATGTTAATTAGATAGCCAAGACCAGTCTTGCGATAAGAAGGTCTCTGTATAGATATTGAATCATCCAGCATTTCTCTACTAGAATAAAGTTTCTGAAGTTGTTGTTTACATTGTGTTAATTCACCTTTTACGATAGTATTATACTTAAGTAGTTCTTCATGATCTTCTTTTAATGTTTCAAATTTGGATTTTTTCTTTGCGAAACTTGCTCTTAGATCTACATTTTTAATTTTCAAATTAGATTTAATTTTGCAAGGATCATTTCTTAGAGTTAACTTCATATTTGTAATTTTCAATTCATGATTCAAGATCTTCTATTTTGTCTTCAACTTTGAATAGTCATCATTATTGGTTCCTAATTTAGTAGATTTAGGCTTGGATTTCAAATGTTAAATCTTTTCCTTTAATTGATGAATGTATACTTTGGAATCTTCGTATCTTTCCTTTAGCTTATCTCTTTCTTCAGTAAGGAGACCAATTTTTTCAAGAGCTTCTTCAAGGTCCTTCTTCAACTATTCCATATCCATAGGGATCTTATTTAAGTTGTTAAACCTTTTCAAAGTAACTGTGCTCTAATACCAATTGTTAGAAGTAGTGATTACTAAGACGGGGGGTGAATCAGTAATCTACAAACTTTAGTCACCAACTAGATATTATTACTTACTTTAAACCATGCATAACCAATCAATAAAGTAATGCTAAACAATAACAATAGTAATGCACAAAGATAAACTATAACACCATATTTTTTCAACTAGGAAAGCCCTAGCCAAGGGAAAACCTCAATGGGGATGATACCCACTAGATAATATACTAATATATAAGTTTCTTGTTAGAGGATGGACCCTATTAGGATTCAATGAGAAAATTTAGTATAAGTAGACCCCATTAGGAGACTTTGAATCCTTGTTATGAGATTCCAACCCTGTTAGGAGTTGTAGTACAATGTATGCAAGAAGAGTCACTACCCAAACATGAAATTTTAACTACAAGAAGAACCCACTAGTCAAACAAGTAATTCACTATTATTTGTCTTCCTTGTCTAATATATGATCTTCAGCTTAATCTCAAATCACAAAATAGCTCATACAAAAACTTTGAATATATCACTTTTATAAAAGTTTGCTCACTTTGCATAACTTCACAAGCACATACAAGCACTTTAATTCCTTATAATATCAAGATAGCACAATTCTTATCACAAGAAGTCCTTTGCATAAATACTATGCATTTACCCAAATTATTTTTGGGTTAGCTAAGTTCACAATTCACTTTTCTAAGTTAGATTAAACATCTAGGATGTCAGCCCTAATTGGACAAGTAATTGTTTTGTAAAAAAAGCAAATCTTTCCTTCAATTCCATTATCTTGCATCATCAAAACATAATTATATCTATTTTGTATAGTCTATACAAACTTTTGAGGTTATACATGTCATCACTAACATGTATAGTATCTCCATATAACTTCACTCATAATAATATGACTTTTGCAACATGTTATAAACAAACAATACACTGTTGTAAACCAAATTTTATACTTAGACAATTTCCTAATAACCAAACACTAATATCCTTATTTTTTAGGTTTCCTATCAACATGTACATCATGTGTTGTCATTAATAACAACAATTACATATCACTATTAGTCAATTGTCAACAATATGGATAGAAGGAAATTAGAAAATGTCATTGTAAGAAACATGATTTTGAGGTATAAGAAGTTTGAGAATATTCAAAATAAGATACCTAAAGACCTATGTAATGGGCTAATAAATAGGAAGAAGAGATTATTGCAAGAAGATCTAAATTTGAGGATCACAATGATAAATAAATTGTGTGAAGTTGACTCAAAGGAGGATTCATATATCATTTTAAAGAGTATTGAGCCCTTGCTGAGGAACAATAGAAGAGCAATTCTTTTGATGGGAGGCAATAATGAGTATTTTAGGAAGGAAAATGAAGAGGCAACTATTAAATTCATGACTACAATGCCTAAGGTGAGTGTGTAGTCAATGTCTAATAGCTCAATGTATGTGGAAGAAAACATACCATTCTATGATGAGGGAGAAGTAGAAGAGCAATAGTAGGCACTCTCACCACCACATACTATTATGGGTACTAAATCAATCCAAGTGGATAATACACACATAACTATAGATGCAAATGAGATTCCATTTGTAGAATATGGAGCAAATATTGTTGGCAATATTAGCAATATAACAACATACTCTAACTTTGATGAAGATGAAGAAGAAGAAAAGAAGAAACATGAGGAATATCTTATAGCAAAGACTTGCTATGACAAGTTTGATACTAACTTGAGTGTAGTTGAAGTGGCATCCTATGCACTATGCACACTAATAATTATTTTTGATTTAGTACAATAAAACTAGAAGAAAGAAGTGAAAAGGCTAAAACTTGTCTATACATATTGTTTTTCTATAATAACAAGTTGATCAACATCAAGCTACATAGTTTTGGATACAATTTTTGACACCTTTGCCATTGATATTAAAGGGAGAGTATTATATAATTGTTTCTATTGTATATGTAAGGGGGAGTACAATTATGTACTTATGTATCAATGTAAAGGAGTCATAAGTAATGTAATGATCCATCAAAACATGAATACAATTGTTATATTTTGAAGGAACTTTTCTATAGTTACTTTTATTTGTTTTTATCATGTATGATATCATTTTGGGACTTATCCAATTTTTCCAAATGTTTCCAACAATGCAAAAAAGGGAGATTGTTGGAAATATGGTTAGATAGATTTTTTTAGAGTTTTCATTTATGGTAACATATATTCACCATTTCATCTATGCATTTAGGGATAGAAGATTGTCTAAGTGTTAGATAGTTTGTGGCAACACGGAGAGTAGATGTGATGTGTACAGATGACTCATTAAGAGTTAGCTTATGTGCAAATGAAGAAAGTTCTATGATAGTGTTATGATGATGTAGACCAAAGCATAGGTGTATACAAACACTAAGGTGCAAGTTACGATTGAAATACCTATACACGTATTTAATTGATCGGAATAGAGCATAGCATAGAATTGGATTGTATGAATTGAGGAATTATTTTGTTTGGTGACAAAATAATTACTAATTCATGATGAACCAACTATGTGGATATTATTTCATAAGTTATTTTATATTATGCCAAGCATGTGAAAGCATGACGACCGACTAACAATAAATTATGAATGTGTGAAGTATAATTAAAGATTTTATCTTGCAAAGATAAGAGTGTGACATATATATAATCTATGTGATATTTGTGATTGATGTGAAGTTGACAAGATGTTATGTGAACTACATTTGGTGTATGATTAGGGCAATTATGAATTACAATAGATAGAAAGTATTGTATGTATATCTATTCTTGTGAAGAACTGAATTGTATAATTGCATATTAGGGCAGTGGGCTCTTCTTGCATACTTTTTATTTGATCTACCTACTCCTAATAGGTGTGATGCTTCTAACAAGGACTTGAGACACTATATGTACTTCATATACTCCTAATGGGGTCAATATTCTTAATGAGATCTATAAGAACATGTCAAGATATATAATATAAATATATAATTATATGTATATACATTTAAATGTATATCTATGTATGCAAACACACACATTTACATACACAAACATACACAAATACACACTCTCCCATTGTAGTTCATATAATATATGTTCAAAAAAAATACATGTACTACTCTGTGTGTGTGTGTGTGTGTGTGTGGGGGGGGGGGGGGGGGGGGAAGGTGGATACATGATATAAATAAATAGAAATCCATTCCCTCTCCTACTTGACAAAAAGACATTAGTGCTTTTTTGCATTATTATTTAAAATCCCAAACCATGTCTAGCAAGAAAAGATAAGCAATCTATTATGTAGAATATCTTCTTCGACATTAAATTTCTCTAAATGAGGAATTTGTTAAGCCTTTGTTACAAATCCATTGGATGACAATAGGAAATAAATTAGGGTTATGGTCACTTACACAAAAGGATGAACTCTATTTATAAATTTCCTTAGTAAGACCAATAAGTGGAACCCTATGTGTTTTATACATAGATATTTTATTTGGGGACAATCATTATGCCTATATGCTTTGTTGACCTTGACATTATTGAATTAATTGTTAAGAAATTAATTCCTATTTTTTTTCTATTACCAATTTCAAAAATGAGATATTTTTTATTAGTAAGGAAGCATTATTCCATGAAATCTTGGGAATGAAACCTAATACCCACAACTTGGTAGTTTAAAATAAATAACCACAAAATATGAGAGACTTAAGCTTAGTTGTAGGATATTATATTTTTCATCTTATATTTGTGTTTTGAATGTGGTTTACAAATATCATATTGCAAAATATATAGATAAGTAGTGCCATGAAGATGTTTTTAGTAGTTGAAAAAATTACATAGGTTGTTTCATGATGCATTATATGTTTCACAAGATAATATCACATTATTTAGATGAAATTGATAGGTTTTTTTCCTTGTGAAAATGATGTTTTTCTACCTTCATCTTATGATTCATTTGAATTTGAAAAATAATGCATTTCATTAATTATTGAGTTTGAATTTGAATTAATTTAACTTGTATTCAATTTTGAACTTGTAGTTATGATTTTCATATGAATTCTATGATTACACAAATGGATCCTAAAATATATTTAGTTTTGTAATGTCCCCACCAAAAAGGACAATAATACATGCAAAACCAATGTTAGAATTTATACAATAATAAATTATATTTCACTATTATACCCTCCATCCTAACCCAACCTTAAGGATGTCTCCATAATGGGATCAATAACCCTCTTAAGGATCATTAGATCCCTGGTTACTTATTTTTCTTCTTTGAAGTGCTCCTTTCAAGGTCTTCCTAGAAGAGACATTCTCTATCCAGGGCCCTTGACACATATGCATATGTTAACATCTATGGAAAATTTTGGCCTTATAACCATATTAAGATCACTCTCTTCCCAAAGGGACTCTCTTGATCTTTAGCTATTTCCCTAAAAAAAGTCTCTTTTGATCTTAAATGATTAACCATTAAGTCATGTGTGCTATCCATTTGGAATTCATCTCTACATATACATATCTATATGCATTAATTATCCACAAGTATGATTCATTAATATAAATAAATTTATAAATATAATTAAACAAAATAAATATAATCATACAAATATAATCAATAACCAGACCTTTCTAACTTTTCTCTTTTCTTGGTCCATGTGGGTCTATCTTGAGTCGAGCTTTCAATGGATTATTCCTACTAGAGTATCTCAACTCTATATTTTCTTTCCAAAATTCTTCCTTTTTCTATTTATAAGAAAAAGATAAATTATATTATTCTATTTCTTCTTTCCCAAGAGCCACAACTTTTAATAATAGAGATCCTTTGAAAAGTCACAACACTTCATAGTTATAATCCTTTCGAAAAGTCACAACACTTCATAATTAAAATGCTTTGAAAAAGTTTCAATACTTTATAATTACAATATTTTTAAAGAGTCACAACTATTCATAATTATGACCTTTCAATCAATATCATTGATACTTTTTCAAAAATTAACTTCCTTATTTTCTTCAAATTACTCTCCTCTTCCATTTTTCCTTTTTGAACTCATATCTTCTCCTTCTCTTTCCCTCCCTCTAAAATAAACTCTCCCCCCCCCCCCCCCCCGCCTTTTATATCTTAATTTCAAAGAGTCATGTCTATTTATTAAATTTCTTTTAACTTTTCATTATATTTAGTTAATTTATAGTATTCTATGTTATATTATCTATTTACTTACTTATTTGTGTTTATTATTATTTATTATTAAATTATATTTAGAAAGTTAACATACTTTCTATAATATTGTCTCTTGCATTTAATTTTATTTATTTATTTATTCATTATAATTTTTAAATTATTTAATTATTTAAAATATCATACTAAATATAATTTCATTGATAATATTGATTAAATAATCATTATTTCCTACTTCTATATTTTAGTATTAGTTTTAATATCACTTAATATGATTATTTATTTAATAACATTGTATTATATAATGAATAGGAAGAAAGTAGGACCTTTTCCTCAACCCAAATTCTCAAAAGGAATTATCCAAATTGATTAACCACAAGGAAGTGATCAATGCACAAATGGGTCAAGTAATGGAGAATATAAAGAAAGGAGGAGATCCTATAATCTATTGGAATTACAATAGGAAAGGTAAACTTCTGGGGGGTGAATCAATGCTTCAAACTTCAACCCATAATATATTCACCTCACATCCATCTTAGATATTCAATAAGTAAACTGAAATACCATGTAAAATATACACATCTAAAGCATGCAAACAAGTAAGCATTCACACAAATGAGCTAATATATGATTACCCAAAAACCCTCCAATGAGAGGGAAAATTGGGGTGGGGATGACACTCACAAATCTTCACTACTATAGTAATAAAGTGTATCTAATGAAGGTTATAATGTTTGATCATGAATCATGATCTACCCTATGAAAGGTTTACCCTATTAAAGGCTTACAAAGGTTGTTAGGTCTCACCCTGTTAAAAGTGTGCCTGATTAAAGGACTTCAACTAACAATTTAGTAAGCACCTTGTTAGAGGATTTTACTATAGCTTGTTAGGACTACTTTGTTAAGAGATTTAATTGATTCACCCTTTAGAATTTCTCAGCAATAATCTTGTGATTAGCACTCTAATGCTTGATGATAGAACACCTCTATTCTATTGTGTTCTTAATCCTTCTTGATTAGATGTCTCTTTGTTGTTTCATATTTCCTTACTCTATTCTCCTTTAACTAATTCTACAATACAATTCAAATCATATTGCCTTGGTCACCATGAATGTCCTAATTTACACATGCAAAACTCTCCTTGATCATTCAATCATTCCCTTTCTTACTTATCATATTAATAACTTTAGGGTTTGTCCTCCTTAAGAAGACCTAGGTGACTTAGGGTTAGGTATGAATTAGTGGATGTGATTCATCCATATTGCCACTTAAACCTTCCCTTTACCTAATTGGGTACATGTACTACATAGGGATTCCAACTTAAGATTCATCCTTATCACCAAAATACTGTAATTCAATCTTTAAGTTGGCTTAAAAATTGTTTACATTGTAATTTGTGCCAATACAAACAACAATGACAAAACTATGTTACTTAGCATCTAAAGTACTTGGTGCTCAGCACATACTGACTTCAAAACTTTTATTTAGCATCTGAATGACTCGCCATGCACTACTTTCTCAACTCCTAAATCACTCAACACATACTATCTACTTGACACTTAAGTAACTTGGCATATGAGTGACTCGACACTTACTGTTTACTTAGCATGTACTAATTTATATGTTGTGTTTGGCATATGTTACTTCTTCAACATGAACTAAGTAAATGGCATAAGTGTATAGACACTCACTAGTCAAAACTAATCCAAGATAAAAAATCTCCCCCTTTGATATGAGTATCAAAAATACTTGGTCATCATTAATACTCTTATTCTTACAAGAATAACATAGACTTTTATTTGAATTCTATACAAAATTTCAAAATATCAAAATTTTGCAACATGAATTTTACCTCAAAATCTTATAACTCCCCCTAAGTTGTTTGATCTATTTTGTATTGTATTCTATATCAAAATCTTTCTCCTATTGAGTAGATTTTCCTCAACTTCTAATACTCTTTCTTTGTTTTCTACTTTCTACTCTTTCTCTTCCTTTACTCTTATTCTCCCATACTTGCTCCCCCATACCTCTTACTCCCCATTTTTGACACTAATGTCAATGGGTTATACACTAATAGTGTATTTGTCCAAAAAGGATTTATGGATCTCAAAAATAATCTTAAGAGCTGCATCCCAATTATGACATGCTACCTCCAAAGACTTGATTTGGATGGCCAGCTTGCTAGCAAGGTGTACTAAGCCATCTAATGTAGAAATATTGGGGTCTTTCTTCATAAGTGTTTTTTCATAGCCTAGCTCCTTGTATAGAAGCTCCATGTGAGGAATCAAGGTTGACTGGATGTTGATTAGTTTAGCCCTTATGTTGCTAACTAACTTTTGGTTTGCAACAGGGTTCTAATGTGTTTCTCACTTTGAGCTAGATTCATGGGCAATTTAGCTTTGGATGACTACATTTGTCTTTCCAAGATCAGGATGTGATTCCTTATCTCATGTGTGAAGAGTGTAGGATTACACAATTTGGTGTACAAAGATAAAATGTTCTCTAATACCTTCTTCACACTATCTATCTTAGTTACCAATGCAACTTGTGTTAGTGCAATCTCACTAGATATCTTCTCATTCACTTTAGTTTGAAATTTATTTTCAAACCATTCTAACAATCTAACATTAGTATCTAGGTCTGTATTACTTGTTCTTTCTAGTATGTTGGTCAATTGTTCAATAAATGGATTTTTTTCATCTAGAGTAGGCAGACTGAATGCATCCAAGAAAATTTCTTTGATTTCAATCAAAGCTTGCTTCTTCCTATGCTCCCTTCTAATCAGTTCTTGATGTTTCATTCTTTCTAGGGCCTCTTGAAGTATACCCATCTACTCAATTGTTATTGTTGCATAGTCAAACTTAGAAAAAACAATTTATTCATCTAGGCTAACATCTGCATAAGTGATTGCCTCTTCTACATTAGATGACCTAGGACTCACCACTAATAGTTGTAAAGGTTTTGCATCTGTGCTCATCCTCGAGAGATTTTGACAAGAAGGAGTTCTAGATTCTGGTAATGTTACCAGTGCTTTTATTGCTTCTAGCTCCTTTAGTTTGGATGTTAATCTTGTCTCTTTAGGTTTTTCCTTTCCACCCTTTTTATTAAAATTCCACCTTGAATTTGTGTTAGAGGTTTAAGTACATCTTCCTGACCTATTTGACTTGGTGTCCCATCATTAACTAGTGTTTCAACCTTATCTTCTCCAATTGTCTCACCCTTGTTTTTTTAGATTCTTAAATATTTTGTGAGACTGGAGTGTTTTCCATGGGTGTATCAATAGTGCATCACGTTGTCTCTTTCCTTTGATATACAACTAAGTGTGGTGAAGGTTTTACACATGTGACTTGAGGAGTGAATATAGTTGTTTCTTATATTTTCACTTCCTCCCCTATAGTCATAGACTTTGACTTCTAAATCTCATCAACACTTACCAACATAGGGTTGCACAAAACTTGGCCTATATTGTGGATTAATCAAGTATCCTTTTCAAATCTTCCTATGTTATGGGATTGATGTTCTAAGCAGTAGAATTAGAAACATCCTTTACTGTAATAGTTTTAGTATTTACACTTATTACCTATGGAGGACTGGCACTCGATATTTGTGTATCTTGTACACTCTAATCTAGTTGCTGCTATTCCTTAGTTTTTGCCTAATTATCAATATTCATATTAGTTCTTCCCTCTTCATTGTTATTTGCTTCATCATCTTCTACCTCAATAGGTTCTTTTTCACCTTCTTTGGTTGTGGCTAGTCAATATGTAAGTTTCCACACATTTGTGTGGTCTTCTTTACAACATCCTCTATGTTGTTCTATAATATGTTAAATGCCCTATATTTAGGTACAAATATCATAGTATATTTCCTTATGGCTTTAGACATTTGTGCCTTCCTAAGTTCTGGTATAACTTAAGTGAGAGTTGTCTCCCTAATCTAATTCTCTATGTCTAAACAATAATGTCATTTCTTCTCAACTTTATCATTTAGACTCTTAGGTATCGAGTTGGCAATTTCTAGAGGGGTTTTCTTGAATGTAACCATCATGGCATATATTGCCTCCTCTATTTGACTTGTCTCAATCTTCCCAAGGTTATCAAATTCAATGTTAGAGAAATATAACAAATTAGCATTGTTTCTAATGTTCTCACATAAATTATCTAAATATAAGGAGGGACTATGACTCACGACTTGGAATTGGCTATTTTCATCAGATTCAATCTTCTCCTCATCAGATTTAGCTCGAGAAACATACTTTCTTCTTGGACTTTTCTATGGTCCTTCTTCTTGTTCTTTAGGCTTGGCTACCTCCTAGCTTTCTATGCAGTGACTCTTGTGCTAGCCCTTATGGTAGGTATTGTTGGTTTGGGTTGACTTGGTTTTGAAACCTTCTTTGATTTTGTCACTGCAGTTGTTTTTTCCTTCCTTTTCTTCTTATTAGTAGGAGTGGGTGCTTCCTCAACTTCTTATCCCTTGGCACCTTCTATAATTTATGTCTCCTCTTCTTGTTGATCTTCTCCTTGTCCTTGTGTTAGACCCAATGGTGCTTGAGCCTATGTTTCTTCTTCTTCATCATCTTCTTATTCTTCCTCTTCCTTAGCTCCTACACCAAATTTTTCTTTTATTTTCTTTTCCAATTTGTTCTTCTTTATGATTATAGAGGTAGTCTTCAAATCCATATTGATTTTAGATTTGGCCAATTCATAGTTACCAAATGCTTTGGCTTCTTTGTCCACTTCTTCTACAAGTAATGATGTTATTATTGTAGAGGCGTCATCAACATTTATCTCATATCCTAATGGCCTTAGCCATCTCACTCTAGGAATTATTGCTTGTACATATGTATGATCATTGTCAACTAAGAAGAAAACATCATCATAATATTTCTCCACTAGTGAGACTAGTATCCTTAATCTCTTCTTCATAGATTGTTTGAGATCTTCAAAATAACTAGTCATTACTGACTCAAAGTTATTGCCTAATTGTTCAATGAACTCTCCTATATGTACTACAATTGATCTATTTGTATTCCATGCAACCTTGCCAAATGTAGGAAATGTGTTCTACACATAGAAGAAAATACATACCAAAATAGATCTAAATTTGCATTGAGCACTCTTTGTTTTCCTTATTGCTCCTAGGTTTTCAATTAACTACTGCAATTTCAACTTGGTATGATCATAAGTATCATCTTTCTTCACAATTTTATAGCCCATGTCCACTACAATGCAAGGTACACTATTTAATCTACTTGATTGATAAAACTTGTGTGCTATTACACTCACTACAAAAATTATCAAGGGATCTATGATTGTATCAATTGGCATTCCCCTTTTGTTCCATACAAACCCTTTATTCTTTTCAATGACCTATTTGGCTGATCTAGGGTTGGATAACCTATTACCCTATGAATAATTTTCTTTGTGATCTTAACTAGTCCATTATCTAACCATACTGAGCTATCATGATTTCTGCTTAAGACAATCCTTATCCACTTAGTTTTGAAGACATTTAGAAAATCTAGGGCATGCATCAACCCTTTCTACTCAAAAATGTTGTATTCTACCTTCAATGATCCATTTTTACATACTCTTTTCTGATGTCCATGTCACCTATGCTACAAATCTTGTAGGTATAACAATTCCTAACATCTTGTATCATTAAGACTCATGGTGGTATCATAGACAATGCATTAGAGGAATCCTATTTATATTCTATGTCTAGAATAGCCTTGAAAATAGGTTGTTTAATCTCATTACAAATTAACTAAAAATTTAAAACCTCTTTTCCTTCTACACATTTTTCTTTTGGAGAACTAGATGCCATCACATAGATCTAGGGTTTATAAAATTTGAAACTGCATAACTCAGCACACGATAAATACCTTACAAATCCTAATGAAATGGTGTCAAATAGCTATTCAAATATCTTGAAAATGCTTCAAAAGGTGTTTTCTAGATTTCCTTTAGCTCTTTTTCTTCTCTCTCAATTTCAAATGTTGTTAAATGAGCAAAAATTAATCAAATTGTCCTTAAGATACTATAATTAATGTGAAGTTCTTACACAATTATAAGCTCAACATCAACTAATTTTTGGCTCACTCAACATCTACATGTCTTTCCATTCACTTGGTAACGATTATGAGCTCAACCTCAAATAACCAATTTTGTTAGTTTGACATCCACTAGCATTTCACTCAATAACCATAAGATACTTTTCATCCTTAATAGTAACATGAAAAGCTAATAAAAATTAAAGATTTTTCCTTGATTTCTAATAACACTACATCTTTATTCATGCATATGTAATCTTTTTTAGAACTAAATCCTTTGAAACTGATGTATAGTATAAATTTTAAATATCAATCCCACATGCCTCTTGATTGCTTAGTTTGATGAGGTTTGATCACCTGACCCATTGAGTGAAGTGATCCCATCTGCATTTGATGTGCTACAATCCTCCTTTTTCTTCCATGTCTTGTTCATCTCATTTTTGACATTTTCAATATCTTCCTTGCCTTTGCCTATGTTAGACTCACAACTTGGTTCCCTTGACCTTGTTGGATAGTATTGGCTGATGTGACCAGTCTTCAAATAGCTAAAACATGTGATTTGACTCAACCACCTTTTGTAGTCACTCCTAAAGTGTGTTCTAATACAATTCTTAGGAGCATGTCCATACTCTTGACATTAGTGACAACTATACCTTGTATTATTATCCCAATTATAAAAGTTGTCATTGTTCTTTGCCTTTTTTTGTTTGTTTGATGACCACATGGGTTTGGATCTATACTCAAAAGCTCTATGTCCATACTTCTAATAGTTATAATAGAATCCTTCAAATATTTGAGCGTGCATGGTCTTGATTTTGCATTCATGTGTTTTATGACCTTGTTTGTTACACTTATGATAGTGACCCATGCTCTTCTGCTTAACATTATGATTTACAATCTTGCTAATGCACACATCTGTAGTATGTCCTTGCTTACCCAAATTATGACAAGTAAGTTTGGAGTTCTTGCCTTTTTTATTTCTTTCTTCAACACTTTTGGATGATTCTACTTTAGTACTTGTGTATCCTAGCCTAGATGTATCATTGTTAGATCTAGGAGATCTCATCAATTGTTCAAATTACTTGATAGCTTCATTTGGTTTATTGAAACTCTCAACAAACTTATTTTCCCTTTTTAGGTCATTGCTCAACTATTCATTCTACAACTTCAGTGTTGTTATCTCAATTTCCTTAGCATTCAATTCATGGTTGGCATTCATCAGTTGACCCAAAGTTTCTAAGTGTGTGTTAGCAATCTTAGTTACCTATAATGATTTCTCTTTTAGTTTATTGGTCAAAACTCTTTTGTCATCCTCAATCATGACCTTTCCTTCCATAGCTTTTTTTTTTCTAATCAATCACCTCACATGGTAATATAGCTTGTGATTCTTGTTCTACCTTAAGATTTCTGATTTTTTCAACTAGGATTCTATCCTTTTCCATTAGATCTACAACTGTTGCATCAAATTCATTAGATTTTTCATTTGCAAATAGCTTAGTAGTGTTCATCTCTTGGTATTATGTGTCATTCTACTCAATACCAATTTCCTTCCTTCTTCTCAATTATTTTTTAGATCATCTCTTGGTTCATTCAACTGATGTAGAATGATTTGTATTTCAATTCCCTGATTATCAATGATCTTTCCCAACTTGTAGACTTCTATTTCCAAGATCTATCCTCAAAGCTACAAACCTTCACTTTCAAAGAACTTAGCTCTGATACCATTATTGGAATTACAATAGGAAAGATTAAAGAGTGGGGGCGTGGTTTTGGGGTTGGGGGGTGAATCAGTGCTTTAATCTTTGACCCATAAAATATTCACCTCACATCCATCTCAGATATTTGATAAGTAAACTGAAATACCATGTAAACATATACATCTAAAGAATGTAAACAAGTAAGCAGTCACACATATGACACAAGATATGATTACCCAGAAACCCTCAAATGAGAAGGTAAAACTAGGGTGGGGATGATATCCACAAATATTCACTACTGTAGTAATAAAGTATACCCAATAAAGGTTACAATGTTTGATCATGAACAATGATCTACCCTGTGAAAGGTCTACCTTGTTAAAGGCTTACAAATTATATTAGGTCTCGCCCTATTAAACAATTTCAACACCCTGTTAAAAGTGTGCTTGGTTAAAGGACTTCAATTCACAATTAAGTAAGCACCTTGTTAGAGGATTTTAATATAGCCTGTTAGGACTACTCTCTTAAGATATTTAACTAATTCACTTGTTAGAATGTCTCAGCAATGATCCTATGGTTAGCACTCTAATGCTTGATGACAAATCACCTCCATTCTACAATGTACTTAATCCTTCTTGATTAGATGTCTCTTTGCTATTTACTATTTTCTTCCTCTATTCTCCTTTAACTAGTTCTACAATACAATTCATATCATAATACCTTGGTCACCATGAATGTCTTGATTTGCGCATGCAAAACTCTCCTTTATCATTCATTCATTCCCATTCTCACTTATCTTGTTAATAGCTTTAGGATTTTTCCTCCTTAAGAAGACCTGGGTGATTTAGGGTTAGGTATGAATCAACGGTTATGATTCATCCATATTGTCGCTTAAACCTTCCCTTTACCTAATTGTGTGCATGCAATACATAGGGATTCCAACTTAAGATTCATCCTTATCACAAAAATATTTTAAATTCAATCTTTAAGTCAGCTCAAAAATGGTTTACATAGTATTTTGTGCTAATACAAACAACTATGACAAAACCATGTTACCCAACATCTGAATTCATTGGTGCTCATCACATTATGACTTTAATATTATCACTTGGCATTTAAATGACTCAACATGCACTACTTACTCAGCTCTTGAATCACTCGACACATACTGTCTACTTGGCATTTGAGTGACTCAACACTCACTATTTACTTGGCATGTACTAATTTATATGTTGTGCTCAGCATATGTTACTTGTTTGGCATGAACTAAGTAAATGGCATAAGTGTATAGACACTCACTAGTCAAAACCAATATGAGATGAACATAATCTTGGTATGGAAAAGTATGTACTTGAAACCTTTGAAAAAGACAAATACTAACCTCAAATTAAGATGAATCTAGAAAATGTTGATTTCTAATGTATGCATATAGTTTCAAAGAATTCTATAGCTTGTTCAAGATTGGAATTGTTGAGACAGAGAAAATCTATAAAAAAAATTCCCTTCAAATTTAGGTCAACCTTGAGCTAGATAGAGGGACACAATGTTACCCCAAGGTACAATTGTACCTAAAAAATTAACCTTGTCCTGCACTACTTTGACAAAATTTATGTTGTCTATATGCTTCTAGATTCAATTGTGTTAGGATTTTTACCATCAACATTTCAAATGACACTACATGATCCATCATTAGGATGAAGAGCATGAGCAGCACAACAAAGTAGGTTGCAAAAAATGACAAACCCAAAAAACATAAAAGGGGGATAGACAAGAAAGATAGCACACACCTCGAGGTTGAAGAAAAAAAATAAAATAAAAATAAGAAACAAGAAAAGTCAAGGGTCCAAAAAGGAAACAGACCCAAGGACAAAAAAGAGAAAAACTAGTAGGTAAAAGCAATAGTTGAAAAAAAGAAAAAGAGTGGGGGAGGGGGAATTGCAAATTAACGAGTGAAGAAATAAAAATAAAAAATAAGTAAAATATAAAATATAAAAATATAAATATAAAGTATAAAATATAAATAAGAGAAAATATAAATAAGAGGAGATATAACAAGAATATAAAAGAATGATAAAAAAAAGCCAAAGCAACAAATGCGAAAAGGTCAATAAAGGTTATAAATACACACACACACACATATATATATATATGTAAGATAAAAATGACTAGCATACCTAGGAATTAACTAAAGATGAGATCAAACCTAAAAATAAAAGAAACACTCAAAAACACATAAGCAAAAGACAAGAGAAGGACCAACAAAATAATTACAAGCTTGCATATATATATATATATATATATATATATATATATATATATATATATATATATATATATATATATATATATATATATATATATATATATATATATATATATATATATATATATATATAAAAGCATACCAAACAACACAAAAGAGTGCTTAAATATAACTATATGTGTGCATGTACCTACCCTAGAAACTATATATACGAAATGCACAAATTTGTATATATTATATTTGCATACATTATATATATATATATATATATATATATATATATATATATATATATATATATATATATAATGTATGCAAATATATGCATAGAGAATATATGCGAATATATATATATATATATGAGAGAGAGAGCATATCCAAATATATAAATGAAACACAAGCAGAAAAAGAGAGAATGCAATAAAGAGACAAAGATGAGGCAAAGAAACAAGGAGGAAAAGAAAGAAAATAAAGAAAAGAAGAAAAGAAATAAAACAAATGAACAAAAGAAATAAGAACACTAAAGGAACACTCAAACCCAAGCTAATCAAAAGGGTGCACGAGAATGCACTCTATGGAGCTAGAGGGGGGGGGGGGTTGTTGCTAAGTGGCAACTAGGACCTAGCCTCCTAGAAGAAACCCTGACAATAGGAACAAGAAGAGCCACCCCAAAACCAAGAACTAAAAAGAACAAAAGAAACAAAAAGGAACAAAAAACCTGCAATGAGGTAGAAGTAGAGGAGTGAACCACCCGAAGCACCAAGGGGACCAAAAAAATGCTCAGAGGATGGGGAGCAAGCAAGAAGGACAGAGAAGGGGGGAGAGAGAGGAAGGTCAACAAGAATGATGTTGGTCTCTATCCCATGAGGCCAATAATAGTTGCCAAGATGGCTTAAGGATCCAACCATCATAACAATTAAGGTTTAAGGGGTGTTTGAAAATCTCAACAACTTCTAAGAGCTTCCTTTTAAAGCAGTTGTCCTCCTTGGCAAGGACCTGAGTGTCTTCCAAGAAAATGTGATGCTTGGTCGAGAAAGAGTGCTCTATTAAGGCTGATTTTCACACTCTATCATGTCTAATGTCAACAACATGATCTTTGATCTGGGTGTGGAATGAGCAGCCAGTTTCACCAATATAAGGTGTACCACAGGGGCAAACCACTTTGTAGACCCCTATGTTAGAAAAATTGTCTCTAGAGTCCTTGATTGGTGGAACATGGTTTCTAAGCTTGGAAAGGAGTTTAAATGCTACACACAGACCCTTCTTGATCAAGATCTTGGAAATTTTGTGGGAAAGGCCTTCCAAAAAGTTGACCGAGGCATTCGCCACCAAAGGGGGAGGAGAAGGTTTGGGAATAGAGAGGGCATGGTGGAAGGACTTGGCTTGGTTGAGAGCTCTAGAGATTTGTTTAGGTGAATAACCATTGAGCCAAAAGACTTTGCGAAGGTGGTCGAGCTCAAGGCTTAAGTAATCACTATCACAAATTATGTAGGCTCTCAAAGCAAGGGTCTTGAGAATGCCCAATTTTTGGCTGGGATGGTGGTGGGAGGAGGAGTGTATGTACAAGTCTGTGTGATTCACCTTTCTAAACACATGATGACCAAGGGAGCCATCAGGTTTTTTGATGAGGAGAATGTTAAGGAAAGGCAATCGATTATCACACTCTAGCTCCTTGATGAAGGAGATACTAGGTGCCAAGTTATTGATGTGTTGTTGGAACTCCTCTAATCTGTCAAGTCCATGAGGCCATCACACATTAGTATCATCAACATAACACTTCCACCACTTAGGTTGAAGAGGGAACATTCGAAGGGCCAACTCTTCGAGATGTTCCATATAAAGGTTGGAAATGATTGGCGAGAGAGGGGAACCCATGGCTACACTATCCACTTGCTCATATATGACCCCTTGGAAGGAGAACAAAGTGGACCTCAGGCACAACTCAACCAAACTGGAAATCTCTAAATTGGCCTTACACTTCATGATTTCAATTACATTAGGAATTGGGACCTTAGTGAAGAGAGAGACAATATTGAAACTCACCAAGACATAATTACTATCAAGATGAGTGTCCTTGATGAATTTGATAAAGTGGGTCTAGTCTTTGACAAAGGAATCAGATTTTCCAACCAAGGGCAAGATTAATTTGGCTAGATGGGCAGCAAGAGGGTATGTGGGGGAGCCTATGGTGTCAACGATTGGTCTTAGAGGAATACCCTCCTTGTGAATTTTTGGGACACCATAGATGAGGGGGGTAAATTCTCTAGAAGGAACTAACCTCTTTTTGATGTTCATATCAAAGGACGAGGCCAAGACACTAGCTTTGACTTTTTTCAAAATTTTGGTACAGGGGGAGCGAGACAAGGTTTTGTAGCTCCAAGAATCAGCCAGAAGGTCAAGCATCTTAGCCACATAATCTTGTTTGTTCATGATGACTATGGAATTACCTTTTTCTACTTTGGTGATAAATAAGTAATTATGACACAAAAAACTTTTGAATGAAGTGAACTCTAATTTGGGAATGTTGTGCCTAGGAGGTTTGGCATGCCTTAAAGCAACTGCATAGTCCTGTCTAATCTCTTTAGCAGCATCATTGGGGAGAGTATGGATGGCATTCTCAATCTCCACAAGAAAGTCAACATGCGGAATGGAATGAGGTGCCACCACAAAATTGAGACCCCATTTCAAGAGGTTAAAAAATTGGGGGTCAAGGTTAGCATTCGATAAATTTATGATGAGTTTGTTGTCCCAATTAAGCACCAAATTAGAAGAGAAAGAAGATGGATTGGGAGGGGTGCACACAACAGAGACAAAAAGAGAAGACATACCTGGGCTAGTAGGAGAGGAGCTGTTGAAGGAATTGGACCATTGGGAAACTCCTAATTGCAAAGGGAGGCCTTGATGTTCCAGTAGTGGTGGAGAGTGATGCCTTGGCACTATCTTTGGACTAGAGGGATGAGAGAATGTTGGTAGGTGTTTGAGTCCTTGAGGTGAAGAATAAGAAAGCCACCAACTAGCTGAATTTGGCCTAAGGGTTATGCCCTCTACAAGGCATGAATGTGGAGGAATGCCTTGTGAAGAGGAGGTCCTATAGATAAGTTTGGTTGCTAGGTTTGGCATGGGATCATTGAGCATGTGGACCTGCACCCCCAGACACTAGGTGGTAGAATGGGATTGCCGAGAGCTGTAAACTCCTTGACTGCAATGTGCCTTATGAGCCATCATATCACATTTTCTTTTTTGCCTGTTGATACTCTCATTTTGATTTCCCAAAGCCTTGGAATGTGAAGAAGTGTCAAGTCGATTCCAGAGATCTTGCAGCAAGGAACAAGTGAGCTCCAGATGCAAGGGGAGCAATCTAGCATTGAGATGATTAATAGATATTCTCGTGGACTAAATGACGCATCTAAGAAGGGAGAGGCCTACACATAGGAAAATTTTCTTGGTGTATACTTCCCATAGGTAGTATTTTATCCTAACAAAGGAGGGGATCAACTGGGAGTCCCTACATCTTTTGAGAAAAGCCAAATCTACAACCTTTTTCATGAGTTTTATCCGTAGTAACTCAAGCTTCTTGGATTTGAAATAGATTTCCCTCCCATGAAGGGTATGTATTAAAGAGAACAAATTTCCACAATCCATCATATTGTCTACATGCTTCTAGATTTGATTGTGTTAGAATTTTTACCATCAACATTTCGAATCACACTATGTGATCCATCATTAGGATGAAGAGCATGAGCAGCACAATAAAGTAGGTTGCAAAAAATGGTAGACCCAAAAAACATAAAAGGCGGAGAAGAAAGAAAGATAGCACACATCCCAAGGTTTAAGAAAGAAAATAAAATAAAATAAAATAAAAATAAGAAACAAGAAAAGTCAAGGGGCCAAAAAGGAAATAGACCCAAGGATAAAAAAGAGAAAAACTAGTAGCTAAAAGCAATAGTTGAAAAAATGAAAAAGAGTGGGGGGAATTGCAAATTAATGAGTGAAGAAATAAAAATTAAAAATAAGTAAAATAAAAATACAAAATAAAAAATATAACTAAGAGAAAATATAAATAAGAGGAGATATAACAAGAATATAAAAGAATGATAAAAAAGGCCAAAGCAACAAATGCGAAAAGGTTAATAAAGGTTATAAATACACACTTTATATATATATATATATAAGATAAAAATGACTAGCATGCCTAGGAATTAACTAAAGATGAGATGGAACCTAAAAATAAAAGAAACACTCAAAAACACATAAGCAAAGGACAAGAGAAGGACCAACAAGACAATTACAAGCTTACATTGTATATATAAGAAATATTTATAATATATGCATTTTTTAAAAATATATATTTTTTAATTATACATACTCCTACATAGATTTGTATTTGTGCCCTCTCTTATTAATATTCTTATAGGCCTTTATACACTTATACACACTCATAGTTATTTACATTTAAAGCCCATATATATATATATGTGTGTGTGTGTGTGTGTGTGTGTGTGTGTGTGTGTGTGTGTGTGTGTGTGTGTGTGTGTGTTTGTGTGTGTGTATACATATATGTGTGTGTATATATATGTGTGTATGTATATATGTATATATATATATATATATGTATGTATGTATGTATGTATGTATGTATGTATGTATGTATATATATATATGTATACATATATATATACATACATATATATACATATATATATATATACATATATATACATATATATCTATACATACATATACATATACATATATCTATACATATATATATATACATAGATATAACTATATGTGTGTCTGTACCTACCCTAGAAACTATATATAAGAAATGCACAAATGAAAGTGTTTGAAGTCTGATATCTCAAAACTTCCAAAACTTGAAAATCAAACCTGAGGTTAGGGACAAGGTTGACCCTACCCTAGGTCAGGGTCAAGGTTGTCCTCGACCTAGTTTAGGGTTAAGGTTGACCTTGACCTAAAAGGTCATCTTTGATCCAAAAAGACAAAGTCCTCAGTTTCATAGAGAAATTTGTCAAAAATAGGTTGGAGAGAGAGAGAGAGAGAGAGAGAGAGAGAGAGAGAGAGAGAGAGAAGTAGAATAAGAGAAAAATAGCTAGATCCATGCAAAAACCTATTAAAGATTATTGACATGACCTCAAACCAATTATTCAGAGGGCTAAGCACTCTTAACATGGAATTTCTTCCATTTTAAGATGATACATTAAGCCCTCACTTTAGCAGGAGTATGGATTCAATGCAAACTCTTGGTAAAGGAGAAGAAATAAAAGATCCAAGTGGATTCACAACAAGATAAAATAAAATTAGCTAAAGACACAAGCCCCGAAGATAAAGATTCTAACTTAATGTACACACACAAGGGTGAGAAAATAAAAAGAGAAAAAAACAACATAAAAGAAAGGGTCCAACACACTAAACAGACCCAAATCAACTAGCAAAGAAACCTCACTAAGAAATATTTCTCATACTAATATCATATTTGGAAAGCTATCATAAAATCATAAATTATTACATAAGAAAGATAAGAGAAACACTATAAAAAGCATAGCTTCATGATCCAATCCTACTAGCATGAAAGCACAAAGAAAGAAAAGAAAAAGTGATTACCTCAGCCAGTAAGATGTCCACCTTACCATGAATCACCAAGAGAGAGCGAGAGCCCAACAAGTGGCCAAACTTGATAGTTCACCCACAAAATGTGCTTGCAATTATAATGTGTCTTTTGATGGATTCTAGAATACCCATAGATCCACCTTCTTGTATCACTATGAATATGATATGCAGGTCTCCTTATGATTTAGTAACTTATGTGCATTAACTTCATAAGCTTTAGCATATTGAAAATTGAAAAATGTGTGTCCCTCTAGGACTTAGCAACTTATGTGCAGTACCTTTAGAGGATTTAGCATATAAAATTTTGAAAAATGTGTCTCTTCAAAATTTAGCAACTTATATGCGTTACCTTTAGAGGATTTAGCATATATATATAAAGTATAGTACAAGGGAGACCCTATATATGCCCGGGCCCTCCTTATCATGGTTGTCTACTAGAAATGATAAGGAAGAGGAAGAGGATACCTGATGTTGGTGTTTTGAAACACTACAGGTTTCAAATTACCTTGATGAGAACAAGACACATCTAGGGGTAGCTAACTCCCATCCTTAACATATCCTTTTAGACATCGGGCAAATTATAAAGCTAAACCCTTCTACTTTAGGCTCTACAAAACCTAGGCGGGTGGACCTCAAATTCAATTTATATGCTACCAGTGCTAAACATATTCTTGAATCTATTAATAGAAGATTTAACTCTTATTTCTCCTAATGACTAATGAAATAACATAGATCTGCAATAGCTAAATGCAAGACTATGCAATTCATAAGTTGAGTGTGGGTTAGACTTTGAATAACTTTCAACATAAAGGGAAAAGATGATTTAATATGTTGATAACAACATGACCTAGGTATGAGCAACCGAACCAAATGATCTTGCAGCTGATCAATACCTTATCTACTGGAAAATTACATCAATTACAATTGTACATCTTCTAAAAATCTTTCAAATAATTCCTACATCAAGATCCCTACTCTATCTTTCACCTTGTGAATAGACATCTGCATCAAAATGAATCTCATAATTGACTATGCCATCATGAAATCTACAAACCCTATGATAAATATCAAGCAATTACATGGCCCTTTGTTCCACAAGAAAAATACTTCAACCACATGCATTTTTAAACAAAATACAACTTAATTTGTGCTCTTGGTTGACAAAAAAAAAAAAATGCAAACCCATGAACAAGGAGACAAGATTCAAAATGAATGTAAACACTTTGCTATGTTTTATTCATTTTCCTTGGAAATGAATACATGAAATATGTATAGAAATGAATCACAAATCACCTAAAAAATTAGAATTTTTTGTATAAAACTTAGTGCTACTCATTACTAGAGAAATTGTTGAAGGGAATGGTATCACAGTAGTGAGTAGTTTTTCTCAAAAGACTGGAACCGCTCAAAACTAGAACCTCTACAAAGAATGAGAAAGAGAATGATATAGACGAGAGTAAATTCCTAGATCTATTGTGCATCTAACATGTGTTCACTTGGAAAACATTTCCTAACAGTGAAAAGAATCTTTGATCTAATCTCTCTCTATAGCTAGTAAATCAAATCCTCTATCATTTTGGCTCCCATAAGAACAAAGTATCTCAAACATTTGATGAACAAGCATAATTGATTTTGATGCTAGATCTGAGATTAAGGTAAAGGAAAAAATCAATTAAATGGCCTCTAAAGGCAAGATAATATTTTCAAAATTTTTTTTCCCACATTTAGGCTTCAACAAGCTTTCATATCTGCCCTCTATCCAATTTTAATGCTCCATGATGAAATCTGCCTATTCTATTGAGAATGCCCTAGACAATACAAATTTTCCTATAGAGAGAACCAATGACTATCTGTGCAAAATCTAACCTCATATTTGGAAAAATCATTTCCTCTCGGTTCCAACAATATATTGAAGTACCTATTTTGAATAAAAATTGTGCCTCTAGTAGCCATTTGAAAATCAAGCTCCTTATATGGCCAGAGCAATTAAAAGGTTTGAATTTGAAAAAAATTAAATATTTCTATAGTTAAAACTATAGAAAATTTAGTGTTGAAAATTTTTTTTTTCTTTTAAACGTAATTCCATGTTCAAACTGGAGAATAAATAATATTTTTTCAAAAACATCTCCTTAATGCCTCTTGACCACTCATGTGATGCCACATGTCAGATTTTGACTAGCCCGAAACACCACGTATCAATCAGTGATTTCCTGAATGCACCAGTGGGTCCCACAACCTCTCTTCGTTGGATTTTTGGTTTTTTGGGAGGTCACCATGTTGCTTATCGAAAAACCTCCCATTTTTTGATGGCAACATAGCGACCACCAGATTCTGATAACATTTCCCAGTGAACTCCTTTCTTGACCATTTTGGCATTGCCATGTGTTGGATTTTGAATGGTTTCCATAGGTCTGGATGGCCCCACAATGCTTCTCACAAATTTTTCTAGATTTCTATTTTGTTGGAGGTTGTTATGTCACTTTTCAGTAGACCATCCCATTTTCTAGTGGTGACAGGGCAACCATTGAAATCCTTTAACTTTATGGAAAATCTAATTCTTTAGCTCTGTTGGTCAATCTCCATACCAACTATCATCCACGATGGGCCTTGCTGCATGCTTCAACTTAGAAAAGCCACTATCTTAAAGACATTGGGATGTGGGAGTGTTACTATATTTAAACACTATAAAATCTTCTTTTACAATAGATGTGGGAAGTTATAATTGTTTTGGCACCTGTTGATGGTTTTCTCACCCCTACCATTTTGAAGATATTCATTAGATGTTATTGTTATTTTAATGGCAATAAAATATGGGAGCATAAATATGGCATTGATCTTTTCCTCTCTACAAATTTAGCTTGACCCATGTTGATGTGAGCTTCTTCTACTATGGCGTCTCCATCTGTTGCTCATGTGAATGTGGGCTCCCCTTGGAAGCTCCCTCTACCTTCATCAGCTTCAAACATGCCTCCATTTAACATAGGTGCCCCTCTCCTTACATATCATCTTCATCTTCGTATTGTTGCATCCTTTTCAAACCTTTCAAGTTGTGGCTCCTATCTCATCTCCAAGCTTCCAACATGGTTGTCGATCAAGCTTCAACTCCCTTTTCCTGAGTGAGTTTGACTTCAACATGGAATAATAGGTGAGTGGATTTGGTGGGTGGTTGAACAACTGAAAGGCTTCTTAATTCCATGTGTATCTTCTTCAACAAATAGCAGGCTTTCCAAGATTTTCCAACTCTTTCCTGGCACTTGCCTCGAATTTGGCTCTAATGTTCTCTACAGGATCTTCTAACTCAACCTCTTTGGCCAAAGTCACCATAATTCACAATTTTTTGGAGCCCCATATTTACTTCCTAAAATAACATTTCTTCCTTTTGGTCCTAGAGTGACTCCAACAAGATCTACAAGCTTATTGACACCGCTTGCATCTTCTTCATTGTTGAACCATCTTTATTAAAGTATAATTCTTTTGCCATGGCTTGAACATTAAGTGCCCAATCCCTCTTTTATAGTCTCAAATTCTACCTCTTGTTTAAGCCCTTCAAAGAGCTAGAAACAAAAGTAGGTACAGAGGAAAATGTGTAATTTTTATTAGAAGTTGCACTCATTTTCTCTCTTCCAATGTTACTAAAAGTTGTAGAAGTGTTGATGTCTATCATACTAAACAAAGCGAATGCCATCTTCTATTAACATTGACTTGGTTGATGTGAGTTACAAGGACTAAAGCCCTACCCAAAAGAGTGCTAGTATAATCCGGCCATAGCTGAAGAACTCTCCTTCCTTGTCCAAGCATAAAGCACTCTTTCTTGCTTCTGGATAGCCTTCACTTGGTGGGTTTGAAGGATCTGATAGGATTTCTTTATGGTCAAACTTCACTTTTACTAGCACAAGATATGGGACTCAAAAATAGATATTTTTCTTTTTGCAAACAATTATGATCATTCATTCCATATACTTTCCAGTTGCCTCTCAAAACTGAATCTTTTGTATTTACAAGAAATTGTCCTCTTTTAAACCTTTCTGATAATCAGGTGAATTGTAATGATAAAGTTATCATTGACAACAATAATTTGTGTTTGGGTTACTAGAGCCATCTACTCTAGAAGTGTTATCTATCTAATTCAATGATATTGATTTTCAATGTACAATAAATGATAATGATTGAAAATCATTATAAAATTTCTTCCAATATTTAATCCACAATGTCTTTTTGGTCTAACATCAGTCTAGCACCAAAGTGGGTCTAGCTAAAAAAAATTAATTTATGAACACCTAAACCTTATAGCTGGCCCATTCACCTTCTAATATTTATTGGAATTAATTTTGAGCATTAATTGATCATTAAAAGCTCATTTTATCATTTTTTGTAGACTATCAAGTTGGTCCCAGAAGGTCCTTTGACTGGCTTTAAAAACTAATCCAAGCAACTGACTGGACTCTACAATCAAACACATTGATTCTCTATTATGTATATTTCTACCCTGACAAATCTCATCTCATGATGAATTCTCAGTCAAAAGACATTGACTACTGAAGTTACCCTTTTAAAATTGCTTGCAAGAAAACATGTCAGAAAACAATAAATCATGTTTGAAATTAGCTTCAAAAACTAGGCAAACTAACACTTGGGGCACAAAAACTGGGGCATTGGTTCACTATCATGAAGAGAGTATAAATATTTGATTTGGGCTCATGATGAATAATAGGACACATTTGACGAGTGGTCAAAGTGGGCTACTCAGAATTGTAGGACTAAAAACACTAGCAGAAAAGCATTTTTTTGCAAATGGAATGGACCCAAGAAAGTGTGCAGACGGATTTGTCAAGATTTCAAAATTGGCACACTCAAAGTATTTTTAGAGGATAAAAAATTGCTACAATCCATTCAATCTCATCTATCATGGATTTGAAGATATGGCATCACAAATAGGGGTACTAACCAATCTGCACTTACTGACACTAGTAAAACATCATAAATTGCATTTAGAATTGCATTCAAAAACTTATCAAATAGATTTTTCATAAGCTCAAAATTGAAACATAGCAAGTCTCTAACCTCTAGAATGCAACACAAAGGGAATTTTCTCATTTTGATCAACTAGGTCAAAGTTATAGTAAGTCGAATAGGGCCTTCTAGAATTCTAAACAATTCACATCAACATGACAACAATAAATGGCCCACTTTAAGAGATTCAAAACCTAGTGAAATAGATTTGAAATGACTCAAAATTTGAAGCATCAGTTCTTTGGTATGGAAACTGAATACTACCAAAGCACTAAGTCATGAAACATTACTGGGTGCAAGATATTCAATTGCAAACATAGCCTCTTGTCGTTGTTTGACACTTTGGAAAAAATACAGAATTGGAAATTGCTCAAAATGAGACTTCACAAAATGGCTCAGAATGGCAATTTATCTTCATGGAACAAGTAGACACACTGAATGTAGGGTGTTAGAAACATTAAGCACCTCTTAGGCCTCACAAGTACAGTCGGGTACGCATGCATCAAAAAGTGTTTATGGGGCTTGATTTTTTCGATGGTACTCAAAATTAGGGCTTCAATTTTGAGTTCCAACAGTGGATCTATGTAGGGATGCATGTCCCTTGTAGGCATGGCAAGGATTTAGATATCTAGAAGAAGTAGACCATTCCTAAAATAGCAAAAACTTCTCTCAAACAACTTTATTGAAAGCAAGAAATCTACTCTTAAACTATACACATGATGTCCCGGGCCACCAAACTTCAACAAAAACTTTTACTTCTATCATAAATCCAATTTTCATCTAAACGTGCATGAAGTAAACTAGAAATACTTCTTCTATCAGTTTCACCAATCATATTAACATTCTAAATCAACTCACTTGGCCAAACTAAATCTACATCCTCACTTTCATAACGCATATAAAAACTAGCTTTATTCTCAACCACTTGTTCATTATGTAAGTACTAATCAATATGCTCACAAATGTCAGACTCAAACTAAAATTCTTCTTCATCAAATGAATCATGCATGCTATCAATTTTGAATATGAAAGCTTCATACTCAACTTGGGGAAAGGAATCACACATACCTTGAAAATGTGCATCCTTATGCATAACCGGATGGTACTCAAATAAGCAATCAGATTTGTACTCACACATGTCATCAAAGTTTGTATCTGAAACTAATCTAGAATATTCAAATGGTCCTTTCAAATCAGCAAATGGATTAGTCATCAGGTTAGAGTATTCATCACAAAACTCATTACAAGGTGCATGCTAATTTTCAATAACAACTTCGTCAAACACCTTATCATCCACATCATGAGATGCAACATCATCATCACAATCACTATCACATCTGGAAGAAGACCTTATAGTAGTAGGATAATGTATCATCATTAAGATCATCCTCAACTAAATCTGATCATTCCATGTGCTCTTCAAAAAATGGGTTAGTTACTCCATGCAAAGCTCCTTTGTAGACATTGTGACAAGTGATGTGTTGATCAACATCAAACTCCTCACCATACAATGGGTTCATAAAAACCTTGTAACCACTTCTAACATAACTATCATGGATACTTTTATCATATGAAGAAGAAAAATCAAAATCATCAGAAGAAGACACACCATTCACTCCATCAACAAAACATGTAGAATACAAGTCAATATTACTTGCATTGTCTTCATTAAGATGATTCAAATTTCTTGCAAACCAATCATCTTTAGGTGCTACTAAATTAATCTTAGGATCATTCATATGCTGACTATCACTGCATATATCTTCAAGACATTCATCCATACAATTAGGTAATATGTCCTTATAAATAATCTCTTTGTCTTCATATTGTGTGGGCAAATATTCTTCACAACTTTCAACCTCAAGCTGATTTACATAACTTTGAAATGGAACTTCATTTTCAAATTTAGAAAAAGAACTCATACCTTTACTTTCGTAAGAGTATTCCCTTTTGTCATTGCTTTCTTCTTCCCAATTTGCATCAGATTCATATGAAGACATGTTCTACCATTGTCCTCTTCTTGACTTGAGCAATAACTTTCATCATTATCTTCACATGATGCTTCTTCATAATATGTTAGATCACCAATGTCACCTTCATCACTTGATGCATAACTTTTAGCTTCTTCATCCTCATACTAAGATGAATACCTTTCCATTTCATGACTAGTTATTTTTTCAACATAATGAAAATCATCAATAGGAGAAGGAATGACTAGATTTATATCTTGCATGCATAACTCATCAAGTGAACTAACTTTATCTTCTACTACTAGAATACTATAAACATATGCACTATTTTCAACAATAAAAGAATCAGCTTCTTGCTGCAACAAAGAGTCTTCATCTGCACATTTCTTTAATTCTAGATTTTCAACAAAATGACTTACAATAGTAGTAGCACCTACTTGCTGATTTGAAATCAAAAACCCTTTATGACATTGATTCTTCCTTTGAACCTCATCTTTCCGGCAAACATTCCTAGAGAAATGACTCCTAGATCATTTGTACTTTACATTGTTTTCAATATATATCGCTATCATGACTGCCTAATGCAAAGTCTTAGGTTCTTTATCTCTCAATAGATAACTCATCTTCTTATCACATGCATCAAGATAAACCTCTAAACACACTTGATCATCTAGTTTATAATTTTTAGGAATTTCATTCAAAACTTTTGCAAATCTGATATTAAATTTAGGAACTAATTCATCATTCCCGATTTGACTCTTCAAGAATTTATCAAAATAATCAAAGATGCTTACTCTTTCATCAAACTACTTCATGAAGGCTGAAACTAATTCATCCCAAGATGAAATAGAATATGCTAGTAGAAAGGAAACCCAATCCCTAGCATTACCTTCCAAAGTTTGAACAAACAATTTCATATGAACATCTTCATGAGTAATTTTATAGTCAGCCATCAAATCATTGAACAACTGAACATGATGATTGGTTGAATTTTCATGGTTCCCACCAAACTTAGGAAAATATTTTCTGAGATTATACAACATAGGGTTTGGGAAACCATGGATGCCATAAAAAACTAATGGCATATATCTCTTGGCAGAAATAGATCTAGAATTCTTAACCATGGACTGCATACCAGGTGAAAAGAAATTTTCCATTTCTAACAAACTTAAAACTCATTCACCTTAATTACTTTTAGAATTTGTAACTTGCAGTAGATCTAAAAATACTTTCTACCAATTTCAGCTCTGAACATACTTCAACATGCAAAAACACTTTTCCTAAATCTATTCTTCATAAAGTATGTTGAGATGTATTTAACCATTCTCCTATTTAGTGCTAAAAATGCCACTTGAAAAAGAACACTTTTTTAGAACTTACTTTAATTCATGACAAGAACAACATCATGAAAATGAAATACCTTAAGTGTTGATGATGAAACCATTGATCTGCTGGTTTGGCACTAGTGCTAATTTCAATTCTTCACACCACTGATCAAATCCTTGTAGAGTCACCATCTCCTTGAGGAGAACAAAATGAAATCACTATTGTAATTCATTCTTACATTCAAATTTCTTATGACAATAGATTTCATGTCCCCTTTTCAAAATAATTAAAAATAATAAACTTTGCTAAGGCAGGCAGGCTCCAAAAAGGTGAAGTTTCGGCAAAAAGGGCTAATCTTTGGAAACCAATGGACTAATAAATAAAAAAATATTATTAAATTATATTTTATTAACCCCTCTTGGACATGAGTTAGGGTTATGCCCTCTTTTAAGGGGTTTGGAGGCATTTTGGGCTCATTCCAGAACTTGATTCTTGTTCATTTCTTTGTTGTTCTTCAGAGGCTGCCAAACCTGTGGAGAAGGAGACCCAAGAATGGGAGTTTTCAGGTTTCCAAGAAGGCTAAGGATGGAAGTTTGAAGTCATTCCATGTGCATGCTCATACAGAGTTTTCTTTTGTGCTGAACAGTGTAGATTTGTGAGTTTTCGGGGTTATTTTTTGGTATGAGTTTGGTGTTTTCAGTTGAGTATTTCATATCAGTTTGGGTTGCTGTTGTATTTCAGACTTTAATATGTTAAAATAGAGCTGAATATATTTATTGGGATGTGATTAAACTTTTGAGATAGTTTATTAGTGTTTTTGTGATATTTTCGGGCATTTTTGTGTTAATTTCGGGAGCCCAATGAGCATAGTTTTTGTCCTACATTTGTGAGCTGTTGTGTAAAGGCTATATAGATTTGGAAATGTCATTTTTTAGGCTGTTATGCTGCTGAAATTTCTGTAAAAATATCCATTTTCAGATTTATTAATAATTTGTGAAGTTGTGAAGTTTTTTGGCACTATTTCGGACATACCCGATTTGGGTTTATTTGAGAAATTGGTGGATCTTTGTAATATTGGTTGTTTGGTTTTAAAAATCTAATTTGAGGCTTGAAATATTATGAAAAATTAGAAAAGGGACATTTCAGTGGTATCAGAGCCATGATCTTGCCAGCCTGAGGGTTTGTAGAAGCTTGCATGTAAGTTTTGACAACTACCCAGATCTTACATGTCATAATTTATGGTTGCATGTTGCTTCTAATTAGTTTCATGTCAAAATTTATGGTTGCATGCAACTAAGTGAAAGAGAAAAAAGATATTTGCAGCGAGAAAAGAATAAAGAAATTTTGATCAAACCTCCAGTTGAAAGTAAAAGTACAAAATCCAAGGAAGGGAAAAGTATGGCTGATCCATATGAGATGGCAAAGAAATTCTTCCAAGACATCCAAAATACTCAGAAGCAAACAGTGGATAGTTTGGCAGAAACTAGAGAGCTTTACGAATATTGACAGAAAAACTACAAGGAGTTGCATCTATTAATGAGAAAGGGAGCACTTCAGAGGAGCCAAGAAATCTGAGATCCACACCATCTAAATCAACCAAAACTATTTTCTTGCCTGCAGATGAGCCACCAGTACCAAATCCAGCCGTTAATCCTGTGGAAGAGGTTACAGGTAACTTGATTACATTAAGAGCTACTTACAATGGCTTAGATGATGACTTTCGTAGTTCGGTTCCTTTTAGAGAATATGTGGATATGATGAACACTTTGATGCCCAAGAAAGAGAACATGAGGGAGCATGACATAAGTGGAAGAGAGCTCAAAAATAAAATAAGAAAGTTTACAGCACCTACTTTTGATGGAACAAATAAAATTTCAGCTAGAGCATGGCTACAAAAATTACAGACTTTCTTCACACTTAACCCCATGAAAGAGAGTGATGTTGTTCAATTTGCAAGTCTACACTTGGAAGATGTAGCCTATGATTGGTGGTATCATGGAATGACTACTCAACGTCACAATCAGGTAACTACATTTGATGATTTTAGTCAAAGAGTGATAGATAGATTTGACCTCAAGGATGATGAAGAGTACTTTCAAGAATTGTCAAAGTTGAAGCAAACCAAATCAGTTAATGAGTATATAGAAGAATTTCAAAAAGTGGCTGTTATGGTACCTGATATGAGTGAAAAGAGGATTGTTTATCTTTTTTTTGATGGTTTAGAAGATTTTGTTAAGGGTTTGGTTAACGCTTTCTCACCCTCAACCTTACAGGAAGCTATCAAAAGAAGCTTACAACTTGAAACTTGTGTGCCTATAAAATTAGTCACTAATCAAAAACCCCCAAATCTTTGGCAACATAAGGGAAATTTTCAAAAAAAGACTTTTCCAACACTACCACCAAAAGATGTGATGAAGGTGGCAAAAATAAGGTAGATGAAGAGACTAGGAGTGAATTACAAAGGAAAAAGCTTTGTTTTACTTGTAGAGAACCATGGGTTCCAAGACACAGATGTTTGGGGAAAGGTCAAGTGCACTATATTGAAGTTGCTTTAGAATCTGATTCAGATGAGCATGAGGAATTTTATGATACTAAGGAGGAGGTAGAAGAAGAGAAAGAAAAAGAAATCAGCAAAGATGGCACTTTAGTAGCATTATCAGGAGTTCCAAGATACCATCCCTTCCGAATTCAAGGGGTACTAGTAGGGCAAAGGTTGACAGTTCTTCTTGATAGTGGGGCAACTCACAATTTTATTGATGAGGGATTTGTCATGAAAAGGGGGCTTAAAGCAGAAGATTTTGAGGGATTCAATGTTACTGTAGCTGATGGATTCACTATGCCTTGCACACGGGTGGTGAAACAACTCAAGATGACCTTAGGAGATTATGAGTTATGTGATGACTTCTATGTGGTTGGTATTGGGGAGACATATCTTGTATTGGGTGTTCAATGGTTGCACTCTATTGGAGGCTATTACATGAACCATCAAACTATGGAGTTTAAATTTCATTCCAATGGGAAAGAAGTCATATTGAGAGGTTTATCGAATGGAGCACCTAAGGCAGTCTCTACAAAGAGGTTGGAGAGAACTTTTCGAAGAGAACAAGTAGCATGGGCAGCAGGAGTCATAATCCATCCAACAAGCTCTCCAAAGAATCAAGGTAATTTCCATTTTGAAATTCAAAATATTTTTGATAAGCATAGTATAGTTTTCAATGACTTGCCTCTAGGATTACCACCAGATAGAGGTTTTGAGCATGTTATAGAGTTAGAACAGGGTGCCAAACCAATTATAACAACCCCATACCACCATCCAAGAGGTTATAAGGAAGAAATTGAAAAAATTATTCAGGAACTCCTGGACATGGGATTCATAAGGCCTAGCTCTAGTCCATTTGCATCATCTGTGGTACTTGTCAAGAAAAAGGATGGTATAATGAGAATGTGTATAGACTACAGGGCTCTAAACAAGAAGACCATAAAAAATAGGTATCCCATACCACGCATAGATGAACTCATTGATGAGTTACATGGTGTTGTATACTTCTCAAAAATTAACTTAAGAATAGGGTACCATCAAATCCGAATGAGGAGTGAAGATGTGGAAAAGACTGCTTTCAGATGTCACTTTGGGCACTTTGAATTTCTTGTTATGCCATTTGGCCTCACTAATGCACCTAAAAAATTCCAATCTTGTATGAATAAGGTATTCAGCCAGCATCTTCGAAAATTTGTTTTGGTATTTTTTGATGATATCTTGATTTACAGTAAAACATGGGAAGAGCATCTAAATCACATAGATATTGTTTTGGGAATCTTGGAGCAGCAATCCTTCTATGTTAAGCTATCTAAATGTGAGTTTGGTTTGATAGAGATCCTATATTTAGGACATATTATAAGTTCTAAAGGAGTACAGGTTGATCAACAAAAAATCCAGGCAATTTTGGATTGGCCTCCACCCACTAATCTTACACAGTTGAGAGGTTTCTTCAGGTTGTGTAGCTACTATAGGAGATTTTCCAAGGGATTTTCTCAGCTTGCTTCCCCCTTGACTGATTTGACAAAGAAATGAGCTTTTGTTTGGACAGAAGAGGCACAAAAAACATTTGATAAGCTTAAGGAGGTAATGAGTTCATGCCCTGTGCTTGCAATTCTAGATTTCTCTTTACCTTTTGTTGTTGAATGTGATGCTTCTAGAGAAGGTATAGGGGCTGTCCTAACTCAAAGGGGACATCCAATAGCATTTGAGAGTAGAAAATTAAATCAATCAGAGAAAGGTTACTCCATCTATGATAAGGAAATGTTGGCAATCATGCATGCACTCCATAAGTTTAGACAATATTTGGTATGTGGGAGATTCATTGTAAAGACAGACCATAATAGCCTCAGGTTCTTCTTGAACCAAAGGGATTTGAATGATCATCAACAAAAATGGGTAAGCAAATTGCAAACTTATGATTTTGATATTGAATACATGAAAGGAAAGAATAATGTGGTTGTTGATGCTCTCTCAAGAAAGCCCACTTTTTGTTCCTTATTGTCTATCTCTGCTGATTGGAAAGTCTCCATAATTTTAGAGTATGCTAAAGATTCCTTTGCCACCAAGATTTTGGAAAAGTTAGTGGATGATAACAGGTACAAGGTTTTTGATGAATTGATTTATTACAAGAATATGATCTTCTTAGTGCCAGGATCAAAAACTAAGGAGAGGATATTGAGGACCTTTCATGACACACCTTTAGCTGGTCATCGGGGATACTTCAAGACATACAGGCAAATTCAAGAGTGGTTTTCATGGAAGGGTATGAAGGAGGATGTCCTTAAATACATTAAAGAATGTATGGTATGCCAAAAAAGCAAGAGTGAGCAAAATTTTCCTACAGGGTTGTTGCAGCCACTTCCTATTCCTGAACAAAAATAGGAAAGTATTTCCATGGACTTCATCACTGGGTTGCCCAAGGTTCAAGGTAAGGATTGCATATATGTGGTGGTAGATAGACTAACTAAGTATGCACATTTCTTTCCTATCACATCTGATTTCAAGGCATCACAAGTGGCCAAATTTTTCTTCAAGGAAATTTTTAGATTACATGGCTTGCCTAGAAACATTGTTAGTGACTGGGATAGTAGATTCCTTAGCTCTTTTTGGAAGGAGCTCTTTTATTTGGCAGGAACTAAACTCACTCCCAGTACTAGCTATCACTCTCAAATAGATGGACAAATAAAGATAGTTAATAAATGGATAGAGGGATATTTGAGGAACTATGTTTCAAATCAACAACATGCTTGGGTGAAATGGTTACACCTAGGGGAGTATTGTTACAATACATCTCATCAAATGTCTATTGGTATGCTTCCTTTTCATGCTCTTTATGGTTATGATGCCCTTTCCTTTGTTGATCTAATACTTTCTGATAGCAGAGTACCTGCAGCAAGTGATTTCGTCAAGCAAAGCCAAGACATAATAAGGTCCCTTAGGGATAATCTACAACATGCACAGAACCAACAAAAGTTATATGCTGATAGGAAAAGGATTGAAAGATCTTTTGAGGTGGGAGATTTGGTATTTTTTAGGTTGTAGCCATATAAGTAAAGCACCTTGAAGAGGAATGGGGCAGAGAAACTCAAGCCAAGGTTCTATGGGCCTTATAAGATCATCAAGAAGGTAGGAGAGGTAGCTTATGAATTGGAGCTCCCACCAAATAGAAAATACATAATATTTTCCATGTATCTTGTCTAAAGAAGGTTCTAGGAAGAAAAACCATGGTGTCTATAGAATTACCACCTCTTGATGATGAAGGGAAATTAGTTTTGATACCAGAAGAGATTTTGGATACAAGAGAGAAAAGATTGAGAAACAGAAGCGTCATAGAGCATTTGGTCAAATGGAGAGGATTACCACTAGAGGATGCAACTTGGGAAGGAGCACATATTCTTGAGAATTAAAACCTTCATTTCTTGAGGACAAGCAATATTTGGGAGGGGACGACTTGTCATGTCCCCTTTTCAAAATAATTAAAAATAATAAACTTTGCTAAGGCAGGCAGGCTCCAAAAATGTGAAGTTTTGGCAAAAGGGGCTAATCTTTGGAAACCAATGGACTAATAAATAAAAAATATTATTAAATTATATTTTATTAACCCCTCTTGGATGTGAGTTAGGGTTATTCCCTCTTTTAAGGGGTTTGGAGGCATTTTGGGCTCATTCTAGAACTTGATTTTTGCTCATTTCTTTGTTGTTCTTCAGAGGCTACCAAACCTGTGGAGAAGGAGACCCAAGAATGGGAGTTTTTAGGTTTCCAAGAATGCTAAGGATGGGATTTTGAAGCCATTCCATGTGCATGCTCATACAGAATTTGCCTTTGTGTTGAACAGTGCAGATTTGTGGGTTTTCGGTGTTGTTTTTTGGTATGAGTTTGGTGTTTTCAGTTGAGTATTTCATATCAATTTGGGTTGCTGCTGTATTTCAGACTTTAAGATGTTAAAATAGAGATGAATATATATATTTGGATGTGATTAAACTTCTGAGATAGTTTATTAGTGTTTTTGTGGTGTTTCCGGGCATTTTTGTGTTAATTTCGGGAGCTCGATGAGCATAGTTTTTGTCCTACATTTGTGAGCTATTGTGTAAAGGCTATACATATTTGGAAATTTCATTTTTTAGGCTATTATGCTGCTGAAATTTCTGTAAAAATGTCCATTTTCAGATTTATTAATAATTTGTGAAGTTGTGAAGTTTTTTGGCACTATTTCGGACATACCCGTTTTGGGTTTATTTGAGAAATTGGTGGATCTTTGTAATATTGGTTGTTTGGTTTTAAAAATTTGATTTGAGGCTTGAAATATCATGAAAAATCAAAAAAGGGACATTTCAATAGATCAACAACACTTCAAAACTATTTAATCAAGAACTCATCAACTCTCTCTTCTTGCCTAAAGTTTAATATAACTTTTAGATCTACATAACCAAGATGAAAACTCTTTGAAAACATTTATATCAAACCAATTTTTACAAGTATAGAGATCTTTTAGAGAGTCACCACTCACAATTGTGAGAAAGATTTAAAACATGATTCATAGCATGACAAATCTGAACTGAACATTCAACTTATAGAACTTGCAAATCATTAACATCTTGAAAAGAAAATACACTTCATAAATCAATCCTTGACTCTGAACTTTCTCAATAGCACTTTGAAAGTAGAATCCATCTGAATTGGTTGAAGATGAACACTCTTAACAATACAATTTACACTCAACCTCAAAGCTACTATTGCAAATGGATAAAACCTTACTCAGAGACATGAATCCTCAACAAAGAAATGGAAAAAACTTCATGACCTTGCTAATGTAGAAAATTCTTCTTACTATATTGAATCTTTTCAAATTCTCAAGGTTTATCAATCATACAGATTCTAAAAATTCTATTTATACCAGAGATTCTAGTACTTTAACAATGAATTTCTTCATAGACTCCCTAATAGAGTTGCCATTTTTTTGGTGTTTTTTGAAATGCTACAAGTTTCAAATTACCCCAATGAGAAAAAGACACATCTAGGGGTAGCTAACTCCCATCCTTAACATATCCTTTTAGACATCAAGACAACTATAAGGCTAGACCCTTCTTCTACTTCAGGCTCTGCAAAACCTCGGTGGGTGGACCTCATATTCAATTTATATGCTACTAGTGATAAACATATTCTTGAATCTATTAATAGAAAATGTAACCATTATTTCTCCTAATGACTCATGAAATAACATAAATCTATAATAGCTAAATGCAAGACGATGCAATTCATAATCTAAGTGTGGGTTAGACTTTGAATAACTTTCAACATAAAGGGAAAAAATGATTTAATATGTTGATAACAACAAGACCTAGGTATGAGCAACCAAAATAAATGATCTTGCAACTTATCAGTGTCTTATCTATTGGGAAATTACATGAATTACAATAGTACATCTTCTCGAAATCTTTGACATAATTCTTATATCAAGATCCCTAATCTATCTTTCACCTTGTGAATAGGCATCTACATCAAAATGAATCTCATACTCGACTACCCCATCATGAAGTCTATAAACCCTATGATAAATATCAAGCAATTACATGGCCCTTTGTTCCACAAGAAAAATACTTCAACCACATGCATTTTAAAACAAAATACAACCTAATTTGTGCTCTTGGTTCACAAATCAGAAAAAATTACAAACCCATGAACAAGAGACAAGATTCAAAATAAATGTAAATCTTTTGCTATTTTTTATTCATTTTCCTTGGAAATGAATACATGAAAGATGTATAGAAATGACTCAAAAATCACCTAAAAAATTAGAATTATCTATATAAAACTTAGTACTACTCATTACCAAAGAAATTTCTAAAGGGAATGGTATCATAGTACTGAGTAGTTTTTCTCAAAAGGTTAGAACCCCTCAAAATGGGAACCTCTACAAAGAATGAGAAAGAGAATGATATAGAGGAGAGTGGATTCTCGGATCTATTGTGCATCTAACATGTGTCCATTTGGAAAACATTTCCTAATAGTGAAAAGAATCCTTGTAATCTCTCTGTGCAACTAGTAAATCAAATCCTTTGTCATTTTGGCTCCCACAAGCATAAAGCATCTCAAATATTTGATGAACAAACATAACTAATTTTGATGCCAGATCTAAGATTAAGGTAAAGGGAAAAAAATAGTTAAATAGCCTCTAGAGGCAAGATAATCTTTTCAGAATTGTTTTTTCCACATTCAAGCTTTAGAAAGCTTTCATATATGCCCTCTAATGAATTTTAATGCTCCATGATGAATTCTGCCTATTCTATTGAGAATGCCTTAGGAAAATACAAATTTTCTTATAGAGTACACTAGTGACTATTTGTGCAAAATCTAACCTCATATTTGGAAAATTCATTTCCTCCCAGTTCCAATGGTATATTGAAGTGCCTATTTCGAATAATAATTGTCCCTCTGGTAGCCATTTGAAAATTGGGCTCCTTCTATGGCTAGAGCAATTAAAAGGTTTGAATTTGAAAAAATTTAAATATTTCTATAGTTAAAACTATAGAAAATTCAGTGTTGAAAAGAAAATTTCTTTTCTAAACCAAATTCCACATTCAAACTAGAGAATAAATAATATTTTTTCAAAAACATCTTCTTAATGCCTCTTGACCACTCATGTGATGCCACATGTCAAATTTTGACTAGCTTGAAACACCATGTGTCAATCAGTGATTTTGTGACCACATCAATGGGTCCCACGACCTCTCCTCACTGGATTTTTGGTTTTTTGGGAGGTTGCTATGTTGCTTGCTAGAAAACCTCTCATTTTCTAGTGGTGACATAGCAACCACTAGATTCTAGTGACATTTTCCAATAAACTCCTTTCTTGACCATTTTGATGCTACCACATGTCAGATTTTTAATGGTTTCTACAGGTCTAGACAGCCCCACAACCCTTCTCACAACTTCTATTGGATTTCTATTTTCTAGGAGGTTGTCATGTCACTTGCCGATGGACCATCCTATTTTTTGGTAGCAAGATGGCAACCACTAGAATCCTTTAACTTTCTAGCAAATCCACTTCTCTAGCTCTATTGGTCAAAATTTTGGTCAATCTTCATGCTAGCTATCATCCATGATGGGCCCTTCCACATACTTTGTCTTACAAAAGCTACCATCTTAAAGACATTGGGATGTGGGAGTGTTACTATACTTAAAAACTATAAAATCTCCTTTTACAATAGATGTGGGACAAAAGTTATAACTATTTTGGCACTTGTTGATGGTCTTCTCACTCATGTCACTTTGAAGATCTTCATTGGATGTTATTGTTATTGTAATAGAAATAAAATGTGGGTGAGCATGAATATGGCATTGATCTTTTCCTCTCTTCAAATTTAGCTTGACCCCTATTGATGTGGGCTTCTTTTACTATGGCGTCTCCATCTACTACTCACGTGAATGTGGGATCCCCTTGGAAGCTCCCTCTACCTTCAATGGCTTCAAACATGCCTCTATTTAACATAGGTTCCCCTCTCCTTGCATGTCATCTTCATCTTCGTATTACCACCTACTTTTCAAACCTTTCAAGTTGTGGCTCCTATCTTGTCTCCAAGCTTCCAACACGGCTGTCAATCAAGCTTCAACTCCCTTTTCTTGAGTGAGTTTGACTTCAGCATGGAATAACAAGTGAGTGGATTTGGTGGGTAGCTAAATGGCCGAAAGGCTTCTTAATTCCATGCATGTCTTCTTTAACAAATGGTAGGCTTTCCAAGATTCTCCAACTCTTTCCTAGCGCTTGCCTCCAATTTGGCTCCAATGTTCTCTACAAGATCTTCTAACTCAACCTCCTTGGCCATAGTCATCATCATTCACAATTTTTTGGAGCCCATATTTACTTTCTAAAACAACATTTCTACCTTTTGGTCCTAGAGTGACTCCAACAAGATCTGCAAGCTTATTGACACCTGCCTATATCTTCTTTGTTGTTGAACCATCTTTATAAAAGTATAATTCTTTTGCCATGGATTAAACATTAAGTGCCTAATCCCTCTTTTGTAGTCTCAAAGTCTACCTCTTGTTTAAGCCCTTCAAAGAGCTAGAAAAAAAAGTAGGTATAGAGGAAAATGTGTAATTTTTATTAGAAGTTGAACTGATTTTCTCTCTTCCTATGTTACTAAAAGCTGCATAAGTGTTGATGCCTATCATGCTGAACAAAGGTAATGTCATCTTCTATTAACCTTGCCTTGGTTGACATGAGTTACAAGGATTGAAGCCCTACCCAAAAGAGTGCTAGTATAATCTAGACACAACTAAAGAACTCTCCTTGTCCAAGCATAAAGCAATCTTTCTTTCTTCTAGATAGCCTTCACTTAGTGGGTTTGAAGGATCTAGCAGGATTTATTTACAATCAAAATTCAATTTTACTAGCACAAGAGATGGGACACAACAAGAGATATTTTTCTTTCTAAAAACAATTCTGATCATTCATTCCATATACTTTCTACTTGCCTCTCAGAACTGAATCTTTTATAGGGGTGATCCCACAATAATGGGTTCCACTTTTTGACCAATTTTGACACTGAAATCAATATTTTTGCAACAAACATCACGTTCAAGTGACTATATCTCCAAAACTATAAATAATTTCAAGATGACATAAACTAGTGATTTTGAGTACTTTGTTCCTACTTTGTAACCATATTTTTTAGTCTAAAAAAAAAATTTATTTATGTCAATTTTTTTTATCTCCTCCAAAAAGTGGTGCATAATAAAATTCAATATTTTAAAAAGTGACAGTCCGTTTGACACACATAACTTTTTTTCTAGAAATGAAAATGAAGTAATTCTTTCGGCGTTGGATTTTTAACATCAATTTCCAATGTCTGCATTTGGTTTGATTTATTTTTGTTGAATATTGTATAGTTTATGAAGTTTTGAAGTGACATGAACCATAATTCAAACATACATTCCGTTTGACACAGATAATTTGAAGTCAATTTATCATAAACCATTTTTTTTTTTTGAATAGAAAGGTATCTCAATAAGACAATGCCTCCATATTTTTCAAAAAAAATTTGACCTAATTTACTAATTTTCCTGAGGTGTCAAAGTCGGTTGATGTTCAATCGGTAATGAACCTATAATGAGTTGAAATTCTTAATGATTAAATTATGTAATAAAATTATAGTTGTTGGAAAGCTTGCTCCGAGCAGCACATTTTGACATTTTTTATTTTACAGTAGGAGATCATTCTCTTGCAATTATGGTAGTCAAAAGAGCAAAAAAAAAGAAAAAAGAAAAAAAGTTTAAAATTTTTGTGATTTTGCATGTTCGTGCGAACATGGCGTTCGCGCGAACACGTTTTGCAATTTTTTTCATTTTTTTTCGTCCCACTAAAGTGGAATCCATTATTGTGGGTTCACCCATAGTTACAAGAAATTGTCCTCTTTTAAACCTTTGTGATAATCAGGTGAATTGTAATGATAAAGTTATCACTAACAATAATAACTTGTGTTTGCGTTACTAGAGCCATCTACTCCAAAAGTGTTATGTATATAATTCAATAATATTGATTTTCAATGTACAATAAATGATAATGATTGAAAATCATTATAAAATTTCTTCCAACATTTAATCCACAATGTCTTATTGGTCTAACATCAGTCAAGCCCCAAAGTGGGTCCGGCTAAGATTTTTTTTTTTTCAAACACCTAAACCTTATAACTAGCCCATTCACCTTGTAATATTCATTGGAATTAATTTCAAGCATTAATTGATCATTAAAATTTTTATCATTTTCTGCAGACTATCAAATTGGTGCCAAAAGGTCCTCTAACCGGCTTTAAAAGCTTATCCGAGCAACTGACTAGGCTCTAAAATCAAACACACTAATTCTCTATTCCATATACTTCTACCCCATCAAATCTGATATTGATTGTTGAAGTTACCCTTTTAAAATTGCCTACAAGAAACCATGTCATAAAATAATAAATCGCATTCAAAATTAGCTTCAAAAACTAGGAAAACTACAATTTGGGGACACAAAAGATGGGTGTTGGTTCACTATCATGAAGAGAGTATAAATCTACAATTTGGGCTCATGACGAATAACAAGACACATTTGAAAAATGGTCAAAGTGGGCTACTTGGAATCGTAGGACTGAAAGCACTGGTAGAAAAGAATTTTTTTGCAAATGGAATGGACCTAGAAAAGTGTGGAAATAGATTTGTCAAGATTTGAAAATTTCCACACTCAATGTACTTTCAGAGGAGAACACAGTGGTACAATCCATTAGATCTCACCTATCAGAGATTTGAAGATATGACATCATGAATAGGGGTACTGACCAATCTGCACTTACTGACACCAATAAAACATCATAAATTGCATTTGGAATCACATTGGAAAACTTATCAAATGGATTTTTCATAAGCTCAAAATTGAAACATAGCAAGTATCTAACCCCTAGAATGCAACACAAAATGAGTTTTCTCATTTTGGTCAACTGGGTCAAAGTTATAGCAAGTCAAATAGGGTCTTCCAAAATTTTGAACAATTCACATCAGCATGACAACAACAGATGACCCACTTTGAGGGATTCAAAACCTAGTCAAACAGATTCAAAACAACTCAAAATTTGAAACATAGGTTATCTAGTATGGACATTAAATAATCCCAAAGAAATGAGTCATGAAACATTATCAAGTGTGAGATATTCAACTGCAAGCATAGCCTCCTGTCATTGTTTGACACTTAGCAAAAATGTAGAATTGGAAATCACTCAAAACAAGACTTCACAGAATGGCTCAAAATGGCAATTTATCTTCACGAGATGTGTAGACACACTAAATGTAGGGTGTTAGAAACATTAAATACCTCTTAGGCCTCACAAGTACAGTCAGGTGCGCATGCATCAAAAAGCACTTATGGGGCTTATTTTTTCAATGGTACTCAAAATTGGGGCTTCAATTTTGAGTGCCAACACCTACTTCACAATGCAAGGGGATATCATGTTAACAGTAATGGTCACTATGTTCTTAGTGAAGGGTATTGACCCCTATATTCAAGAGCATAGATAATTGTGAAAAGGATATATCACTTATGGGAAAAGGATCCTCAAAGAAAGAGATCTTATCAAAAAGACCCCCACCATAGAGGAGTGCATTTGGATAAAATATCATATTTCAAAGATAAATCAAGAAGGAACAAAGATTCAATCATCAAGCCTCCTCCAACAAAGAGGCAAAGGAATCTTTGGAATGAAGAAAATAGCTCTAATACCAAAGCAAGGGTAAGAGTTTATAAAAAAACATAATTTTTAACATAGAGAAGAGGTGGCCTAGGACAACAATCTCTTATATAAAAAGATTATCCATAGTCAAAACATGTGGCTATATGAAGAAATAATATTGCAATATACATAAGTACCATTAAGCTAAGGAAAGTAGTTCCCTTAACAAAAAGAAAGAAGGAAGAACCTTTCACCCTAGGGAGGAAGACAAGGGATTCCTTTGTAAAACAAATGTCTTAAAAAAGATATCTTGAATATAGCATAATAGAAAAATAGAAAGAAATAATACCAATTAAGCCAAATAAAAGACTTAATAGATCCTAGGAGACTAGATGAAAAATACACCTCTTGCCATCCAGTCCAAAGACAAGAGGAGAAGAAATATATATTATATCAGAAGGAGGGGAATCCCCTTTATCAAAATTATGGAGGAATTGTAAAACTACACAAGAGTGAGATATAATTCCTAAAGCAGTTAATTCATGAACATACAATTTGAAATGTCTACAATCAACAAGTAAGTGTGTATTACGATAATAAAAATAATATTTTTACTTGGATAAGGTATCTTTCAATATAGGTTTAAAGATTTCCTTTTTGTAATTCATTAATTAAACATACACCTATTTAGCCACCTCTTGATGAATATCAAAGTTATAGGGAGAATTTTATGAAGAGGAGAATGATGATTATCATCACCTACCTTAACTTGAGACCAAACAACCAAGACCATACAAATCCAATTTTGAAGGTATATGAATGGGATATTGAATACCATGCTCATTAGATCCAAGCCCTAAACCTTTATAGCCTTGTTTAGTTATCATATCATATCTTGTGGTATACATATTACGTAAAGCTTCTACAAGAGGTGATTTTTTATCATGTTCATGAGAAAAGGTTGTATAAGATGGAATAATAGGTTTTGAAGAAGTATTTATACCCTTTCATTTAATATCATCATGAATTAGAGAAGGTAAATAAAAAAAGTCTTGCACATCTACATCCTAAATGATAACTTGAATTCCATCATAAGTATGGGAAGTACAAGGATTAATAGATGGAGAATCAGGCATCAAATTAGGAATAATAGGATTTAGATTAGGAAGATTAGGAGATGGTGCATCATCTACCAAATTCTTCACATAATCCAAAAGAACAATAAGTCTACCACATGAATCTTTAATGAAAGTTTTGAATGTAGGAAGACTAGTAATAGTTAAATTCAAAAAAGCATAAGTGAGAATAAAATGAATGATACTCTCATAAACATCATAATTATGGTAAATAGATACTAAAAGAAGGGTAATAAACAACATAGTAACACACCAAGGAATCTTCATAATCTTTATAGTCAATGGAATGTGAGACATATTTTTTGTATTTTATTAAATATATAGATATTTTTGAATTTTTGAATATAAAATGAAAAAGCATAAACTATATATAATCTTAATTCAAGAAAAGACCTAACAAATATGAAATGAAATGTAACACCACAAAACATAGTAGGGAATATAATTCTACAAAAGAAAAGAGGGTAAGTGTGTTCGGTTCACCAAAATGAATAGGAAGAAAATAAGACCTATCCTCAACCCAAATTCTCAAAAGGATTGTTCCAAATTGATTAACCACAAGGAAGTGATCAATGCACAAATGAGTCAAGTAATGGAGAATATGAAGAAAGGACGAGATCCTATAATCTTGGTATGGAAAAGTATGTACTTGAAACCTTTGAAAAAGGCAAATACTAACCTCAAAGTAGTCCATGAATCTAGAAAATGCTAATTTCTAATGTTTGTGTATAGTTTTAGAGAATTTTGCAACCTATTTTGGATTGGAAATGTCAAGATGGAGAAAACCTAGAAAAATTTTGTCCTTTCGAAGGTAGGTCAACCTTGACCTAGATAGAGGGGCACAATCTTACCATGAGGCATAATTGTACCCTAAAAATTCAACCTTATCCTACACTACTTTGACAAAAAAATTGTTCATAGATCTTAAAAGTTCGATGAAAAGGGTATCCAAATCTGCACTTTAATTCATTGTTCCACACTTATATCTACAAGAAAAATGATTTTGTTGTTTGGATAAGGGGTTTTCCTTAGTCAAACCCTGGTTTGGAATCAACCTTAATAATGGAATATAAATAGAGAAGGCTAGCAAGTAATATAAGTAAATCTAATAATGAAGCTATGATATTCAATAGATATGCAATTGTATTTGAAATGTAAACAAGTATAATGATTTGAAAGCTTGAACATGACATTAACAAATGTAAATCAAAACCTCCATGATTGTATGCTTAGAATCCACCTTGAGAGAAGAATGAATAGATCTAGAAGATGAAGAAAGTATGTTGAAGGAAGATCACACCACTAGAATGAATAGATCTAGGGTTTTGAATGATGAATATTGAATGCTTGAACCAAACCTTTCAAAGGCTTGAATGCTTGAATCCTTGATCTTCAATGGAAAACTTAAAAGCTTGAAATGCTTGCTTGAATTTTTTTAGATTATGGTTCATAGATACTATCTTCAAAAATTATTTCTCCTAAGTAAGTGCACGGATAATAGATAGATCATTGGTGTCGAAATGAGAGAAGAAAGATTCTTTATATAGATATCTAGGGAACAAACTTCTAGAGAAGGTTAACGTGGGAGCATTATATCCCAATTAACCTTAAACCATAGAGATGGACCTAGATTAAATGTAATTTAAGAGTGTATCATTATGAAACCCAAAATAGCCAATCTAGAAGTAAGAAAATGAAACTTTTCGAAGCCCAATATCTTGAAACTCCTAGAACTTGAAAATTGGACCACAGGTCAGGGACAAGGTCAACACTGCCCTAGGTCAAGGTTGAAGGCATCCTTGACCTAAGTCAGGGTCAAGGTTGACCTTGACCAAAAAGGTTGTCCTTGAGCTAAAAAGTCAAAATCCTTAGTTTCATAGAGAAATTTGTCAAAAATAGGCCGGAGAGAGAGAGAGAGAGAGAGAGAGAGAGAGAGAGAGAGAGAGAGAGAGAGAGAGAGAGAGAGAGAGAGAGAGAGAGAGAGAGAGAGAGAGAGGCAAATCAGGGGGAAAACAACCAAATCCATACAAAAACCTATTCAAGGTGCTTGAGATGACCCCAAACCACTTACTCAGAGGGCTAAATGCTCTTAATATGGGAGTACTTCCATTTTAAGATGATACATCTAATTATTATTAAAATTCTATATAAAAATGAGGATATGATAGTTCACCCTTCCTCAAATTGCTTGTCCTCAAGCAATTAGATAATTTCTTTTCTTGAGTTGAAATATATATTTCTTTTCATCCAAATTCTTAGGTTATTATGATGGATATGTTTGAATTTTTTCTAATAGGTATTGAATTTATGCATTAGTCATTAATATGAATTTTTTTTCCTAGATCATCTTTAACCCTACAGGATGGAGAGATCACGCTCTGTTACCATTGTAATGGCCCCACTTTCAAGGACAATAATACCTACAAAACCAATGTTAGAATTTATATAATAATAAATTATATTTCACTATTCTACCCTCTCTCACAACCCAAGCTTAAAGATGTCTCCACCTCAAGATCAATAACCCTATTGAGGATCTTTAGATCCACGGTTATTTTTTTGTCTTCTATGAAGTGCTCCCTTTAAGGTCCTTCCTAGAAGAGACATTCATCCAAGGCCCTTGACACATATGCATATTTTAATATCTACAGAATATTCTAGCCTTATAACCATATTAAGATTACTCTTTTCCCTAAAAAGGGACTCTCTTGATCTTAAACCATTAACTATTAAGTCATGTGTGCTATCCATTTAAAATTTTATCTTTACATACACATATTTATATGCATAAATTATCCACAAATATGATTCATTAATATAAAAAAATTCATAAATATAATTAATTAAACAAAAATAATCAATAAACATATCTTTCTTATCTTCATATTTCCTTAGTTTATGTGGCTCTATCCATAGTCATTCCTTCAATGATTTGTTCCTACTAGAGTATCTCAAAACTATATTTTCTTTCTAAAATTCTTCATTTTCTACTTATATGAAAAAGATAAAATATTTTTTTTGTTTCTTCTTTTTCAAGAGTCACAACTTTTCATATAAGAGATCCTCTGAAAACTCACAATGCTTCATAGTTATAATCCTTTCAAAACATCACAAGACTTTATAATTAAAATCCTTTGGAAAAGTTCTAATAGTTTAGAATTATAATATTTTTGAAGTGTTGTAACTATTCATAATTATGACCCTTTCAAAGGCTCACATCCTTTCAATATCATTGATACTTTTTCAAAAAAGTCACTTCCTTATTTTCTTCACATTACTTTCCTCTTCCATTTTCCCTTTTTGAACTCTTATCTCATCCTCCTCTTTCCCTCTCTCTAAAATAGACTATCCCCCTTTTATAACTTAATTTCAAGGAGTCATTTCTATTTATTGGATAACTCTTGACCTTTTATTAGATTTAGTTAATTTATATTATTCTATGTTATATTATATATTTACTTTCTTATTTGTGTTTATTATTATTTAATATTAAATTCTATTTAGAAAGTTAACATACATTCTATAATATTATCTCTTGTATTTTATTTTATTTGTTTATTTATTTATTGTCATTCTATTATTTCTAATTATTTAAAGTCTCACACTGAATATTATTTTATTGATAATATTAATTAAATAATTATTATTTCCTATTTTTATATTTTACTATTAGTTTTAATATAGCTTAATTATCATTATTTATTTAATAACATTATATTATCTAATTATTATTAAAATTTATCCAAGGGGTTTAGCTTAGTTAGTTGAAGCAATGATTTCTCAATGTGGAGACCTTGGTTCGAATCCCAAGTGGTTGTGACTCTTGGGCTTCTATTGCTCTTATTTATCTCATTGTAAAAGGTGGATTCTAAGTTGTGACTCTTAGTCCTCCAATTGTTCTTTCTAGTGTGATTGCATATAAGGAGCTTGAATAAGCTTGTAAGTCTCATGTTGTTGCTTGAATAAGCACAAGATTTATAAATAGTTTCAATATATAAAAAACAAGGATATGAAAACTTTTATGTTTGATAAGGGATCTTTATACATTTACTATTTGTGTGGGGGCAAGGACCCAATAGTTGAGCATATTCCAATAGTGTTTATAGGGTACTTGAGGGTTTAATTTGCCAAAAAAAATTACAATGTTGTGCCAATAACTCTCTTTAAAGTTGTTAGTATTGATGATAACTATCCACGATTGAACAAAATGCATTCCTTTTATTTTAAAAGCATTCCTCTTATTTTAAAGACATATCAAATTATGCATGACACATTAGTGCACTAACAAAACATGAATTGGTGGACAAGTGTGGATCTCACTTTCCTTTGTGCCTTTTTGGACACCTTGGCAAAAAGCAAGTTGATGTGGCCCCATATTTGATGAGAAGGCCATGAAACCATAGTTATAAGTAAAATATTTTTCAATTAAGGTACCATTAAAAATGGGAACAATTTGAAATTTTCACATAGAATAATTTGAAAGCATGATCTTAGGCTCCTCAACTATATTGGATTCTCTCTCCTATGTATTTATAGTAATTGAAATTGACCCATGTGGATATGAGAGAAAATATTGGAGAATATGTATTTGGTAGTCCAATAAGTTGATTTTTTTTTAAACCATATGCAAGCAAGTGACTATTGTAAATATAAAAGATCTATAAACTTTGGCGCAACTTGTTCGATTTTAGAAGTGCATTTGCATGTATTTGACCATATACTCCACATTAGAACACAATGAAAATAAATTACTAAACATTTTAAAATTTTGTATGCATCATAGTACAAATTTTATTTTTGAAGTTATGTGTTGGGAACCTTACACTCAATGTAATGTCCCCTTTTTTTGGAACTCTTATAAGAAATCTTGGCAAAGTATTTATATCTTTAGTTTTAGAGAATACAATAGATTTAACTCTAAAATAATCTTATCAAAACCATTTACATTCAAAAGACATAGTTCTTTATAGCATTATAGACTTAATTTATTAAAATATTGGAAGAGAAACCATAATAGGGTGCCCTGTTACCCAACTAGTGGGCCTCACCATTCTCCCTTATTATCGTTACCTTCCTCTAATCGTCATTTCCAAGAAGGCACCTTTGTATGATGTACCCTGAGATATCTCATCACCGAGGCCTTACCCAGTACCTGTAGGCTTTATCTGGTACCTTGAGTGATGTCACCCAGTCCATTCCATCATAGGCCTTATCTCGAATTGGAGAATCATGATCTTATCAGTTTTAAGAGATATTCAATTGCCACCTTTGATAGATTAATTTATTTAATTAATGTGAAAGAAATTAATATTGATCCCATGTTCCATTTCAATGTATATTCTTGTAATGGAAAGTTGGTATAAATTTAATTATTGTTCTAGTGTACATTCTAAAAGATTGGATATTAACCATCAATCTAGGTGTATATGTTTTAATTGGAAAAAGCTGATGTCAATTCAATATATATATCCTTTTGTATAATAAATTTATAACAATTCAATTACTATTTTAAATGCATGTTCTTCAATTGAAATTAATACCAATTCATATATTAATTTAAACATCACATATGTATTGCATCTCTCATTAATGGAAGGGCATTTGCATAATACCTTATCAATGGGCTATTGACAACGGTGTCAACTCTGCGCAGGTGTACCTGGTGCCAATTGTGCACAAGTTTGTTGATTGAACACGATGTAGTTAAAGGCTTCTATAGAGTTCACGTGGAGAGAAGGTTATCGTGCTTCCCTGTATTATTAATTTTTCCCAACTTCTCTTTATACTGTTCTTTTTTTCAAACTCCTTCCTTATTTCTTTTCCATTTTACCTAACCCTAATTAAATACCACATCTAATTGGTGGAAGCGACGTTCATGAAATAGCGTGACCTTATTGCTTTAAAAATTATGTTGTATTTTTACTAAGAGTTATATAACCTTTATAATATTTGGATATTTATATTTTACTTGTAATGTAACCTAAATGTTACATTATATTAGAAATGTTATAAATGTAATAAATATCTCTTATATTGTAACATAAATGTTATAAACGTTACATTATATTTATATTTTATTTGTAATGTGACATTTGTAATATAATTTATTACATGCTTATTACATTTATAATTTATTAAATTTACATTCTTATTTATAATTTATTGAATATTTATGAATGCTCAACATCATGAATATAATGTATATCAATATTAAATATTTAAAACAAATTACAATTTGGCTAATTAAGGGGATATGATACTCAACAAGAGTTGATCCATGGTGGGCTCTTTAAGAACCTTTCAACTTCATGATAAACCAAAGACCCATTTGCCTTTCCTAATTTCTTTTTAAAAATGTAGTAATAGCAATTATTACATATGATAATAATGTAAAAATTATATTGGAGATTAGATAAGATATATGGTTGTTAGAACATGATCAACTACTACATCTTTCCATTATTGACATCTCCAAGAATAAATAAATAATACTTTCACCCTATTGTCACACTCCATGAATCAATAAATAAGAGTATCATAGACAAGAATGTAAGAGATCAGAAAGATGAAGGTGGTAGTTGTAGAGGTAGCATAGCAGACCTAGCATGTGCTCATGCTCTTTTTTTAGCAATATGTAACCAATGGGACCTCCATCAACAACTCATTGATTACACCCTTCCTCTTACCATTGATTAGGTCATATTTCTCTTTTTCTTTCAATCATTTTGACACTTCAGACCCCATGCCTTTATATACCCACTAATTCATTATTTTTGGGTTTTATTTTAAGTTAGCACTTCATAAAAGTTAAGTGATTTGGTGGTTTTTTGATACTAATCCGATATCATGTATCCACTTATGAAATCTTTATGGGATTGATCCTATGATACTATTTTCACAAATCCATTTAGAAAAATATATTGGTTGGTCATTTCTTGATCAAATGTCATATGCCCATTTATTTATTATTTGTGAGTATTGTGATCTCTTGTTAGTATTTTCACATACCCACTTAGAAATTTCTATTGATTTTGTCAATATTTACCTACTTATTCATTCTTTTTAGATTTGACCCTATGTTAAGATTTTCACATATCCTCCCATAAAAGATTGGTTTAATTGTTATTTCATATGAATAGATATCATATACACACTTATTCATTCATTCTTTTTTAGTATCTTCATGTACTCATGACTTATAAAATTCTATTGATTTGCTTGTTGTTGTTTTATATTGATCAAAAATGGTATACCCACTTGTTCATTCATTCCTTTTGTGCAATATCCTATGCTAGTAGAATCAGGCAAGTCATAGAAAGATTAATACCATGAGTGATGGCTAGAGATAAGAATTTCAATTACAGGGCTGCCTACTGGAGTGATTTGCATATAATGTTGTATGATAAGCTGTCAAAGGATATAGTGTGTTGGGGTCATGAGGTTGTTTATTTCAGTAGAGTAGGGATGGATTAATGGGTGGGGATGGATTAATAAGTGTCAGAGTTGAATTGAAGGTGTGTGAGAGAGGGGAAACAATTGTGGTGGATGGCCATTTGATGGTTGTTGTAGATGGAAGCATCTTCTTGTCAAAAAAATAAAAAACATAACCCTAAAAAATTTTCTCAACATAGGAAGGTGTCGAATGTCAATTTTTCTTGGCACCAATGGATGTCGAGTGATATATAGTGGGTGTTGAGTGAGCTTGGCACAAGAAGAAGCTAAGTGAAATTGGCACACAAGGGCAACACAGTAATAGTGTATTCCAAGTGAGCTTGACAGTGAAGATGTCGAGTGATCTTGGTCACTATTGCAAGGTGATGCTCGAAAAAAGAGGATGTCAAGTGAGCTTAGCAATAATAGAAAAGAGAGAGCTTGGTCAAAGACTAAATTAAGTGAGTTGTAGACCAAACTTATAACTTGAATATTTATACCATTAAAATGTAGAGAGCCAAAGGATGAAGCTTTCAACTATGATGTTCTCAAATGCAAAATACTATGCAAGGATGAATAGAAGTAGGGAACAACACATTTTAGTATGTTTTCTTGCTTACTTACTTTCTATTCAAATAAGATAATAACTATTACAAAATCTAGGAGCATTCATCTTCAACTGAAAAACTCTAAAATCTTCAAATTGATAAAAATTTAAACTTTAAACTTACAACTCTAATGGTTGCATACAACAATGCCTAGAGCAATCACTACTTCACAGGTTGAATCAATACAAACTTATAGAATGATAAAAGATCCAACACGTGCACCCTTCTATCTTCTAAATTCTGACTTGATCTACTAATTTATTGCCTTCTCTACTCTGCAACTAATCCAACCCTTCTACTCTACTCTCTTCTACTTCTTCAACTGATCGAATGAATCAGATTCATTCCTTTTGTCACCTGGAAAAATATTTTCCCTCTCTTTCCAAATTTGAACTCACCTACCACATTAAATATTTGTGACTATTGTAGGCCATCATGGTAGTAGGTAGGTGTTTGGCTCTAGGGGCAAACCTACTACATTAAATATTTCAACACTCTCCCTTTGTCTCGAGAAAAAAAAATAAAGATCACTCCTGATCCAAATCAACTACACCAAGAATCTCTCTTAGGTGTGCAAAAGTTTCAATGCCTAAAAGCTTGATAAATATGTCTACTAGTTGCTACTTAGACTTGCAAAATTCAATTTTGATATCTCTATTCTCCACTAACTCTCTGATGAAGTGATATCTAATCTCTATGTGCTTGCTTCTCTTGTGGAAGACTAGATTCTTAGATATGCAATTGAGGATATGTTGTCACAATAAATTGTAGTTCCATCCTCTTGTCTTTATTCAAATCTATCAAGATTCTTCTTAACCAAATAGCTTGACTTGCTACTATGTAATCAACCTCTGTTATAGTTTGAGCAACAATAGGTTGCTTCTTGGATGCCCATGAAATTGCACCTGATCCCATATGAAACATGTATCCAAAAGTGATCTTCCTATCATCTAAACTTCTAGCCCAATTACTATCCATGTAACCAACCAACTTGAAATCATTTTCTACAACATAAAAAATCTCAAATACCTTGGTACCTTTCACATACCTTAGGATCCTCTTTCCTTCTTGCCAATGTGAATCCTTTGGTGTTTCCATAAATATGGAAATCAAACTTACTGCATGCATTATGTCTGGTTGAGTTACAATCAAATACATCAAACTTCCAACTATACTCTTGTATAGTGTTGGATTCACACTTTTTCTGCAATATTCTTTGCTCAAATTTAGACCTAATACTGTTGGTGTTGGGACTACCTTACTATTTTACAATTTGAATATCTCCAATATCTTCCTTACATATTTTTCTTGAGAGATGAAGAGTCCATCATGCATTTTTTTAACTTCTATGCCTAGAAAATACTTCAAGAGACCCAGGTCTATCATTTCAAATTCATTTTTCATGGCCTCTTCACTCACCAATTAGGAAATTTTCATTTCCAATGAAGATTAAGTCATCAACATATAAGACAAAAATCAACACATTACCATTTTCTACCTTGACATGAAGAGTGGGCTCACCATCACTTTTGCTAAAGCCATTGCTTGTCAAATATGAGTCAATCCTGCTATACCATGCCCTTGGATCTTGCTTGAGCCCATATAGAGCTCTTTTTAATCTATAAACCTTGTGTTCTTCACCTGCAACTTCATAACCAAGTGGTTGTTTCACATATACTTCTTCTTTCAATACAACATTCAAGAAGGCAGACTTCACATCTATTTGATATACCTTCTATTTGTGCTAGGTTACAATTACTATGACACTACACATAGGTTCCATTCTTTCAACTGGGGCATATGTCTCATCATAATCTTTGTCATACTGCTACTTGTACCCCTTGACCACTAATCATGCCTTATGCCTATCTATTTTTCTTTTAGCATTACACTTGGTCTTGTAAACCCATTTCACTCCAATTACTTGCTTCTTGGAAGGAAAAGTAGTTAGCTCCCATGTCTCATTCCTTTCAATAGCATCTATTTCTTCATCCATGGCATTACACCATTTCTCTTCATTCACAAATTCTTCAAAATAAGTTGGATCACTATGAAAAAATAATGCAAAATTTACACTCTCATCATAATCTTCCTCATTCCTTTCATCTTGGTATATCTCCCTTAGACTCTTAGTCTTTCTTGGTAATAGGGAGGTGAGATTGGGATCTAAATTCTTAGTATTGCTACTACTACTATTTTGTATACTAGCTCAAGGTTGTCTTGATGAGTTTGGAGTTGTTGCTTGGCATGTTAAAGGTTGCTTTCCTTTTTGCCTTTGTCTATAATCTATGTTTGCTACTTCATCTTCTTCTTGATCACCAATATCATCATCTTCCTCTTAAATAGTAGGCACTTTACTTGAAGTTCTTGAGGATTCATCTATCGAGCCATCCCATGACTGATTTTCAAGAAATTCCACATCTCCTAAAATGATGATCTTCTTGTCAATTGGCTCATATAGCCTATAGGCCTTTGATTCTGAGTTGTAGCCTGTAAAGATGCACTTCACACCTTTTTCATCTAGCTTTTTCCTTTGTTCTTTAGGAACATGTCCATATGCTACACATCCAAACACTCTCAAGTGTTCAACTATCCATCTATTCCTTGACCAAGCCTCAAGAGGTATCTTGTCATGAATTGATTTTTTAGGACACCTATTGATCAAATATATTGTTGTTGTTATAGCTTCTCTGCAATATTTAGTTGGGAGTCCTTTTTCTTTCATTATGCTTCTTTCCATTTCAACAATGGTCCTATTCTTTCTCTCAGCCACTCCATTTTACTGTGGAGTATAACTGGCTGTAAACTCTTTTCTTATGTCTTTTTAAGCTAGGGCTGTAAATTCAGCAAATTTGTCAAATGCCTTAGATTTGTTCTTTAAGAAATACACCCATGTTCTATGGCTGAAATCATCTATGAATGTCATAAAATAAGTACTCCCCCCAATAGAATTAGTTTTCATAGGGCCTACCAAATCAGAATGTGCCAATTCTAATGGTTAGCTAACCCTTCTAGAATTTCTAGAATTAAAGAGAAGCCTATATTTCTTACCCAAAATACAAACCTCACACTTGTCATAGGAATCTACTATGTTTGGCAAACCATATACCATTATTTTTTTGGACAATAAATTTAAATTAGCAAAGCCAAGATGTCCATACCTAAGATGCCAAATCTTGGAGGGGTCTTCAATCACACTTCTAAGAGCTAATTACTAATGTACTATTGAACTTGCATGCTTGGGAGATTCAACATTGACTTGAGAAGAGAAACATGTCTCTATCCTCAAAGGGAACATCTGGTTCTTTGTCATTTGGACTGTTGCAAGTAATCTATTACTCTCATCCTTCTCATGAATGACACACTTGTCATTTTCCATCAGCACCTTGTATCCATTTTGAATAAGTTGTCCAACACTCATCAAATTGTGCTTCATACTGAGGGCAAAATACACTTTCTATATTTTTTTCTTCTCACCTTGCTTAGTAAAAACCATAATAGATCCTTTTCCCACTATTGGAATAGTTCCATTATTTCTCATTTAATTTCAAACTTAAAAGTCTTATCAATGAAAGAGAATAAACTTTCATTACCACTCATGTGGTTGCTACAACCATTGTCCAAGTACCATACCTTAGGGCTGCCTTCTTCACAAATGTTACAGATGATGAAGGTTGTGGGATTGACTACATTTCTCATGTTCACATCAGCCACATTAGCATTCTTCTTTGACTAATCACCCTATTTCTTCTAGCATTCACTTGCATAATGCCCATACTTATGATAGTAGTAGCATTCAACATTGCTCTTGTTAGAGTTGTAATTTTTCTGAACTCTTCTAGAGTTGTTTTGATAGGTGCTTGCTCCCTCTTGGTTGCTTGCTAATCCTGAGCTTTCTGTACTAGCATTCCTTTGACCATTTATTCCACAACCTCTACTTTTTGAGCCTCTACTAGAGTCATTTCTACCTCTTTCCCTACCTCTTGAATTCTCTTGAGCCTTGAAAGATTTCTCTTGGGAAGTAGTTGTTGATCTGTTTATCTAGCACTCATGGGATTGAAGAGTTCCCATCAACTCATCCATGGTCAATGTGGTGAGGTCCTTTGCTTCCTCTATGGTTATCACAAGGTTGTCATATTTATAAGGTCCTCAATATCTTTTCCACAATCCTTTGCTCATCATAATCTTCTCTATTTGATTTGAGCTAGTTTATCAAATTGAAGATTCATGAGTTGAACTCTGCAATAGGTTCATTGTCCCTCATTTGGAGGTTCTCAAACTCTCTTATGATCATTTGTAGCTTTACTACTCTGACCTTATCAGTCCCCTTGAAGTTCATGTCAAGAATACCCCATGCTTCCTTTGCATAATTTGTTGCTGCAATCTTGGGAAAGATTGTCTCTGTCATTACTGCCTCAATCAAACTTAATGCCTTAGCATCATTTCTCATTGACTCTTTCAAGTGAATCTTTTGATCATTGTTGAGGGTAGCATACTAAATTGGGTTTGTCACATCATTGAATCTATTAACCACAAACTCTCACAAATTATTTGCAACCATTATGATTTTCATCTTATTCACCCATTTATCATAATTTTGTCCATTAAAGGATGGTAGTTTCTACCATATCTTTCTTGCATCTCCTACCATGTCAAATATTTGAGAAAAAAAATGCCTTAATTCACTATGGATGTGGCACCTCAAAGCTCTAGTACCATGTCTAAAAATCAACATAGGAAGGTGTCGAGTGTCAATTTTTCTTAGCACCAATGGATGTCAAGTGACAGGCAGTGGGTGTCGAGTGAGCTCAGTACAAGAAGAATCTGAGTGAACTCGGCACACAAGGGCTACTTGGAAATAGTGTGTGCCGAGTGAGCTCAAAAATGAAGATGCCAAGTGAGCTTGGTCACCATTGCAATGTGATTCTTGACAAAAGAGGATATCGAGTGAGCTCAACAATAATAGTAAAGGGAGAGCTCATTTAAAGACTTAATTAAGTGAGTTGTAGACCATACTTATAACTTGAATATTTCTACCATTAAAATACAGAGAGCTGAAGGATGAAGCTTTCAACTATGAAGTTCTCAAATGCAAAATAATATGCAATGATGAATAGAAGTAGGGAAAAATACATTTTAGTATGCTTGCTTTCTATTCAAATAAGATAAAAACTATTATAAAATCTAGGAGCATTCAGCTTCAACTTGAAAACTCTAAAATCTTCAAACTAATAAAACATAAAACTTTAAACTTATAGCTTTAATGGCTACATACACCAATGCCTAGAAAAATCACTACTTCATAGGTCGAATCAATACAAACTTATAGAATGATAAAAGATCCAACACATGCACCCTTCTGTCTTCTGAACTCTGACTTGATTTGATGATCGATTTCCTTCTCTACTCTACAACTAATCCAACTCTAGTCTATTCTACTTCTTCAACTAATCGAATGAATCAGATTCATTCCTTTTGTCACCTGGAAAAATATTTTCCCTCTCTTTTCAAATTTGAACTCACCTACCACATTCAATGTTTCTAACTGTTGTAGGCTATCAGGGTGGTAGGTGTACATTTGGCTCTAGGGGAAAGCCTACTACATTAAATATTTCAACACTTTTGCCTCACCAACATAGGAGGTACATTAAATATGATTCATTTTAGTTTTGTTTCTATAAATCATCTATTTCACTATATGCATATTGGTCTTATTATAAACTAGATAAAAGCATTTTCTATAAGCATGGGTCATACTTAAACACAACAATTTTAAAATCGTAGTTAGAATACTTTATTTCAAATATGTTAGAATTTTTAAAAATAAATCATAGAGTTTAATATTTTTTCTTGACAAGAACCAATGTTGAGTGGTAGATTTTCTCAACACAAGAGGGTATCGAGTGATAGGAACATGGTGCCAAGTAAGCTTAGCACATGAAGGAGCCAAATAACTTAGAACTTAAGCCAACTAGACACAATGTATGCTGAATGAGCTTAGCAGTAAAGATGTCGAGTGAGCTCAATCACCTTTGCAAGGTGATGCTCGGCAAAAGAGTATGCCTAGTGAGCTTAGTAGTAACAATAGAGATAGAACTCAGTTAAAGACTAGATCAAGTGGGTAGTATAACAGACTACCATTAAAAAATAGAGAGCCAAAGGATGAAGATTTCAACTATGAACTTCTCAAATGCAAAATACTATGCAATGATGAACAGAAGAAAGGAACAACATAGTTTAGTATGTCTGCTTGCTTGCCTACTCTCTATTCAAATAAGATAGAACTATTACAAAATCTAGGGGCATTCGGCTTCAATTAGAAAAACCTAAAATCTTCAAATTGACAAAGGTTAAAACTTCAAACTTAACTTCAAACCTATAGCTCTAATGGCTGCATACAACAATGCCTGGAGAAATCACTACTTCACAGGTCGAATCAATATGAACTTAACAAAAGAGGAAACACATGCAACTATAGACATGAAACTAGCTTCCTTTTTTCTTTTCAACTCTAACTTGATATTTTGATCGACTTATCTTTTCTACTCTACAACTAATCCAATCCTTCTACTCTGCTCTCTTTAACTAATTGAATAAATCAAATTCATTCTTTTTGTCTTCCTTCAAAAATATTTTCCCTCACATTTCAAAATTTGAACTCACCTACCTGCATTTAATTTTTGACTATTGTACAAGCCATTAGGGTGGTAGGTGAGCATTTAGCTCCATGGGAAAATGACCTACTACATTAAATTTCTAACACTCCTCTTTGTTTGAAGCCAAATAAACAAGGACCACTCCTAATCCAAATCAACTACACCAAGACACTCTCTTAAGTGTACAAAAGTTCCAAAGCTTAAAGGCTTAGTAAATATGTCTACTAGCTGCTACTTAGACTTGCAAAATTCCATTTTGATATCTTCATTCTCCACCAACTCTTTGATAAAGTTATATCTCATCTCTATATGCTTTCTTCTCCTATAGAAGACTAGATTCTTAGACAATACAATTGAGGAGATGTTGTCATAGTAAATTGTTGTTTTGTCCTCTTGTCTTTCATTCAAATCTGGCAAGATCCTCCTTAACCAAATAGCTTGACATGCTATTTTCTACTATCTATTCAGCCTCTATTGTAGATTGAGAAACAATAGATTTCTTCTTAGATGCCCACGAAATTCTACCCGATCCCATATGGAACATGTGTCCAGAAGTGTTCTTCCTATCATCTAAACTTTTAGCCCAATCACTATCCATGTAACCAACCAACTTGAAATCATTTTCTATAGTATATAAAATTCCAAATCCCTTGGTACCATTCACATACCTTAGAATCCTCTTTCTCGCTTGCCAATAGGAATCCTTTGGTGTTTCTATAAATTTAGAAATCAAACTTACTGCATGCATTCTATCTTAAGTTGTAGTCAAATACATCAAACTTCCAACCATACTCTTGAATAGTTTTGGATTTGTACACTTTTGTTGCAATCTTCCTTGTTCAAATTTAGACCTACTACTATTAGTGTTGGGGTTGCCTTACTATTCTACATTTTGAATCTCTCCAAGATCTGCCTTGCATATTTTTCTTGAGATATGAAAATGTCATCATGCATTTGTTTTATTTCTATGCCTAGAAATTACTTCAAGAGACCTAGGTCTACCATTTCAAATTCATTCTTCATGGCCTCTTTAAACTCACTAATTAAGAGATTGTCATTTCCAGTGAATATTAAGTCATCTACATACAAGATAACAATCAACACATTACCTTTTCCTACCTTTATGTAAAGTGTGGGCACACCATCGCTTTTGCTAAAGCCATTGCTCATTAAATATTAGTCAATTATGTTGTACCATGCTCGTGGAGCTTGCTTGAGCCCATAGAGAGCTCTCTTGAATCTATACTCTTTGTGTTCTTCACCTGCAACTTCATTACTAGGTGGCTGCTCTACATAAACCTCTCTTTTCAATACACCATTCAAGAAAACAAACTTCACATCTATTTGATATACCTCCCATTTGTGTTGAGTTGCAATTGCTATGATAGCACACACAGTTTCCATTCTAGCAACTGGGGCATATGTCTCATTATAATCTATACCATCATATTGCTTGTACCCTTTGACCACTAAATGTGCCTTATGCCTATCTATTTTTCCTTCAACATTAGACTTGGTCTTGTAAACCCATTTCACTCCAATTACTTACTTCTTGGGAGGAAAAGTAGTTAACTCCCATGTCTCATTTCTTTTAATAATATATATCTCCTCATCCATGGGAGTACACCATTTTTCCTCATTCATAGCTTCCTCGAAATAAATTGGATCACTATGAGAAAATAATGCAAAATTTACACTCTCATCATAATCTTCCTCATACCTTTCTTCTTGGTATATCTCCTTTAGACTTTTAGTCTTTCTTAGCAATAGGGAGGCAAGAGTGGGATCTAAATTTTTAGTATTGTTGCTACTATTGTTTTGCATACTAGCTCGAGGTTGTCTTGATATGCTTGGAGTTGTTTCTTGACATGTTAAGGGTTGTTTTCCTTTTTCCTTTGTCTATAATCCATGTTTGCTACTGCTGATCACCAATGTCACCTTCTTCCTCTTCAATAGTAGGCATTTTACTTCAAGTGCTTGAGGATTCATTTACAAAGCCATCCCATGACGGATTTTCAAGAAACTCCACGTCTCTTGAAATGATGATCTCCTTGTCAATTAGATCATATAGCCTATTAGCCTTTGATTCTAAGTTGTACCCTATGAAGATGCACTTCACACCTTTGTCATCCAACTTTTGCCTTTGTTCTTTAGGCACATGTACATATACTACACATCTGAACACTCTCAAGTGTTCAACTATTTATCTATTCCTTGATCTTGTCTCAAGAGGAATCTTATTACAAACTGACTTTGTAAGACACCTATTGATCAAATATACTATTGTTGCTATAACTTCTTCCCAATATTCAGTTGGAAGTCCTTTTTCTTTCATCATGCTTCTTGTCATTTCAACAATGGTCATGTACTTTTTCTTAGCCACTCCATTTTGCTGTAAAGCATAACTAGCTGTAAGCTCTTTTCTTATGCCATTTTTCCTTAAAAAAATTGCAAACATATTGGAGTTGCACTCCCCACCTCTATCTAATCTAAGGAACTTTATATAGTGTCCACATTCTTTTTTAGCTAGGGCTTTAAATTCAACAAATTTCTCAAATGCTTCAAATTTGTTCTTCAAAAAATACACCCATATCCTATGATTGAAATAATCTATGAATGTCATAAAATAAGTACTCCCCCAATAAAATTAGTTTTCATAGGGTCTACCAAATCAGAATGCACTAATTCTAATAATGTTCTAGCCCTTCTAGAATTTTTGAAATTAAAGGGAAGCCTATGTTGCTTGCCCAAAATGCAAGCTTCACATTTATCATAAGAATCCACTGTGCTTGGAAAACCATCTGCCATTCTTTTCTTGGACAACAAATTTAAACTAGAAAGGCCAAGATGTCCATACCTGAGATGTCAAAGCTTGGAGGGGTCTTCAATCACACTCCTAAGAGCTTATTACTAATGTGCTATTGTACATGCATGCTTGGGAGGTGTAGCACTGACTTGAGAAGAGAAACATGTCTCTATCCTTAATGGGAATATCTAATTTTTTGTCATTTGGACTACTGCAAGTAATCTATTACTCCCATCCTTCTTATGAATGACACACTTGTCATTTTCCATCAGCACTTTGTATCCATTTTGAATGAGTTTTCCAACACTCATCAAATTGTGCTTCATACCAAGGGCAAGATACATGTTCTATATCTCCTTCTTCTTGCCTTGCTTGGCACAGACCATTATAGATCTTTTTCTGACTGTGAGAATGGCTCCATTATTTTCCATCTTAATTTCAGACTTAAAAGTCTTATCAATGAAAGAGAATAAACTTTCATTACCACTCATGTGGTTGCTACAACCACTGTCCAGATACCACAACTTAGGGCTGCCTTCTTCACCAATGTTACACATGATGAAGGTTGTGGGATTGGTTGCATTTCCCACATTCACATCAGCCGCATTAGCATTCTGCTTTGACTAATCACCCTGTTTCTTCTAGTATTCACTTGCATAATATTCATAATTATGATAGTAGCAGAATTCAACATTTCTCTTATTGGAGTTGTAATTCTTTTTACCTCCTCTAGAGATATTTCAAGAGGTGCTTACTCCCTCTTGGTTTCTTTTTCATCTTGAGCTTTCTGCACCAGTATTCCTTTGACCATTCCTTCCATGATGTCTACTTTTTGAGCCTCTACCGGAGCCATTTTTTCCTCTCCCCTTGCCTCTTGAATTCTCTTGAGCCTTGAAAGACTACTCTTGGGAAGTTGTTGCTAATTTATTTATCTGGTGCTCATGGGTTTGAAGAGTTCCCATCAACTCATCCATGGTCAATGTGGTGAGGTCCCTTTCTTCCTCTATGGTCATCACAAGGTTGTCATATTTCTTAGGTAAGCTCCTCAATATCTTTTCCACAATCCTCGACTCATCATAATCTTTTCAATTTGATTTGAGTTGGTTTATCAAAGTGGAGATTTGTGAGTTGAACTCTACAATAGGTTCATTGTCCCTCATTTGAAAGTTCTCAGACTCCCTCTTGATCATTTGTAGCTTCACTACTCTAACCTTATTAGTCCCCTTGGAGTTCATCTCAAGGATATCCCATGCTTCCTTTGCATAATTTGCTACTGCAATCTTGGGAAGGACTGTCTCTATCATTGCTACCTCAATCAGACTTAATGCCTTAGCATCCTTTCTCCTTGACTCTTTCAAGTGAGTCTTTTGATTGTTGTTGAGGGTAGCATACTAAGTTGGGTTTGTCACATCTTTGAACCCATTAACCACAAACTCTCACAAATCATTTGCAATCATTATGGTTTTCATCTTCTTTGTCCATGTATTATAATTTTGTCCATTAAAGGACGATGGTTGTTGCCATATCTTTCTTGCATCTCCTTCCATGTCAAATATCCTAGAAAATAAATAACTTAACTCACTGTGGATGTGGGGCCTCAAAGCTTTGAGACAACATGAAAAATAAATCACAGACTTTAATAATTTTGCTAAGCAAGAACCGATGTCAACTAGTAGACTTGCTCGGCACAAGAGGGTGCTGATTGATAGGAGGGAAATTTTGAGTAAGCTTGGCACATGAAGGAGCCAAGTGACTCGGCACTTAAGGAAAATTGACACAGTGTATGCAGAGTGAGCTCAGCAGTGAAGATGTTGAGTGAGCTTCGTCACCTTTGCAAGGTGATGCTCAGCAAAAGAGTATGTCGAGTGAGCTCAGTAGTAACAATAGAGATGGAACCCAATCAAAGACTAGACCGAGTGGGAAGTATAATAGACTACCATTAAAATGCAGAGAGTTAAAGGATGAAGATTTCAACTATGAACTTCTCAAATGCAAAATACTATGCAATGATGAATAGAAGAAAGGAACAACACAGTTTACTATGCTCGTTTGCTTTCTATTCAAATAAGCTAAAACTATTACAAAATTTTTAAGCATTCACCTTCAACTAGAAAAATTTAAAATCTTTAAACTAATAAAGGTTAAAACTTCAATCTTACAACTCTAATAGGTGCATACAACAATGCTTGGAGTAATCAATGCTTCATAGGTCGAATCAATATGAACTTAAAAAAAGAGGAAACACCTGCAACTATAAACACGAAACTAGCTTCCTTCTATCTTTTGGACTCTAACTTGATCTGTTGATCGACTTCTCTTCTCTAGTAACTGATCCAATCCTTCTACTCTACTCTCTTCAACTGATTGAATGAATCAGATTCATTCCTTTTGTCTTCCTTCAAAAATGTTTTCCCTCTCATTTCAAAATTTGAACTCACCTACCTGAATTTAATTTTTGACTATTGTGTAGGTCGTCAGGGTGGTAGGTGAGCATTTGGCTCCAAGGGAAAATGACCTACTACATTAAATTTTTGACAAGAATACATGATAGAGCGTTCAACATGTAGTATTAATGTAGTATTCATAAGTTGTTTAAGATTTTGAAGTGAATCTAGTATATTGGATTACTTGTGCAAAATATAATTTGAAGTGATTGTAGTACAAATTAATTGAAACATCTTTTAAGTTCGTATTAGGTAACACTTTTCAAACCTCATGTCCTTGTTACACACAACAATAGTTGAAACAACCACCAAAGAGTCATCAGAATTCAAATGCACTATTTAAGATATATAGCTAAGTGAGATTAGCTATAATGACAACCAATCCTCTTAATTCCCTCCTTGCAATAGACAAAATGAAATCCAAAAGTAATTTTTAAAAATTCCAAAACATCCATTTTCATTCTTCCCTTACCATAGAAATCTGAAAGTGATTAAGAAAAAATATATTTGAAAGATTGTGAGATATTAATATTACTTATCATAGATTCTACTCAAATTACAAATGAAAAGAAACAAATTTTTATAAACTATTATAAAGATAAATCTATAAATTGATGTTAAATGTACAAATTGAAGTTGGATTATGAAAATATACTTTTATAAACTATTATAAAGATAAACCTGTAAATTGATGTTAACTATATAAATTGAAGTTGGATTATGGATGATTGTGCAAATTAATATTAGATTAATAAGAATGGGTTAACCAATAGTACAATTGTAAAGTTCAGATCCTTCTGACATCCTCTTTTTGCACCACTGTGGACTATTGAAGTTTCGTAACTTGTAATGAGCAAGCTATAAATTTTGCAGAAGAGATTGTAAAGACAAATTCCAGTTAGGATTGATAGCATCAGTATAATTTTGCATTGTGCAGATATTTGGGTTATTGTGCATGGTGAGGAGTTTTTTAATTTTCCAACAATGATTCATCCAAGTTGATTGCTTCCCGGAACTTGGCAAATGTTTTTATTTTGATCTTGCCAAAGGAATTCATATATTTCTTTATGAGATGCATCGTGAACATCTTAATTGGCTTTGGTATGTTAATCGACCTGAACATAAGTATTTTGATCTTGTCAAAGGAAGTGATATAGTTCTTTATGAGATGTCGGACAGCTTAAACATCATGCACTAAGTTTCATTCTAATACTAAAAGTGTTAAGTAGTCGAAGTTGACTTATTCTTTTCAAGCTTAATTTTCTTTCGAAGGTCTTAATTGACTTTGGTATGTTAATCAACCTAACATAGATATTTATATATTAAATGTATTAGATATTGTCTATAAAAGATTAAGAGTCTGTTATTGTGATAATTTATCCAAGAAGTTAAAAGAAATTTTAGTTAGAGAATGAGAGTAACTTTAAAATGCTAAAACCTTCTCTCTCTCTGTATTAAGGCTCTCATTCTCTCACTATGTATTCAAACCACTCTCTCCATGTACAACTTTTCAAAACTACCTCTCTGTGCTACTAAAACATTCAAAACTGCCTCTGTCTACTACTAAAACCATCTCTTGATGTACTAAAACCTTTTTGTAGGTTAAGATTAGGAAGTTGGTGTTTGAATTGGATCTTCTCCTTAATTTTTAACCCTAATCCTAGCCCAAAATTTTGAAGCCAAACACCAACTTTGAATAACTTCTATATGGAGTTTATGTAAAGATGCAGGCAATGGAGGAATGAAAATCAGAAAGTCTTCATTGGCTAAGTGTGAAACCTAGGTATTTCTTTATTTTTGGCTTGTAGTGATTCTAGCCACATCACTATTCTAATAATAGGTCCTATGTGGTCCTTAGGTGTGTTTAGGTGACTTGGCAAGACCCAAAGTGACCAAGTTGCTAGAAGTTGCCGACTATTGTCAACTAGGTGACTTAGGTCCGAAAAAGGCTAAAATGGTCTAGAAAGGTTCCAATGGCTTTGAATTGTTTATTTGAAGTCATTTTATGCATATTATATGTCTACTTTGTTTTTGTGCCAAATTTGGAGGTCTAACTCCATGTAGAACCAAAGTTGCTGAAATGTTGTCATGTTGTCATGACAACATTTTCTTGCAAAAAGAAACTTTTTGGCATTTGTGTGTTTAGAACATCCTAACTGTTTAGAAAAGTTATGGAACTAATGGAGGATCCTTTAAAAACATGAGGACAGCCATTTTCAGGGGGTTGGACAAGTTGGTTTTGCATTTTGTACGAATTGAGCAAGTATTTTGTTGCCAGTTTTATGCATTTGAAGGCATTTTTAATAGAGGAGGATTGAATGGCCTGATTTTTGTGTTGGAAAAGTTCTGAAATATTGTTTTTAATCTTTTTGTAGTGTTGGTTTGATCATTTCAATTCGTTTGCATTAGTGTAGAAAAATCTTTTTGTTCTTGGCAAGTTGCTGATCTGAACAGGGCTGCACTTAGAAAATGGGATCTTAGGGCCACTTCCCACCATTGGAAACCTCTGGTATTTTGGGATTTGGAACTAGGATCCATGTACATTATGTATCAAGAAGGAGGGCCCTTGAAAGCATCAGCAAGCATTTTTAAGGTGATGCCCTAGGCAAGCCAAATGCAACTTGGCTAGGAATCACAGTTGGAAAATGAGTTATGGAGAGGATTGAGTGTACAAATACCTTAATCCGGCTGCACAACGAGTAATGAGAAGGTCTAACCTTGCTCCAGTCCAAAGGAGAGGTCTTGGAAAGGTTTCTAAGGTGGTTTTCCATCACAACAGCGATAAAGCACTTGAAATCCTCATTTTTGGCCTAAAATTGTACTTTCATTGTACAGAAAGTTTGGAGGCTAGAAAATTATAGAATCTTGAAGTACTCTAAAAAGGGTATCCAAAAATATAATTTGTTTGTAGGGTTGTTAAGAATTTTTTCAAGAAATCTTGTTTCCAGCTATTTAGGAGGGCTAATTCCTAATAGCCTTTTTGGAGCAATTTGGTGTATCTTCCCTAGTAGATTGAATGCGCCTATGAAATCAGCATTTTTTAGGGTCATGAATGTTAGAAGGAGTCTAAAAAAACCCTAGATGAAGAACTGGTACCCTTGGAGCTATAGATGGACTTGAGGGTTAATAGCGGACTGGAGCCGGCTAGTAAGAAATTTGATGTTACTTTGTTGGTGTACCCCCAACTGAAGGATTAGAATCTCTTGAGAAAGGTCCTAGTAATTATAGGGTGTGAAGAAGCCCTAGTGGGTCTGGTGAATGACCTAAGGTAGCCTTGAGAGAGAGCTTGGGGTTTGGAAGCAAGGTTGGGGTGTTACATCATTCATCAGGCTAAAATTGTGAGAAATATTAAAACAAATTTAAAACTCACAACCCTAAACCAAAAAAAATTTGCACGGCAACAACTATTACCGAGTGCCAAAAAATTGCTCGGTACTTAAGAGACTGAGTGACAGGAGAGTTTACCTAGTTATCTCGATAAATGAAGAGCAACTCAGTAGATGAAGAAACAACTCAGTAAACACTATTACCGAGTGACAATTTTGCTTTCTCGATAACCAAAGGAACCGAATGATAGAAGTCCTTACCGAGAGAACTCAGTAACCAAAGAACAACAAATCGGTAGCCAAAAGATACCAAGTGAGCTTAGTAACCACTGCAGGGTGGAGCTCGGTAGAAGGAAGCACCGAGTGAACTCGGTAGAAGAAGGCACCGAGTGAACTCGGTGAATACTGCTAAAAATAAAGACTTTAACAAGACTTCACCGAGTGATGATTTATAATGTGAACAACTTCCACCATTAAAATCAGAGACCCAAAGCTTCAAATACTCAACAATAAACTTATCAAATGCAATGAACAAGAAGCAATAGAATCACATATGCTTGCTTGCTTACTTTTCAACTTAGATTCAAAATAATACAAGATCTGGGAGCATTCGGCTTCAACCAGAAAACCCTAAAAATAATCCTAAACTTTAAACTGATAAAACTTCAAACTTTAAACTTCAAACTTGCAACTCTAATGGCTGCATACAATAACACCTGGAGCAATCACTACTTCAATAGGTTGAAACCAATAAACTACAAACTTACAAAACAATAGGAAGAAGCACGTGCAATTGCAAGCACGATAATGATTCCTTCTGTCTCTACAACAACTGATCTGCTGATCACCTTTTTCTTTCTGCCTTCTCTGCTCTGCAACTTCTGAGCTCTTCAACTTCTTCTCCTTCTACTACTTTGAATGAATCTAATCATTCCTTTTGTTACACTTGCAAAATGTTTTCCCCCTCATTTTTGAATTCAAAAATTTTCACCTACCATGCAATAAATTCATTTGATCGTTCTGCAAGCTGTCAGGGAGGTAGGTGGGTGTTTGGCTTCAAGAAGAAACAACCAACCATAATTAAAATTCCAACACTCCCCCCTTATCCCGAGCCAAACAAACAAGGATCACTACTAATCCAAATCAACTACGCCAAGACACTCTCTTAGGTGTATAAAAGTTCCAATGCCTAATGGCTTGGTAAAAATGTCTGCTAGCTGTTGCTTAGACTTACAAAATTCCATCTTGATATCCCCATTCTCCACCAACTCTCTGATGAAGTGATATCTAATCTCAATATGTTTACTTCTCCCATGGAAGACTGGATTCTTGGACAATGCAATAGATGAGATGTTGTCACAATAAATTGTGGCTCCATCCTCTTGTCTTTCATTCAAATCTATCAAGATCCTTCTTAGCCAAATAGCTTGACATGCTACTACATTTGCTGCTATATATTCAGCCTTTGCTGTAGATTGAGCAACAATAGGTTGCTTCTTGGATGCCCATGAAATTGCACCCGATCCCATATGAAACATATATTTGGAAGTGCTCTTCCTATCATCTAAACTTCCAGCCCAATCACTATCTGTGTATCCCACCAATTTGAAATCATCATGTGCAGTATAAAAAATTCCAAATCCCTTGGTACCTTTCACATACCTTAGGATCCTCTTTCTCGCTTGTCAATGGTAATCCTTTGGTCTGGAAATCAAACTTACTGTATGCATTAGGTCTGGCTGAGTTGCAGTTAAGTACATTAAACTTCCAACCATACTCTTGTATAATGTTGGATCCACTCTCTTGCTAGAGTCTTCCTTGCTCAACTTTAGACCTATTGTTGTTGGTGTGGGGGCTGCCTTACTGTTCTACATTTTGAATCTCTCCAAGATCTGTCTTGCATATTTTTCTTGAGAGATGAAGATGTCATCATGCATTTTTTTTACTTCTATGCCTAGAAAGTACTTCAAAAGACCTAGATCGGTCATCTCAAATTCACTTTTCATGGTCTCTTTAAACTCACCAATTAGAGCCTTGTCATTTTCAGTAAAAATCAAATCATCTACATACAAAACAACAATCAAAACATTTCCATTTGCTGCCTTGATGTAGAGAGTAGATTCACTATTGCTTTTTCTAAAGCCATTGCTCATTAAATATGAGTCAATCCTACTGTACCATGCCCTTGGAGCTTGCTTGAGCCCATAAAGAGCTCTCTTCAATCTATATACTTTATTCTCTTCACCTGCAACTTCATAACCAAGTGGTTGCTCCACATACACTTCTTCTTTGAATACACCATTTAGGAAGGCAGACTTCACATCCATTTGATATACCTTCCATTTGTGCTGAGCTGCAATTGCTATGATAGCACGCACGATTTCCATTCTTGCAACCGGGGCATATGTCTCATCATAATCTTTGCCACACTTCTGTTTGTAGCCCTTGACTACCAACCATGCCTTATGCCTATCAATCTTACCTTCAGCATTGCATTTGGTCTTATAGACCCATTTCACTCCAATCACTTGCTTCTTGGGAGGCAAAACAATTAGCTCCCATGTCTCATTTCTTTCTATAGCATCTATTTCCTCATCTATGGCCCTACACCATTTCTTCTCCTTAATAGCTTCTTCAAAATATATTAGATCACTATGAGAAAATAATGCAAAATTAACACTCTCATCATAATCTTCATACCTTCTATCTTGGTATATCTCCCTAAGACTCTTGGTCTTTCTTAGTAATAGGGAGGAGAGTGTGGGATTAGAATCTTTGCTGCTGCTGCTGCTTGGCATTAACACTCGGTCATGCCTAGAGGAGCTCGGTAATTACTGAGGCTGCTTGCCTTTTCTTCTATTTGCTCCTTCTTCGTGTTGTTCATCAGTGTCTTCTTCACTTATAAATAAAACTTTACTTGAAGTGCTCGGTGACTCATCAGTTGGACCATACAAAGACTGATTTTCAAGAAATTCCATATCTCTTGAAAGAGTCATCTTGTTGTTTAGTGGATCATACAATCTGTATGCCTTTGATTCTGAGTTGCACCCTATGAAGATGCACTTCACACCTTTATCATCCAATTTTTTCCTTTGCTCTTTAGGCACATGTGCATATGCAACACATCCAAACACCCTTAGGTGTTCAACTGTCCATCTTCTTCATGACCATGCTTCAATTGGAATTCTATCATGGACTGCCTTTGTAGAACACCTATTAATTAGGTAAACTATTTTTTCCACAGCCTCTCCCCAAAATTTAGTTGGGAGACTTTTCTCTTTCATCATGCTCCTTGCCATCTCAACAATGGTCCTATTCTTTCTTTCAGCCACTCCATTCTGTTGTGGTGTATAGTTGGCTGTGAGTTCTTTTTTTATGCCATGTTTCCTGCAAAAATTTACAAAAGAATTGGAGGTATACTCCCCTCCTCTATCTGATCTGAGGACTTTGATATAGTGTCCACATTCTCTTTCAGCCTGGGCTTTAAATTCTACAAATTTTTCAAATTCTTCAGATTTATTCTTTAAGAAATACACCCATGTCCTACGACTAAAATCATCAATAAATGTCAGAAAATAAGTACTCCCCCCAATGGAAGTAACTTGCATAGGACCGACTAGGTTAGTATGCACTAACTCTAACAGATATCTAGCCCTCCTAGAATTTTCAGAATTAAAGGGAAGCCTATGTTGCTTACCCAAAATACAAGCCTTACACTTGTCACATGAATTTCCTATTCGTGGCAAACCTTCTACCATTCTTTTATTTGACAATAAATTTAAACCAGCATAGCTAAGATGACCATACCTGAGGTGCCATAGCCATGAGGGGTCTTCAATCACACTCCTTAGAGCTGATTGTGTGGGAGGTGCAGCACCAACTTGAGATGAGAAACATGTCTCTATCATCAAGGGAAACATTCTATTCTTTGTCATTTGAACTGCTACAAGTAAGTTCTTGCTCCCATCCTTTTCTTGAATGACACACATGTCATTCTCCATCAACACTTTGTATCCATTTTGAATGAGCTGACCAATGCTCATGAAATTGTGCTTCATACCAGGGGTGAAATACACATTTTGTATTTCCTTCTTCTCACCTTTCTTGGTGTAGACCATAATAGATCCTTTGCCCACAACTGGTAGGGTTCTATTGTTACCCATTTTAATCTCATATTTGAAACTCTTGTCAATGAATGAAAACAAGGTTTCATTACCACTCATGTGGTTGCTACATCCACTGTCAAGGTACCAAACCTCAGGGCTTCCTTCTTCACCAAAATTACACATGATGAAGGTAGCAGCATTGGGTCCACTTCCCATATTCACATCAACCACATTTGCTTGTCCTGATTGATCATTCTGCTTCTTCTAGCATTCATTTGCATAATGCCCATATTTATGACAGTAGTAGCATTCTATATTACTCTTATTTGAGTTGTAGTTTTTCTTACCTCCTCTTGAAGTATTTTGTGAGCTACTTGCTCCATCTGCTCTTCCTGAGCTTTCTGTTGTAGCATTCCTTTGTCCTCCATTACCTCGGCCTCTGCCTCTGGAGTTTCTGCCTGAGCCATTTCTTCCTCTCCCCCTTCCTCTTGGATTTGACTAAGCCTTGAATGCTTGCTCTTGGGAAGAAGAAGATGTGGATCTGTTGATCCTATGCTCATGGGTTTGAAGTGTACCCATTAACTCATCTATTGTCAAAACAGTGAGGTCTTTTTCCTTTTCTATAGTCATGACCAAGTTGTCATATTTATGAGGTAAACTCCTCAATATCTTTTCCACTATCCTCTGCTCTTGATAGTCTTCTCCATTTGACTTCAGCTGGTTAATCACATTGGAGGTCCTTGAACTAAAGTCTGCAATTGATTGATTTTCCTTCATCTGAAGGTTCTCAAACTCCCTCTGTATATTCTATAGCTTTACTATGCAGACTTTATCAATCCCCTTGAAGTTCGTATCAAGGATATCCCAAGCTTTCTTTGCATAATTTTCTGCTGTAATTTTTGGGAATACTGTCTTTGTCATTGCTGCTTCAATAAGACTTAATGCCTTAGCATCCTTCCTTCTTGACTCTTTCAAATGAGTCTATTGTGCATTTTTGAGAGCAGCATACTGTGTTGGATCAGTCACATCATTGAATCCATTCACTACAAACTCCCACAAATCATTTGCAACCATTATGGTTTTCATTTTCTTTGCCCATGTATCATAGTTTTGCCCATTGAATGGTGGTGGCTGCTGCCATATCTTTCCTGCATCTCCTGCCATGATAAATATCCCAAAAAAACAAATGCCCTAACTCACTTTGGATGTGGGGCCTCAAAGCTCTGATACCATGTGAGAAATATTAAAAAAAATTAAAACTCACAACCCTAAACCAAAAAGAATTTGCATGGCAACAACTATTACCGAGTGCCAAAAAATTGCTTGGCACTTAAGAAATCGAGTGACAGGAGAGTTTACCGAGTTAGCTCAGTAAATGAAGAGCAACTCGATAGATGAAGAAATAACTCGGTAAACACTATTACCGAGTGACAATTTTGCTTGCTCGGTAACCAAAGGAACCGAATGACAAAAGACCTTACCGAGAGAACTCGGTAACCAAAGAACAACAACTCGGTAGCCAAAAGATACCGAGTGAGCTCAGTAACCACTACAGGGTGGAGCTTGGTAGAAGGAAGCTCCAAGTGAACTCGATAGAAGAAGGTGCCGAGTGAACTCGGTGACCACTGCTAAAAATAAAGACTTTAACAAGACTTCACCGAGTGATGATTTATAATTTGAACAACTTCCACCATTAAAACCATAGACCTAAAGCTTTAAATACTCAACAATAAACTTATCAAATGCAATGAACAAGAAGCAATAGAATCACGTATGCCTGCTTGCTTACTTTTCAACTTAGATTTAAACTAATACAAGATCTGGGAGCATTCAGCTTCAACCAGAAAACCCTAAAAATAATCCTAAACTTTAAACTGATAAAACTTCAAACTTCAAACTTCAAACTTGCAGCTCTAATGGCTGCATACAATAACACCTGGAATAATCACTACTTCAACAGGTTGAAACCAATAAACTACAAACTTACAAAATGACAGGAAGAAGCACGTGCAACTACAAGCACGATAATGATTCCTTCTGTCTCTACAACAACTGATCTGCTGATCACTTTTTTCTTTCTGCCTCCTTTGCTCTACAACTTCTGAGCTCTTCAACTTCTTCTCCTTCTACTAATTCGAATGAATCTAATCATTCCTTTTGTTATACTTGCAAAATGTTTTCCCCCTCATTTCTGAATTCAAAAATTTTCACCTCCCATGCAATAAATTCATTTGATCATTCTACAAGCCATCAGGAAGGTAGGTGGGCATTTGGCTCCAGGAAGAAACAACCAACCACAATTAATATTCCAACAAAATATCTTCTTCAATGCATGTCTACTCTTCCTTTGGCATAATATTAAAGTTAGAGAAATCAATGCAAACAATGAAAAATGAAGATTGCAGACGGGCAGATGGAGCACTAATTGCCATCTCAATGGGATAATTTTGTTAATACAAGGCTCGGGCATTTGAAATATGTGTGTTGAATGTGGAATAATGGGCAATGTGATCGTTTGGCAAGAGTCTTCATGAACTTGCAAAGTTTAATATGGACCGTGTAGGCAATTAGAAAATCATGTTTGACGTGTCCTAGTACATACAAAATATGCAAGTTGTGCACAAAAATAACATAATTTGAAGGCTTGCGAATGGTTGTTAGGGCATGATTATTATCTTTAAGAATCTCCATTGAAATCTTGGATGCCAAATGGTGCTTGAAAATGCTATCATGCATAGAGAAATGAAAGTATTTTGTGATGTTTCCTCAGAGCTCTGTCACTTTCACCAGTCATGAATTAAACTCGCTATGAGGTTTGTTAAGATGGCTTTAATGGATGGAAAAAGACTAAGAGAGTGTACTTTGTAAATGCGAAATAAGCCCAATCTGGCCACAATGACATCTAAGGGATGGGTTGGCAATAGAGTTTTGACTATCGAATGTGACTATGGCTCTACTCCTGCAAACTAGGTGAAGGAGAGAAGTATCAAAATGTTTGATTAAATGCCTAATTTAATGCTCTCCAAATATTTTAAAGTCAATCACTCACATCCCAATATGAAGGTATTGATTATTTTCAAGATTATAGAGGTCTTCAAGCCATATAATTGGCTTCAATTAGAGTCTAAAATTCTCTAACTTCATGTTGCATTTCTTTCAAATTGAATATGGAGTCCGCAGACAAAACAATGATCTTAAAGAAAGGTGTGAAAAGAAGAAATGAAAATACTTTCATTGATTTCTTCAATGTGAAGGTGATTCATTAAAACAACAAATAACTATCCTCAAACTCATACACATGTTCAATGCTAAAGTAAGGTGAGATTTGAGTGAAGGCACAATCATAGATAAAGGAGTGTATGAGCAATGTTTGTCTTAATGCCTAAATGAAAATGATATTCAAGATTTCTTTTTAGAACCTTCCATTTTCTCTTAAGGTCACTTCTAATGACTTCATAAGAATGCTTACAGATGGGGAGATGAACCATTGACCTCTTTTATCCATGTGAACATCCTTGTGGTGATATGGAAGGATCATCAGACCCGTGTCTCATGAAGCATATTGTAAATGACATGCTATGGTTTTTGTATGAAATGTGTGGATTATGAAATATATATTTAGTTAAATGCTTGATAAAAGAACCTTGTATCATTTATTATTTTTGTATGGGAAAATACCTACTAATTGAACATAATGCATGATATTTTTAGTGATGTTCCATAGTCGTGTCTTTAAAGTTGTTAGTGTTGATGATAACTACCTATGGTTTGAATGAAATGCTCATATTTAAACAACAATCAATCGTGTAAAGACATTGTACATTGGAGTGCACTAAAAAAAATATGACTTAGTGCACAAGTAGGAGTCTCACTTTTGTTTGGGTTGTTGTGGACACCTTGGCAAAACACATGTTGATATGGCATCATATTTGATGACATGGCCTTGAAACCATAGTTATAAGTAGCGGACTTGCCAAATAAGCTACTGTAAAAAATTAAGAGTGGTTTAAAATATGTGCATGGGATATTGAGAAGCATGAAGTTAGGGTACTCAACTATTGGATTATCTCCCCTATGTACCATTAGTAAATAGAGTTGACCCATGATTAGAGAATGTACATAAATTGTAACCCACCAAGTTGATTGGATGTCAATTTTATGGTAGATTAGACCTCAATAACCATGCACGAAAATGTGTATATATAAGTTGTCTAGATTTTATACTAGAGACAAGCATGTGGCTATTGTAAATACAAAAGTTGCATGCAGCTGGAGTCCCTGCCTAAAGTGAGAAAGGAGGAGAAGTGTAACCATCAATATGGATGTTTTCTTCTACAATTCCTTCAAAGGAATGTATTTTTAAAATGATTTATATACATTGTAGTTCAAAAGATGTCAATAATACCTTCTAAAACTAAGAAATAAAACACGCTTTTATTGGTTTCAATAATGAAACAAACTACCCCAATCTCATTCTATTACTTATGACAAGTACATAACTGTTGTCATAGCACATACACTCTTAACCAAACCAGTTTTGGTTGGTAAGAGTTCTAGCTAACCTGTCTTGATGTCATTAAAGAAATACCCGAAAAGATTAGATTTGACAATTATCATATATAGTGGTGCTATGATTATTACTACTGAGTCTAACAAAATCCACAAGGCTGCAACTCTCATCCTTAGTATTATGAAATTATACTTCTCATAAGCAATAGCTACAAAAACTTTCCTTAGTCTTTGAACTTGTTTCAACATTATATATTACTTTTTTTATTAGTTATGATAATGATTGTCAAAATGTGGTATGGCAACTCCTACAAAAAGGGAAAAAAAAATATTAATTTTAGATGAACTAAAAAAAATTATCCCCCTGATAAAGGTCAACTCAACATAACTTTAATCTCTTATATAAACTGCTTCAGCCTCCAACAACATAAATGCAACATAAATAACAGAGATCAAGAATAAACAACATATGAGATCAAGGATGAAATTCAATATTCTATTCCATGATAATTTTCAATATGCATAATTAATGTTTCGTTTATACAATAATATTAAACCACCGTTTAGAACAGACAAACTATGGTGAAAGATTTGGTAAAAGGATTAATAATAGTTCTTCTGCAGTTAGAAACAACGATGCACATTGTTGATAAAAATTGAAGCTTGCTCAGAAATCAGTAAAGGCCTGAACAAAACTAAAGGTTAATAAGTGGTCATACATAAAACAACATCTGAGCAGGTCGTTGGAATTAATACAAGCTAACAATTATATGATGTTAGTTATAATATTTTAAACTCGAGAGGTTTTTGCAGACTTTGCAACCTCCAAATTGGTGATGTCTATCTGAAACATTGATAAGTAGGACTGGGATGGGTGACCTCCCGGGAAGTCCCGGTGCTTCACCCCTGTGAGCATCACCTAGATCCAATGAGTGCTAAGTGTTTCATTTATACTCATGAGAGATGGATTCATGTTGAATCACTACTCATGAAACATGGGTCATCGAGTTTGACTCAAAATCACACAGTTAAATCCTGATATTCACATCACTATCTGAAACATGTTGAACAAAGTTCTAACTACATAGTTAACCATATGCAAATTGCTGCTTTTATAATTTCAGTAAATCAAAGATTGACGTGCCCCATACATTAACGACTGGGCAACATGATTGTCGAATTCTATTTAGAATGCATAGGAAAAGAAATGCAACTCCAAGAGAATAATCATATGGATTAATCGTAAACAATCCCAAAACTATAGACATCTCATAAAGCCTATGTAAGGCCAAAATTTGGATAAACAAGAACAAAGAAAAGTGAGGATATTTTTATATGAAATGTAATAATAATAAAACAGGACCTATATCCATATATATTGAGTACTCCTCATAAAATATTTGGAATGAGTGCTAATTTATAACTACTAATTACATATGTAAATTAATAGTATTGAGAATTTATTAGGCATTAGGAACAGGAGAATATTATCATGGTAGAAACAAAACAAAACATGGACATATGATATTATAATATTAAAAAATATTCATTAATAATGCAGCTACATACGTACAAATAGAAATTAAACACTGGAAAGCTATAGTCCCAGCTCTAAAGGCAGGGACTAATTAAAGACCTATTAAGCTTGGAGAAAACTGTTCTATATTAGAAATGCATTTATATAATTAACTGGTCAATTACACAACCACAAAAAAACACATATTAGTACATGTATTTTAACTTTACTAAACAATTTATAATTTTGTATTCATTACAAAACAAATATTATTTTAAAGGTTAGATGTGTCAAAGTGAAGGGTGGTTGGAATATATGCAACTATTTCCACACTCAAGAAATGAGAATAGAAAGGAATAGAAAGGAAAAGGATGTTTACAACTGCTCATGCTCTCTTTTCGGCAGGATGTAAGCAAGTGATTGTCTTGGAGAAGGCAAAAACCTTAAAACCTGCTGGAGCAGGACTCGCCCTCGAATCTCAGACATGCCAAATTTTGGCTGAATGGGACCTCCATCAACAACTCATGGATTCCACCCTTCCTCTCAACACCGACCAGGTCACATTTCTATTTTTATTTCAATTATCATTCTTTTTGGGTTTGATATTAAGTTAGCATTTGCACGTACCCATTTATAAAAGTTTGTTGATGTGGTGGTTGTTTGATAGTGATCAGATATGATGTATTCACTTATGGAATCGGTTTGCGACTATCTGTAGAAACTTACGATAATTCTGATACACCTTGTAAAAGGTGGATAGACAAAATAAACTAAAATGAAAAATATTCAATGTGTTGCAGCACTAATATATTTCATTAATCATTTTTTTCATATCAATTACATTTTGTCCATAAATAGACTTTTCTAAATCTATCTAAAATAAATAACTTCTAGAACTTTACAAACATAAATATTAATTTGACCTAACCCTATAGAATGTTTTATTATGCTTTTACATTTCATTTGAGCAGAAATTACACATTCCAACATGATCCAACAGTAGGATTTTTAAAAATCCATTTAAATTTTTTATTGGTTTGCTCATTGTTTGACATTAATCAGATGTTAGATACCCACTTATTCATTCTTTCTGGATTTGATCCTTTATTACCATTTTCACATACCCACTTAGAAAATTTTATTGGTATGGTCATTGCAGTTTGATACTGATCAGATATCATATATACCTACTTCTTCATTCTTTTTAGATTTGATCCTATGTTAGTATCTTCACATGTCCACTCATAAAAATTTCTTCTTCATTCTTTTTAGATTTGATCCTATGTTAGTATCTTCACATATCCACTCATAAAAATTTATTGGTTTAATTGTTGTTTCTTATTGAACAATTATCATATACCCACATATTCATTCTTCCTAGAAAACGAATGGCTGTGAGTACATATGAGATCATTTTTAAGTAATTGGAAGTCATTTTAATTTTAAAAACACCGATTATTAGATCTCCTATTAGTTATTGATACATATTTCTTAATATATTTTTCACATATTCACTCATAAAATTGTATTGATTCAATTGTTATCTGGTATTGATCAGATATCATATGCCCACATATTCATTTGTTTTAAGCATTTTCACATACTCGGAAAACTTTATGATTTGGTTGTTGTTTGATATTGATTTGAAATCATATACCCATTTGTTAATTCATTCTTTTTGTGTTCAATCCTATGTTAGCAGAATCAGACAAGTGATAGGAAGAGTAATGCCACCCGAGTTCTAGCTAGAGATGAGAATTTCAATTACAGGGCCGCCCACTGGAGTGATTTGCACAGAATGTTGTATGATAAGCTGCCAAGGGATACAGTGCATTGGGGTCATGAGGTTGTTTCATTTCAGCAGAGTGAGGATGGATTAATGGGTGTTAGAGTTGAAGTGAAGGTGAGTGAGAGAGGGGAAACAGTTGTGGTAGATGGGGATTTGCTGGTTGCTGCAGATGGATCCATGTCTCTTATTAGGAAGCATCTTCTGCCTCACCAACACAGGAGGTACATTAAATTAGATTTATTTTAGTCTTGTTTTTATAATTTATCTATTTTATTATACCATTATTTATTTATTTGATTATAACATTATATATGCACACAAAATGTATGTATGCATTGTATTATTATGTTAATTATTATAATAAAATTCTCATTCTTAAAAATTAGAAGGATAGAGTCAAGCCTCTAGCTCTTTATTCTTATATAATAGTATATTGTACTATAATGCTATTTACTGTAATGTTTAAGAAATTATTATATTATGATTATTTTAATAAAAAATATTGATTTATTAAAATAGATGTGCTTTGGTATGTTGTAATTATAGATTTTGCTAATTATCTGAAAGAAAAAAGATGTGAAAGATTAAAAAATATCATTATTTATTATAGATTCTATTAAAAAAAATAGACACATACTTTTATATAAATAGTATTGAAGATAAATGTACAAATTAATATTAGATTATTGACTATGATGCAAATTAATATTAGATTATTGACTCAGATGCGATTAATATTAGATTAACAAATATAGGTGAATTTCACAACTAACATTACAATTGTAAAGTTCAATTCCTTCTTGCATCTTCATTTTGCCCCACAAACTGAATTTCAACCAATTTTTGTAGACTATTGAAGTTTTGAAACTTGTACTGAGCACACTGCAAGTTTTGCAAAAGTGATTGTAAAGATAGAATCCAATTAGTACTGACAGCATAAATATATATATATTCACATTCTGCAGATATTTAGGTTATTGCACATGGCGAGGGGTTTTTGATTATTCCAAGAACGATTCACCTGATATGGTTGCTTCCCTTACGAAAGCTTACCCTGAACTTGGAAAATGCTTGTATTTCGATCTTGCCAAAGGAAGTCATACAGTGCTTTATGAGTTGCCTGGTAAAAGACTTAATTGGCTTTGGTATGTCAATCAGCCTGAACCTAATATGAAGGTATATATGTGTCTTTCTTTTCAGTTCTAACAAACATTTCTTGGTTATTATTTTTGGATATTTTTTTCTAGTAATTTAATTATAAAATGATAATCAGTTTTATATGCATATATTCATTTATTCTCTTTTGAATGACGTTAGAAGGTTATGTCATGATAGTTTTATTTGTGTTATTTGAGGAATTGTCTATATTTTTAATTCTTATTGAACAAACATACTAAAAGTTATCTATAAAATATCAAGAGTGACTATTTCAAAATTTACATTTATTAAAAGATCATCTTCACATTAAAAATCAATTATAGAAGATCAAGAATTACAACACAGATTCCCACTTTAATGTTTATATGAGAAATTAAGATTAGATATCTCCAATAAAAACTTAATGTTCTAGCCAATTATAATTAATGAACCATAAACAATATCAGTTTTCCACAGTCTACGATAGCTCTTATTATTGTGTCTGAATTCAATCGTGTGTGTTTTCTTCTTACGTCAACTTTTTAAATCCATCATCAAGATGATGATAGAGTGTTTAAAAGTAGAAAAATAACTTTTATAGATCCAAAATAATTTGTTGCCTTTCTTCTACTCAAATCTATAACAAACTACTTTTCTTTTAACCTTATAATGAATTAATGAACATAATAAAAAATATTGATATAAGGAAAAAAATTAGAATAGAATTCAACAATTTTGCATTGTTCTACAAAGAAACTCATGAACTGCAGTTTCTTCTTTCTCAGATAAACTCATTAACTACAAAAGTAGACAAGAGTACCATTGAAAAGATGCATAAAGAAGCGAGTGAGACATGGGGACCAGAGTTAGCAGCTCTTATGAAGACAACTGCAGAGCCATTCATTAACATTTTATATGATCGAGAACCACTAAAGCAACTTGTTTGGAATCGTGTGGTGCTTGTGGGTGATGCTGCACATCCAACTTCTCCCCATGCAAACAGAAGCACCAACATGTCAATCATGGATGCGAGTGTTTTGGGCCAATCAATTGCAAAGTGGGGTTTTCACAGGATTTCTATGGCATTAGCTGAATATGAGTCTATTCGGCTCCCCGTGATATCACAGGGAGTATTGTACTCTAGACATTTAGGTCTCCTGAAACAAGGATTTTTGTTTGATCCTCCACAAAGTTTTCCTTGGTTTGAAGCTGATGCAAACTTAAGTGACCAACTGCTTCAAAGGAATATGCGTTTCTTCAAGCCAAATTGTTAGAATTTTTTTTTTTTAAATTTTTTTGGACCTGTTTTCCTCTCCCATGCATGAGAAGAACTACGGATATTAAAATTAGATTCAATAGTTTGTGTTTTTTTTTAATGATGATAATGTCAATAAGGGAATTTATGGATGTATTGCAATGAGATTGTTGATAGCTTTTAATGCTATTTTTGGTATCCTAATTGTATTTTGTAGTTTTGGATGTATGATTCTAAAATTTCTATTCATTAAATTTGTTATAGTGAATTTATTATCTCTATCATTTTGATTACTTGATTAGGCAATCGAGAAGTATTTGTAGTTCTTTTGAACGAATAAAAAGTTGTATTTATCTTTGAACAATTTCTATATTTGTGTTTGTTTTTCAATTTTTTTATTGTGGAACTAGCATTAAAAATATGTGTGCAACTAGAGATGTGCTAGTCCTAGCTTCTCTGAGATGAAAACATTTAAGATCTTTGATGATAATATAACATGTAATAATCTGGGTAGCCTTCTACCCATGTTAGACAATGGCAGGATCTTGAAATGAAGATTATAATCGTACTTTTATTTTGATGTTGTTTGGACTTAATGTTTATGTTCTAAACTTAACAATAATTTGAAAGTGGTCAATCTAACCATTTCATGAGTTTTCTAGGTTCTTTAGATGCAACAAAGGTGGATTTAACAACCTAATTCAAGAACAAACCTTGAATTTGTAATATGGTCTAACCTATAGAAGGTCAAGTCAACCTATACATAAATTTTCATCAAAGAAGATTGGTGGAGGTGGAGTTCCTAACGAGTTTCTAAGGAAAAAGTAGTTCCCAGTTTGGAGGTAGGTGGTAAGGGGAAATGATGGGAAGTGGATAGTAAACTAGAGTTCATCAATGAAATTTCCAAGCATTGTCTAGTTAAGCCCTCTTACTCAAATCAGTGTGAAGATGAGGTAATCTTAGTAAAACAAAACAATGATAGGGCTTTTCAAAGTATGGACACTACAGTTACTATGTGGGATGCCCTAGAACCCACTTAGATAGAAAGGATCCAATCTCAAGTGGGTGACTCCCAGTTTCTATCTACTCAAGTTGTAAAGGAGACACCCTTTTAGCAGCTCAATCTAGGTTCAGTGATTTTTTATGGAGGGATCACTTGCCTGTCTCAAGACCTTCAAGTATCTATTGATAGGAAAAAGGAAGCTAGTAGTGTTAGGATAGACATAGCTATCATTCAGGAGTCTTTTCAAGATGTGCAAACTTCCCAAATAGTAATGGAGACATGCACGTATGCATGACATAAGTGTTAATCCCAGACAAAACCTACATGAACATATTGATTTACAACATCTTGATGAAAAGGAGGTTATATTGATGTTGGTCACAACTGATGTTGATGAATGAAAGTGATGTCAATCAAGAACAAGGAACAAGGTTAGGACCAAGCTACGAGTTGTATGGAGAAGAGTCAGATCAGTTGTTATGTTGTCATTGATGACAAGATGATTAGCAGTACCAATTCATGTAAGTTGTAAATCATCTGAAAAATGTGATGTTGAATAAAGAAGTGGAAGGTAAAGTAAGAAATTGAGATTTAGAAGTGATGTGAAGTCTGTGAACTTTATTGGGGAATTGATGAAGTCGTATATGGTGGTATAACATTGGTTTGATTATTTTACATGATTTGATGAAGTGCTGAGATGATGTACAAGTGAGCTATTTTGGTCGGTAAGAAAGGAGTAAAATTGGAAAGTAAAAATATAAGGAATCAGTGAGTTTTCTCGAGCTAGAAATGGAGGTGGGTAAATGAAGATAGAGGAAGGTTAAGTTAGAATAGTATTACTAGAGCAATTTGTAACTGAATAAGGATTGTTACTATTGTGACTTTTGTCACCCCTTGCCCAGGTCTAGGACCCCTTCTGTTGTGCACAACAGGGATAAATAGGGCTACCATGAATCCCCTAATATTATAGAGTGCAAGTCAACTCACCCAAGGGAATGGTCAAATTGTTCAAAATCCTTAGCACACTCAAACTTGCACTCACTGTGAGTTACCATGCATTGGATTTCTATTCGATGTACAAAATTTTGGACTCACATAGAATTGTGCTCTCTAAGAAGGATGGAGTGCATTTTCACCCTCCTAATGGATTTTGTCTAGGGATAGAATCTCTGACCCTCTTAAAACCCCACTTTCCAAACTTCATGGAGTGCATGTCTACCCATGTTGTAGATTTTTATGTATTATTTATTTTTAATTTAATGAATCCATTGCTACTTAAAAATGTGCGCTCTTTTCATTTCATGGGGTGGGATCCTCAACCCATTGTGATTTTTTTATCCAAAGGAGGAAAATCCCTCACATGCCCAAAATTTTTTCCCTTCCTAATACGCTTATAGAATGTAATCATGGACTTCTATTTTAAAATTCCCACATCTTCCAAAATGTCAAATATTGGAAAACTTTAAAAAAATTCTAAAAGTTGAGAAAATCACTAAAATTTCAGAAAAGTTAAAAATTTGATATTTTTTAAGAATCATGAAAACTTGGAAAATGATGGGGAGCTTCTTCTACTAAGAGCTTCTAACTCTTCCCAAGATACTCCTAACCCTAACTCAAAGGATCCCTCTGCAATCCCCTTTCCACAAGAAACCTACCCACCATTTTAGAACCACAATGCCATTCTCCCAATTCACCCCAAATGCCTTATTTGGCTTAGAGTGCCAAAAACCTCCCAAGAACACAAAGTGCCTCAAAAGCAAGGTGGAACACTCCTATTGAAGTTCTTAATGCACTTTTCATCACTTTGCACCATTCTTTCAAGGTTCTTGCACCCAAATCACAAAATTGGCTAGTTAGGCCTTGTAGCCCTAAGAGTCCCTATTAGCCCTCCTAGAATCAAGGAGAGGGTTATAACTCACAAAACCCCTTAGTAAGACCTCTTGTTGTATACTAAACTTTTTTTCCCTCTAACCACCTCTTGAAGATTTTACATGTCTAGGGTTTCAGCACTGTACAAATTCAAAAAACTCTACTTTTAAGGGTTTTGGTAGCAATGTTGGTGTTTTCTCTCTTTCTAGAGGAAAAATCCATACCTAGCCTCCTCCTTTGAGTTTAGCTACCCTCATACATTTATCCTACCTTACTAATTCAAGACTAACTTATGTTAATCCTCCATTCTTCACAAGAACTCCTTACAAGCATCTCCTTGCACATTGCCAAGCTTGCTAGCTTGCCTAGGGCTCGCTTGTAAACACACCAAATGGCCTTCCAAAACCTCCATAGGCCATATGTACAA